>VZSR01001863.1:942538-1184315 GCA_013398615.1 Brachypodius melanocephalos
TATTGCTGGTTGGGTTTCCCCTGGTACATTTCCTTTGCAAGGTCCCTTTGTACCCTGTGTACCCAGGATTTGCACCTTTCCTTGAGCTGCAGTGTCCTCCATGCTTCTCTCAACAGCTTTCCTGCTTGCTGGGGATGCTGCCAGGCAGGAAGATGCTCGGAGCAGATGCTGGGGTAGAAATGCCCACAGAGTTGTGTGCTCCCAACCCACAGCCCTATTCCCAGGTGCCCTGGCCCCCGGCAGCTCTTTGAAGGGCTGTCCCCAGGGGCTGGCAGTGGCAGACACGAGGGCTGTGTGGACCCCATCTCTTCCCCTCGGAATGTTTACCTGTCTAAATTTAACTCCCCAGCCGGCTTCATCCCTGCTAAGCCGACCTGTTCTCCTGTGGCTGGGCTGTGGCTCTGGCTGCTGCTGCCACATTTCCTGCCTGCCCCGGGCTCTGCTTTGCTGCTTTGCTCCCTCCGCTCAGCCAGTGCTGGCTCTTTCAAGGTCCTGAGCAAGCCAGTTCTCCCTCTTGTAGGTTTTATTTTTAAATCTGGTTGCACAGCCCTCAGCACTGGAGGGTCCCTTGTCCTCTCATCTCTGAGTGTTTATTCTGCAGTGGGCTTCAGGAAATCTCCCCTTGTCCCACTGTAGCCCACAGTTTTCCTCCCTGGCTGTGGTTGCTCCCAGAGCCCAGGCATGCTGAGTTGCTCCCTGGCCAGCTCTAAAGGGACACTGCCTCTTGCTGCTCCCATCAGGATCCAGCAGTGGGTGCTTCCCTGCGCAGGCATCTTCCTCATTTCGCTTTGTTCAGAGCTGAGCTTCCCCAAGCTTTTGTGTGACTTTGTTTGAGAAGTGAGTGATGTGCCCCTCACCTTCAGAGGAGCTGGAGAGAGGGACAAGCAGAGGAAAGGGAGCGCTCCTGTTCCTGTCAGGCTGGATAGAATTTGCTTTCTTTAATTTCTGACTTTGGGACAGTAAATATGGCCCAAGCTGGCAGCCTTCTCCATCTAAATAAAACCATCAGGATCCAACCATCTGTGTCCTGAACAGCCCTGCAAGACACCCCTGACTGATCTCTCCCTCCAGGCATGCCTGCAGCTAATGCTGTGGTCTGCCACATGAGAGAGATGCTTTGAGCCCTGGCCTCCTCTGCCCCTCTTTGAGCTAACCCGGTGGCCCGAGGTTTCATACCCTCATATTCAGAGCAAAGGTAACGCAGGCCAGGGCTTTCATGGCTGGTGTTTTGGGGTATCCAGCTCTAAATGCTGTCAAAGGCCCCCTTTTTCCCCGAGGTTCAGCTATTTTGGATACTTGGGCATTCTTGAGTAGCCTGGGCTTGATTACTCCAAGTGACTAGTCCATTTTTGCACAGCTTCATCTCGGCCTCTGGAGCAAAACAGAATAAGATGGATTAATGCAAATGTAGCAGGGATACTGAAATGGAGTGAATTTTCCTGGGAATTGGTCCGTGGCTGGAGAACTCATGGCGCTGTTGCATGCAGGGATGGGTAAAGAGCTCTTGGTTTAGATTAATTTGTGGTTTTAAGTAGCTGGTGGGAAAGGCTCAAAGGGTTTGATGCCTTTTGTCTTAGGGGAAGAAAAGCAAAGCAACTGCATCTTTATACAGAGAGATTTGTGAACACATACGAAGTTTAAGTCTTGGTTTGTTGGAAGGATTTGAGGGAAAATACGTTTTCTGTAAACTCTCCCATCTTGGCTGGAGGTGAGGGAGACTGAAGTGATTGGGTGGAACATGTGTTTTGGATTTGGTTTTGTCCATCATTAAGGGCAGAGGGTTAACAAAAGTCACAGCAATACTAATATTTCAGTGGTCTCTCTAAATTTGTCTTCCTTTCCCAGTTGTTCCGTATTCAGCTTTTTGGCTGGTTTGGTATCATTGTTTAACTGAGTCCTGAAGCATTGCAGCACCTCTATTATGGACAAGTTGGAGCAGTAAAGCAAATTAAATGAGAATCTCCCTTGCTTAGCTGGAAAACCTTTCCGAGCTTTGTTATGTATCACAGAGTGTCGAGAGAGACATATGAGCCCAAGCATGTCTTCATTAATGGAACATTTTTCAGAAAAAATAATTTCGTGACTGTCGGGTTCGTTACTCCCTGAGGTGTTCCTGAGCACTTCGAAATTGTCTCCAATCATAAAAAATTGATGCTGTACAAAGGAAAATTAAGTTCCTTTCCTCCCCCCCCCTCCGCTTTTACAGCTCGAACAATTCTACAGGTTCCTTTATTATATTCTGTGGCCCAGATTTGTTAATAATTACTGTAAATACTGGCCCTGGCAGCAAGGCAGGGTTTTGTTTAGTAAATATGTTGCCATTATCATTTCTGTGTCACAGCTGGGAAGGTTCATAGTGTCCTGTGGCTGTCATTACTGTCAGTTTTGCCCAGTTCTGCATCTCTGAAAACTAACTGAAGCTTTACAGCCTTACACTGAGATGATGCAGATATTCTTGGGGCAGCCCCATTATTCTTTACGCTGCAATGGAAGTTTCTGGTTTTAGACCAGAATGTCAGCTCTTTTCTCCTGTGTGTGGTGTGCACAAGCCAGGTTTCTCAGCAACATCTGCAGCCTTGTGGGTGGCTGCAGCTGTTGTTCCACCTGTGGAGGTTTCACAGCCTGGGTTACAGGTAGAGTGGACTGAGTGCTCCTGTGAATTATGACCAATCACCTGTCCCAATTCCTCTTCTGTTTTTATAACTATTCCCCATTCCCACCTATTCTTAACTGGCTGTGTGGGAGTTTTGCCAGTGTTCAAAATTAACTTCTAATAATTTTTTTTTTTATGAATGGCAAGGAGGTTTTTCAGCTGGGTAAGCTTGGTAAGTGCAGCACTGGCTTTATTAAGTTTTTACTGAAGCTGCACAGGCTCTTTCAGCATCTCTGCTGTTTTCCAGGGAGCTTGCTGGAAGACTCAAAAGCTCTCCTCCACAGCATGCTGAAAAGATGTAAGGGTCTGTATTTCTGCAGGACAACAGTTGCATCCCAATGGTATAAAACCCCACTGCAGGTAATAACCCAAACTGTTATCTACAAGGCACATAAAACTTCTTTATCTTCCAAGAAAATGATGCCAATTAGGTCAGACTCACACACCAGAAACAATTTACTGTCTGAGTTTGGCTGCTTGTGTTAGACTGTGTCTGTGCCATAGCCCATGAAAGAAGGGGAGCCACAGTGTTTTCTGTGGGCACAGCTGTGACCATGGAGGCATCTTTGTCAGCACAGCTGACACTGTTGGGAGGAGTGTGTATTTTTCCCCCCTCATTTCCTGACCTAAAAAAGGCTTTGTGGGGTAACTTTTAAAGTCTGGACCAGGCCCTACTTGGAGAGGGCAGGTAATTCTTTCAAGTCAAGCATAAAACCAAGGTAGAAGCAATAGGAACAGCAGAAAAGTTTAGACAGGGTTAGTTTGTGCTACCTAAGCCTTACTTTAGCCTATGGGCAAGGCTGAACTAGGAAGTGTGTTTTAAATACTTTAGAGAGAAAGTTCTGTCAGTTTGTTGCTGCTTTTGGTAAACCTGAGTGAGATCTGAGCCGGCAGACCTGGTGCTTCATGCAGTCCATCCCCGGCTGAGCAGGTGGAAGTTGGCCACCACAGGATGCCTGGGAGCATGGAGAGCTTTGCCTGTTACCTATACCAGCTCCTGCACCTCCCTGAGGCAACAAGGAATAGGATCCTCTTACATCCCAGCCAGTTCAGGAACTAACTCTTCCTCCTGGTAAAAGAGGTGGTGATCTTCACAAAGCCCAAAATCTCTGTCCACAGCCAGGGAAGGATTATCCTTCAGATGTGTATGCTGGGAGCTGGAGCAGGGATGGGGTCCAGTCCTGTGGAAATCGTGGCTCATTGACATCTTGGGACAGGTGTCAGAGGCTGCCATGGGGTGGTCATAGCTTCCTAAACTCAGCCTGGGATCGAAGGATCTCCAAAGCAACACCATTCCCAAGTTGTAGATTGACATCCAGAATGTCCACCAGCTCGCAGGTCCTGGTCTGATGTGAAAAGCTCCAGAGCTGCTTGAACATAATCTGTTCTCCATTTGGTTTCAGGTAAATGCTGCTCAGTCAACAGTTGTGACTCCACCTGAATGCTTTTTACTCTTCCCTTCAGCTGCTCTGTCCACATGTACAGACGCCCTTGGCTTTTAATACCAGCATCATCATCACATCAAATTCACGTCCTGGTCCTGTCACTCCTGCCTTGGCAAGGCTTTCTCTTGGCACACCTCAGCATTGTGCTGGGTGGATCTGCCAGCAAGATTGGCAATCTGAGGCCCTGCACCTGTGACTAGTCCCTGTAAATTGCCGTGCTGTGCCCTTGTCCCGTGGGTGTGGAGCAGCAGGTGTCAGGGAAATGCTGCTTTCTGTCACTGTCCCTGCTTCCACAGCAGGCTTTGGCTGGCTGTTCCTGTGCAGGGCAGAGGGTGCTGGTAGCTGAACATCTGCCTAAAGGTTTCTGCTCAGAAATTTTGGGGATTACTGAGGTTGGAGTTAGGCTTTTGTTTTGTTTTGTTTTGTTCTGCAAAGGAATACCATTAATTAAGTAATGAGTTTTTAGAGGTCGTTTAGTGCTTCCAGAGGCCCACTTGCCTTTTCCTCTCCAAGGTTTTGCAAAGCCAGCCTTTGGAGAGAGATGTGTAATCTTGGATGCTGATGAAGAGGAGATGCTTTGGAGGGCATCCAGGAGTATCTGCAGATCCCAGTCCTCCTCTGTGTGCAAAGTGAGTTTCTGCTTGCTACTCATCTGACACTGTGAACCATTTCCCTAAATTAAAATAGCTCATTACTCTGTAATGGTTCAAGTTCCTAAGAAAGTCTGGGTGCAGGTGTATTCCTGGGTTTTTATCAGGAATCTCCAGTGTGTCCCCAGTATAACCCCAGTGCAGACATCCATATATGCCTGGAGCAAATGTCCAATCCTCAAGCAGCACAACAAACAAACACAGAGCTGGTAAAGTGAAAAAAAAAAGCTCCCAGAAGAAAACCTGGTTTGATTAAATTGAAGTTTTCAGAAGAAAAACATGCTTTTGTGTAGTGATGTTTCAAAACATAATGATTTCTGTTTCAAATTGACATTTCGACTTAAATGTCATTTTATGTTGAAATCCAGAACAAGAGTTTAAATTTCAGGTCAACACCCCAAAATCTCTCATTTTGGATCAACATTTCATTTTCACAGAATAACAGGTTGGAAGGGGACATGAAGGATCATCTCATCCAGCCTTTCTGGACAAAAGCACAGTCTGAACAAGATGGCCCAGCACCATGTCCAGTGAATCCTAAAAGTGCCCAATGTTGGGGAATCCACCACTTCCCTAGGGAGATTATTCCAGTGGCTGATTTTTTTCCATTGAGTAAGATTTTCCCTTTCTGTCCAGTTGGAATCTCCCCAGGAGTAACTTGTACCCATTACCCCATGTCTATTCCATGTGGCTCCTGGTAAGAGGAGAGTCTCCATTTTCTTTGTAGCCCCTGTTTAAATACTGGAACATGGTGATAAGATCTCCCCTAAGCCTTTTCTCAACACTCTCTTCTTTCAGCCTCTCCTCACTGGCAGGCTTCCCACTCCTTTTGCCATCTTTGTGGCCCTTCTCTGGACCCTCTCCTTTTTTTTTTTGCACGGTGGGTTCCAGAATGGAAGACAGGATTCCAGGGCCCGTACATTTGTACAGTGGTGGTAAACGGAGGAAACTCTGCTAAAACATTTTGAATGTTTTGTTTCCATCAAAAGTATCTTCCTTCCCACCCCTGCATTCTCAGATCTAGAGCATTTGGAATTGTTCATACTATAAAATAGTGTAATGTTTTGACCTTTCATCCCTATTTGGGATGCAAGCAAATGCTGAAATCCCAGCCCTTCTTGGGGAACTGAGATTCTATTCTCTGACCAGATCCACAAAAGTGTATTTCCACTGGTTTTGCTGGCTGGCTACTTCAATACTTTGTCAGTGATGGCTTGTAATTCAGTGCAGATTGAGCCACATGGCTGGAGAGGCTGAGGGCAGTTCATCTTTCTTGCTCTGTGTTGTGCTTTCAAATTAATATCCAGATTTCTTTCCGAAGATAAATTTTCCTTCTGAACCAGCATTTGGTAGTGCATTGCACAGCTGCCTGATACATGTTCCATGCACAAATGAGGATCCTGGTGCTCTCCCACTCTAGCTGCAAGCTGTTATATGAAATCAGGATGTTTTAAAATTTAAGACAGTTTCTTGGTCATCTATTGTTTGCAATCTCACAGCTTGCCATATATCTTTCTCCTCAGAAGTTACTTTTCCCCCGTCCCACCATTGTGGGGAGGTTTTTCCTGCCGGGCTCTGTGCAGGCTCTCCCTGAAGCAGCTTTGTGGTGTTCCCCAGAAGCATTGCTTTTGTCAGGCTGCCTCAAAGCATCATCCAGAGAAAAGTTTCTGAGGCAAGAAATGTCCTTTTATGTCTGGCTTTGAGGTGTTATCTCCCCTCTTCCCAAATGCAATTGGCTCCATCTGCATCCCTAAGCTGTTTTGTTTGGAGGGAGGACAGCTCATAAAAACAAGAGAGGCCACACACATAAACAACTGTGTGTGAAATCAATTAATCTAAATGAGCAGGAGACTTGTTCTTGAAGGAGAAAAGCCTGGTTCTCACAGCCACCTCCCTTGTGTATGGTGGGACTGTTACAAACATTGCACCACTGGGACAGTGAGGAGCTAGGTATTTTAAACTTTTTGGCCAATATTTAGAGGAAGAGTGGTGTTTGATTGTGTTTGAAGAGCTTACCGTGCTCTTTGTATTTTAACAAGTGATTTTCATTATGGATACAGTGCTAAAGCAGGCACTGCTGAAGGGACCTGAATTTTGGCATCTGAACTTCAAAATAAATCCATAACTTTGTTTCCAAGCATTGCACTCACCCAGTCAGGGATGAGAAGCTGTGCCTGTCATTCTTATGTGTTTGGGTAATAGACATTGTCAGCAATGTGTACACAACCCGTAGGACAGGAATTACTTGCAGGATTTTTTAAAAACAATTTTTTTACCTCTAATTACAGAAAAACCTTATATTGCTTTTTGAAGGAGTTTGATAAGAAAAAAGAGGTTTCCTCAGCTCTCCTGCAGGAGGAGGAGGGTTATTCACCTCTCAGCACATTGTGGTCCTCTGCTGTAGGGTGCCCAGGGGTCAGTAATTACAATCATGCCCCAGTCTCACTCTGCACCTCTTTAAATAATAGTCTCCTCTCCTGGCTGTCTGGGGCAGTGATAACACGAGAAAAAAGCTGTGCTTGGCCTCTCTTGGCTGAGGGAAGGACGTGGATATGAGGCCTGAAGAGAGCACGCTTTTAGGGGAAAAGAGGGAAAGTCTAAGAGACAGCCTCTCCACTCGGCCTCTTAAATCGTCACAGGAGAGGGTGAGGTAGTGCAAGTCTGAGAAATCAACAGTCTCTGTGCTTGTAGTGTTACTCAGACATTAAAGTCTTACCATGGCCATGAATCTTCCCTCGCTCCACCTTGCCTCCCGTTTGGGGATGAGGAAAATGGGAAGAGAAGTGGGTTTGTGTTTTGCACTGAGTGCTCCTGGAGGAATCACCCTTTGCTTGGGCCAGCTCGGAACTGAAAGTTCATCCTTTGGAGTGAGAGTTTCCCAAAGACTTGACCTAAAGCCAGGCAAAGCTGCAGCCAGGGGTCTTGATAGGATACTCCTGTTCACACAACTTTGTTATGTTTTGCTGTGATTTCTTGGTTCATTTCTAGTGTGCAATGGATCGTTTTCCTGATCTGAGAAGTCTTTTACGACTGAGGCTTCAGCGTGTAATTTCTTCAGCTGAGGCCAGGAGATTGCCCCACATGGAAGCCAAGAAGATGCCTTGTGTGGCAGAGAAGGCACACTGCCCTCCTGTAGCTTCCTGGCTGGAAACGTCTCTGGTTCATCACCTCGTACAACCAGCTGGTGCCAAACCCCTGCCTGGTGGGTGCTTCTGAGCAGCCACTGCCTTCCATCATTCTGATCACAATAATCTGCCTTGTTTGTTATCTGATTTGATGGAGGCTGAGGAGGAGATCACTTCCCAGGGCCCTGTGGGCAAAACCTGAGCTTCCTAGAGCTACATTTATTTTCTAACCCTCCCACAGCCCTCGGGTGATCCCCTGGAAACATCTTGCAGGGGAGGTGTCTTCTGAAATACACGGAGTCATTTGCAAGTTATGTCTATACACCTCTGAAATTCCTCTCCCTAGGGCACTTTTCTAGATCCCAAACACAACCGGTGTGCTCCTTCAGGCACCCAAGTATCCCTGTTCAAGTGGCTTGTTTTCCTCGTTTCACATCCATGGACGGAGATTCCATGTTCACGTGTACTGATGCTTGTGTGGTGTTCACACCATTTTCTCTCACAAGCTTTGGGGAAAGGGCAGATGCTGGTTTTTGTCTGACTGTGGGATGGAAACACAAACAACAGCCAACAACACAAATAAATTACACTGCTAATTTCCAGGACCTAATTACAGCTGTTGGGTTTGCTGCCTGACCTGAAAATAAAACTCCTCTTGTGAGGTTTCCTTGTTTTGGGGTTTTGCTTGTTTGTTTATGTTAAACAAAGCAAGTGAACACGAGCTGAGTAGGAGAGGATGGTTTGCCTGGTTTGTTTCCCTGTATTCCTGCCTGGCTTCTGCTCAGCCAGTTGTGCCCCACACTGTCCTTTGGGAGGGACATACTGGGCTAAATATATCTGTACTGCCTGTGAAATGCAGTACGGGGTGCTGCGTCATTTGGTGGAGTTTACTTGGAAACTGAGGTGGGAAGCCAGCTTTTATTTTCAGCCTTGGGTCAGATGCATTGGTCAGTTTTCTCACCCAGACTTTCAGTCTTGATCAGGAGTTTGTCCTTGTAAGACAGACATAAAACCTGCTCTCTAAATAAAAAGCCAAGCTCATTGCAGCGACAAAATCACATTGGGGCAACCGTATTTTTCTTGCTCAGCAACCAGGATTTACGGTCTGAGAGCTCGTTCAGATAGATTACCTTGAAAGCAGCGATGAAAGTCATAGCTCAAATATCATGGCTTAATGAGCAGAGGAGCTGGTGTGATGCTGGGAGCTCTAAATATATCAGAAAGAACCCCAGCGCTGGCAGCACGCTGGCAGCTGGAGACCTTGGGCTTTCCCTGCTGGTGGGACAGAAATGTGTCCCTCCACAAAATGTGTGAGGAGCAGATGCAGCTCGGTGACTAAAGAGGGCTTGGGTTTTGCAGTTTCTTGTGCTTTTTGGCTTGTCTGCCTCTGCTGTTTCTGCTAGTGCAGTGGGAGTGATTTCAGAGAGGAGAAGGAAGATATTCCTGGGGTGTGGAAGTGCCAAGGTGTGGACACAGCCCACCTGAGCTCGCTGTGGTCTCTGCCACACCCAAATTACAGCAGCAGGGCGAGTGTGGCTGCATTGGTGACGTGAATCTGCTGGCACTCCGGGGGACACATTCAGGCAAACGAGTGGGTGGATGTAGGAGAAGGGAATACAGGTGACCTGTCCCTGATTAGTAACAGCTGTGTTAATTAGCCTTGCCCCTGATGAGTCACAGCTGTATCCAATAAAGATAAGTGTGATAAAAGGGAATGGGTGAGCTGGTGACGGGGCAATAATGAAGGAGGAAGAACCTTGAGGAAAAGGGAAGGAGAGGATCATAAGGAGGAGGAAGAAGAAGAAGAAGGATCCTGTGGAAAGAGAATCTCTGCTGTGAGGTCAGTCTGGGGCTGCAATCACAGTCTATCTGGGTAAAAGCTTGCAGAGTCTGCACACTGATCCCTGCAGTCAGAGGCTGCAAGGGGAAACCCACAGTAGGAGCTTGGTGCAGCCAGAGTCAGGGAATGGTTGGAGTTGGGATGGCTGAGCTGTAAAGGTGAGAAAACCTTTTCATGCTGTGATAAACAAGAAATCTGCATCTCAGCTCATTTCTGCCCTCTGACAAGAGGGCTGCTGCAACAAATGGAAACCCCCACTCCTTTTCCATGAGCTCTCCAGGGTCACCTGCCTGCACATCTGACATGCTGCAGTCACATCTCTGGCAGCTGAATATGTTTTCCAGTCTTCTCCCTGATGACACTGTAAGTGAGAGTAATGCCAGTATTGCTCTGTGATTGTGGTACTGAAAAAGGGGGGTGAGAAAACTCCTCAGTGTAAGATTTTACATCTATCTAGGAGGATAGCAACTATGAGAATTAATTTGTCTTGTGCTTTGTAGTGCCTAGCACACTGGGGCCCCTGAATATTCTTGCGGCATAAGCCACACATTTCAGACCAAGCCCCAGAGCTTTGCTGGCAGAGAGCTCGTGGCACACCGGGGTCCTGGTCTGAAGTGAGAGATCCAAAGCCTCTGGGATATGTGCTTCCTGCTAATGGCAATAAAGGCTTCCAGATTTCACTTGGAGGATTCCAGTGTGAGGGTGAGGGCTGGGAATTGAGATTTATGGGGTTAACCCAGCCTCTGTGACTTGTGTTAAGCCTGAGTGGCTCCTCTGCTTATTGGGCTTTACCTGGGCATTGATAGCTCTGAGCAGCAGAGAGTGCAAAGGATTGCAATTGCCATTTAAACCAGCTCAGGTGTAGTTTATCCTCTCTGTTACCCAGGAGTGTGAGAGAGAAGAGAAGTATTTTTCTTGAGCTTCATTTGTGGGTTCTGTGTCTGGTCCTGCTTTTTTGACTGCCTATGGTTCACAGGAAGGTGGTAGGTAATTGAACAATACTGGCAGGTATTGTAGCAGTTTGGTAGCTTTCTATCTCTTTGAGTTTCTTGTTCTTTATTGCCTGATGCCTTACAGCTTGTTCCAGCTGCTGTGTCAAATGCTGTGGGTGCAGACTTAATATTCATGGCTTTTATTCAGCAGTTATGTGACAATGGCAGTCTGCAGGATGTGTCAGAAAGATGCCTCTGTTAAGTGGGGAGGTGCTGCATGGCAGTGTGTGCCTCACTTCAGATTATTAGCTAAACCACAGTAACATGCAATTAACCATTCAAAAATCAGAGTTGCTCCTGTGTGAAGTTTGCTCCCTTCCTTCTTTCCCCCTCAAGCCCTCCTTCCTGTGGATCTCCTCCAGGCTAGCATTTTGGCTGTCTCATGTCAGCAGGCAGGCTGCAGCCCAAGTGGGTTCTGGAGAGCATCTGTGGCCTTCCCTTAAATCTGGGAAAGGTGAAATTTGCTGAATTGGTCCCTGTCCCTGCACAGAGGGCAGGCTGTGTGAAACTCAGTGATAATGCTGGGCTCATGAGGACAGCACGAGGTTTTTGCCCTTCAGTAGTGATGCTGAGGCTGGAGTTTGAGTTACTCTGGGAATGCTAAAGGGATGTGGTGTGTGTTTCAGTATGTGAATGCCCCTAATTCCTGCCTGCAAAGGGCAGCTGACCTTGGGATGCTGGGTTCTTGAACTGCAGGTTCCCAGCCCTCTCTGCAGGGCAATGTGAGGCAGCTGTGGTGGGCAGGAGAACCTGCACCCCTCCACCAGTTCTGCCCCTCGTTCCAAGTGAGAGTATAGAGCTATGTCCTGCTCTCCCTTTGGCTTCCCCGTGCATCTCTCATACTGGTGTCTTTAGGAGAACATCTGATGGCTTCAGGGCTGCAGTTTTGGGGAGCAGCCCAGCCCTACAGGAGCAATTCATTCAAGCCATCCCAGCCAAAGCAGCTGTGGTCTTCCCTGACCTTGGTGGGCATTGACTCAAGGGGATGGGGCAAGAACAGAAAAGCAGCTTTGGGACTAGAAAAAGCAGGGAGAGAAAAATGAAGAGGGATGTGGTAACCCAGATGGGATATGGCACAAGAGAAGGAAGGTTTGATCATCCATCCCAGTATTGACACTGCTACGCTGATGAGCCTGGCACAAAATCTCACATAGCTGATGGGCAGTGGTGTGTGTGGAAGGAGAGGATGTGGTGACACAGAAAATTAACTCCACTCCCATGAGGTTTTCTTCTCTGTTGGCATCCATCTCTGGTTCTGTGTTTTCTCACCCTGCAGAAAACGAAGTGGGAAATAACTTTTTTTTTTTAAATTCTTCTTCAGTCATTAATGAGCCATTGTTCTGGAGGGGAAAAAAAAAGTAGGGACTCATATCATGGGAGAAGTTATCTTTCTCATGGGATATAAAACTTTGTGTGTTAAATGGTGAAGGTCTCCTGGCACTGATGCTAATCCTGCCCAGGTCTGACTGTACAGTACTTAATGTAAAACACGTGATAATTCCTTCTGGCGTTTCAGTAGAAATCTCTCATTTCCTAAACAAGCCTGCTGTGTTCCTGTGTCCTGCTAAGCTGCTGCTGTGCCACCCCAGCAGCCCTGCCTGGTTTGCTGGGTGGTTTGGAGCCCTTTGATGGCAGGCGCTGTTTAATTATCAGCGGTGTTATGTTGCCAGAGCTCGCTACATGAAAGCAAAATACCGGCAGCCTGTAATTAATCTCAGCTAATGTGCCACTGTTTACACTCCATCTCGGAAACCAGACAGATGTAAGAAGACACCCAGCCTTCATCTGGGATCCTCCCAGGTTATTTCTGAGCTATCTTTGGAGAGCTGTGCTATGCCTGCCCGCCCCGCAAGTCCCTCAGAAATGAGTACCTTCAGCTTTTCTGGGGAATGAGTGGGACACTTTGTTTCCTAGCAGGGAGCAGGGTTAATGCCTTTTCGCTGGCCTTACCGCAGCTGAGCCTGGCTGGCATGGGCCGGGAGCTCAGAACTCCTCCAGAAGTGGTGAATTCTGCAGTGTGAAAGGGTGAAACCAGCGCTGCTTCCTCCGTCTCTGCGCTGGCTTTGTCTGGGGAGGAGCCTGCTGGGGTTAGGGATGTGCGGGATGTCCTTGGTGCGGAGACGAGCCGTTCTCTGGGACACTGGACTTAAATGCAAAATATCATGCCTTCATTTCTGATCACCCTGCTACAAATATTTAACAGAACAAGGTGATGAAAATGCCTGGAGGTGTGGGACGGCTGAAAAAGATTATGCGTCCTTCATTAGAGTGAAGAGTAATAAAAAGCAACATGACAGAAGTATATAAACTTAGAAGTACAGAGAAGTAAGCCAGGCATTCGTGTGTGTACTTTTACGTAATACAAGGTTTCCAGTGAAACTGAAATAAAACATCTGACACACGTGAAATTTTTTTTTTTTTTTTTTTTTTTTTTTTTTTTTTTTTTTTTTTTTTTTGTTACAGCACATAAATAGTTGAGACTGAGACCATAGTAGAATGCAGAAAGGAGTAGATCTATGGATAAAAGTCTTCCATGCTGTTTATTAGTTTTGTTCTAGCTCATTTAGATGGTATGGGGCTTCCTTCCCCTGTACAGTCTTCTGGCTGTCTTAAAAGCTCTTGCTGGCCCTATAAACCTCTGGTGCCTTCCTCTGAGACATCTGACAGTGGGCACTACCTCAGAGGAGTCACTGCCTAAGCCTTGCACTCCAGAACATCTCTGCAGTGAATGGCTGCTGGGACCAGGGATGGCCACCACTTTCTAATGGCCTGCAGGCTGCAGTGTAGGTGATGGAGCTGCTGTTGTTCTCTTCATGGACTGTGGATTCAAGGTGACAATTGCCCATCTTGTCAAAGGCTCACAGTTCCCTCTCTGCCAGTCATCCCCTCCAGCGTTGTGGTGGATAGGTGACCTCTGCAGGAGGAAATGTCACATCCTCAGAGCCTGGGCAGCTCGATCCCTTTGGGAAACAAGGCATTTTAGGTGTTCCCATCTTCTTTCAGCAGTGTGTTTTGTTGTCAGCAGCTCAGTCTGTGGGGAAGGCTTTTGCTGGGTTTGACTTTTCTCGGCGGTGGGTGTGTCTTTGGGCTCTGGTTGTTTTCAGTGGATGCTGGTTCATCCACTGTAGTGCCCTCACACAGCACACTGCATGCCAGGCTCCCTGCTTCCACACCCTGGCACCTTGCTGGGTGATCACAGGTAGCATCCCTGCCATGGAGAGGATTAAGAATTGTAATATCCAGCAGAGGGTGCTCAAAAGCAGATATCCCATGGAATCGGGTACTGCTGTGTAACAGGGTACTCCATCCCTGTAGGTGGGCAGCAGAGTCCCAGTTTTTGGTGGCTGTGGCAGAGTGGGCCAGGAGGAGCAGAGCTGGAGGGGGCACAGGAGGTGCTGCAGCCCTGGCACCCGTGCAATAGCACTGTGGGGTGGGGGAATGTTATTTTGGGCTAGTTTTTCACCTGATCCCATGGATCTAGAGAATGCACAGGGTATCCTCCTCAAGCCTGTTCTGCTGTGCAGTTTCATCCGGAGAGAATCCCATCGTGCAAGCTCTGAGGCTGCTCAAAGTTGCAAACCGCTTGCATGGGACTGGTGGGGGATTTGCTTCAGAAGTGATTCCCTGTTTGACCTGCAGTGCTGGTGTTGCCATGGCTGTCTCTGTGCTGGTAGTGGCCAGGTGTGCTGTGTGTCCCTGTCACCTGTGTTGAGCTGAGCCTTTTGCTGAGTGCAGATCCTGTGGCTGCCCTCTGTTCCAGCCTGTGAGTTTGGAACTGAGCTTATGCCCAAACTGAACTGAAGCGCTCCAAGTGCATCTTGGTCGAAGCTTCCAAGTCTGATGACATTTTTTACTTGCCCAAGCTGCAAGATACAGTGGCAAACTGTGACTTGCTCCTTTCAGTGAACCTTCAGCAGGCTTGTGCCAAATCTCAGCTCCAGGTGTGTTTTTCAGACTGTGTGTTGTAAATGTCACATGGCTCCAGAATGGACTCCCCAGAGCAAATGGAGACTGTGATTAGAGCCCTGGGATTAGGGAAGGAGAAGATGAATTTTTCTTCAGGTAATTACAGGCAGCTGAGTTGCCTGTGGGGGGAAAAAAAAGTCCTGCTAATGCTCAGCACCTTTTGAGAATTTCCTGGAGAGTAGGCATCACTGAATTCCTTCACATCAAAGGGGGAAATACCTGTCTGGTCCTTAATCCAAGTCTCTCTTGGATTAAAGAAAGATCATAGGTCTTGATTATATCAAATCCAAAGATTTCATTTCTTTCTTTACAAATCTTCCTTATTTTCCCTAATGCCTTTCCTGCTGAAAAAAAAGTCCCAGAATGTTTAATCAGTGTACTTGATTAATAGTGCTGTCTCTCATAGTTCACCTTTATGGTGCTCTCTTCCATGAGGTTTTCCACCAGTGTCTTTCAGTGCATTTTACAGAAGAGAAAACAAGGGAGAGGAAAAGGTAGGAGAGATGTGCTTAGGTCATGCAACCAACCAGAGGTGGAGCCAGCTATAAAATTCCAGGTTCTTAGTTTTGGGCAGTGCTGGAGCTGTTGCTCCAAGCCTCAGATTGCATTTAGGGCTGGGTGAAACACAGCAACCATTGAAACAATTGAGGACAGAGAGGGGAGGAAGGCAGAAATGGAATTAGGCACACGGGGAGCGGTCACGTAGCCACATGCCAGTGTTTGTGCAAAGCTTTGTGTTGTCTTTAACAACCACCAGTGTGGTCAGGCACCCATTTATTTCCTCTGGCAGACACCAGGTCAGTGCCCTTGGCGTGGTGCTGGAGCTCTGGGGCAGTGTTGACTCAGAGGAGGGAGCTGCTCTGCCTGAGTCACCCCTGTGGCTTCCTGAGGGACCCTGGTGTCCCTGCAGCACCGTGGGGACCCAGGGCTGCCATCCTGCTCGGCTCAGGTGAAAGCATGACCTGAAGTGGTCTGGCTGCAGTTAAATGAAAAGAGATACTGAAAAAACCACATCTCACTCTAAGGGCAAGAAGGGTGATGGGGTTTTGTTTTGGGTTTGGTTGGGTTTTTTGCAAGCTTTTTTTAGGATTTTATCTTGGAGTCTAGATTTTCCCCTTTCCCCTCGCTCAAAAGAGAGAGAAGAAGAAAGAAACCTTCTTTAACTAATTTGGTAATAATAGTATGGTTTCAAAAATACTTGTTTAGCCAGTGCTGACTGTATGCTTACACAGCTACCTCTGGCCTGGGAAAGATTGAAACCACAATGGCTAAGTATAGAGGCCTCTAAAATATCTTCATATATGCAGTGCCTGAGTACACAAACAGAACTGGTCTCTCTTCTGTCTGTCTACAGGAGCAATATGTTCCATAGGATTTGTATTGACAGAAGTTTTCCCCCTGCGTATTTACTAAAATAAAGATCCTCCAGAAATGCATCCATGTGCTGAATCCCGTTCCATAGCCACCTTCAGCCTGATATAAGAAATACAATCTGTTCCTGAAGAAAAGAGTAAGCCCTCTTTCATTCTGTGCTGCAGCACACTCTTAACTCAGGATGGGTTTTTTGGTTATTTTTCTTTGTTGTATTGGGTGGGGTTTTTGTCTCTCACTTTTAAAGAAACTGGGAAACTATTGCCAGGATTTCAGCCTTAGCTTTTGAGAACAGCTCATGCATAAAGGAGAGGCTCCCATTGTTGAAGTGTGTGGGATCCTTGGGCTGAGTGACCAGAGCTGTGTTAGGTGCATTCACCTCTGAAGAGAAAGCACATCCATGTGCAGTGTGACACTTGCTGCTGGGATGAGCTCCTGTCTGCAGCCTGTTTTTGGAGTCTGAATCTGTGCCTCTCCTGCAGCCTGGCCCCTGACTTCTGTGTGTGCCTCCTTTTAAGTCTTTGACTTAAACTGCCTGCAGTTTTTGGGCAGCTGTAGGCAAAGCAGTTTTTCTGTTCCTGCTCTGTGCATACCTCAAGTATGTCCTGCCAGTTCCCAGCTGTGGGCTGGATTTGCACTGACACAACATATTCTTGGTAAATGACAGATTTCTGTGAGCTGGGGCTGGCTCCTGGCTCTGCACGTCGCTGTAGGCAGTGTGTGACCTTGTTCTGGTGAAAGCCAGCAGCTGGTAGGAGTGGTACACTGAGTGCATGCCCAAATTATGTGCTCCAGGGAGCAACACCTGGTGTGTGAGACAAGCAGATGTTGCGTAGGTGGTCCTCAGGCACTTGTGGATTCTCCTATCGTGATTGTCTGTCCTGGCTCTGGATCCTCTGCTGGCACACCAGAAACCCTGGAAACCCCCCAGCTTTTGTAATAATGACTCGTCCTTCCTTTCTGGAAGCAGCAGCTTCTTTAAATGTTTGTAACAATATGCAGCTGAACATATAGACAGCCCTTTCAACACCCAGCCTCTGTCTGACACAGCACAGCTCCAGAGCAGGAACTGCAGACGTGTTTTGAAACCCTTCTGTCTGCAGGGCCTGTTCTTCAGGGAAATGGCACGGAGGGGACAGAAATGAACATGTAGGAGAATGTGTGACAAGTTGTATCTTTATTATAATATATGCTGTTGCATTTATCTTCTTTTCTGCCAGAGTTGGGATTAAATGTGCGAGATTGTATTTCTTGTTTGGACTCATATGTTTATTAATTCTTATCTATGTTACAGTCTCACAAGCTGTGAATTCTACAGTGCTTCTGGCTAACAATGTAAAAATGGAGCTCTCTCTCTCTACAAGGCCTTTTAAGGATAAACTGTCCAATTAGAAATGACACCTAAATTATTTTTACTTTTAACCCAATAACCAACCACCCATAGCCTGTAATGTGGGCTTTTCTATCCAATTACAAAATACCACCCAGACCCATGAAGAAGAAGGTGAAAAAGAAGGAATAGCCTACACCCTAAAGCCTCCATCTTGCTATATATGTATTCCTATATTCCAAAATCTTAAACTCTTCAGTTTTTCCACCGTGTGATATTACACACTTCTATTCAAACTACACACCCGTAATCCCAGTGCTGTCATTCGGTTTTGGAAGCCTTCTCCATGGCCTCAGGTCAAATGCAGGGTTTCCTTGGGGGTCAGTGCCTGTCAGCATAGAAAGCCTAAGATTCTCAGTGACCAGCGCTCCAACAATGTACCTTAACAATATCATAATACTGAAACCTATGAAATCTTTGTAAACATCCCTGTGAGGTAAATATCTTTACATTGTCGGTGTTCTGGTTTCAACTCTTGCAGGACACAGGTATTCCTGAGGGTAGGAATAGTTTCCAGACATGTTTCTGATACATCTGGAAATCCACCTGTACAGTGCAACGTGATAACTGGGCTCTTCACAAGGCTGAGCTGCACAGAGGTGGAGTTGAAGCATCTGAGGTGCATCTGCAGGGAGCTGAGTGTGAGGATGTGGGGAAAGGAGTGTTCATCCAGGTTGGAAGAGGCTGTCTGAAACAGAAAACTCCTCAGCTTTTTTTTTTTCTGTTGCCAATTGTGGAGAGCATTAAAAACACTGCTTAATCTGGGGGGGAAAAATAAAATATTTGAGGTGGATAAGGAGAAAAATTATTAAAAGTAACCTGGAAGTGGTTGAGTAAGGGGGCTGCAGGCTGTATACAGGTGAGATAAACCCTTTTCAGAAATGGTCCAAGTATATATGATATATGATCCTGCCTCTGTGCAGAATTTGGATGCTGACATCTGGAATTCCATGGTGTTTCAGTGATACTGTAAGCAGGGCTTTTTGAGGTTATCTGCCTTTGTATAAGCAGAAAGACTTAGGACTCCAACAGCAAGGCTCAGCAGTGGCACTCAGGAACAGCAGGTTGGGGCAAGATCTGCTTCCTTGGAGATGGTAAAGGATGGCTCTTCTGTGGCAGTGTGCATGGTGCTCCCTTTGTTTGGGTGAGAAGTTGGGGTTGGAGATGACTCTTCACCTGATCTTACACTTCCAGTGCCATTAGAATCACACAGGTCACATCCCATGCTGCTGCTTACTTATGACTGCATTCCTTATCTTGGAATGCTGGAGTTCACAAGGCTGTCCTGGAGAGCAGACTCAGAGAGTATCCCAAAGCACATCAGCCTTAATGAGCAATTTGGAGTAGGATTGGCCACTTGTCTTTTTGTCTTATTGTCTTAAAATCCTGCGGAAACATGTCCACGTGGATGGAGAGAATGAGGTAGAGAGGGGCAAAAAAACTGATCCAAGAAAAAGCCAAAACAAAGCCAAATGACATTTAGGCAGCATTCAAAAATTGCAAAATAAAAATCCCCAGCTTAGGCACCACCTAGCTCCTGGAGACATCATGATTCCACAAATGCCTCATTTGACTTTATCTCTCTGCTTGTCTGGGGTTTTTTAATTATTTCTGGTTTAACACTCCTTGGGTGCTGAGGTTTTTTTACTTAAATGCCTGCCCCAAAGTGCTTGGGTCTGGTCACCATCCAGAAGGCAAGCATCCTGGCCCCTCAGCCTGCCCAGGTGCTTTCAGAGCACACCCAACACGTGCAAGATCAAAACAACCCCAGTGGCAGCTGCCACTTTGTTTTGAAACATCTTGTACAGGAAAGCTCAGGGATCATGACCTGCTTCTCCGTTTTAGCCAGCAGCTGCTTGATGCCACATGCTGAGAGCTTCCTTCACATGTTTTGTTTCTTGCTTCACGTCTGGAATAATCATTCACAGTGTAGTGTGGCTGACATGGGAACAGTGAAGAGTAGCCCTTTTTCCTGTGGTTAGTTTGTGTCTTCTCCAGAAGGGATAGGTTGGAAGTGAAGGGAGCAGGGATTAAAGCAGGTCTCCTGTTTCCTCAGGCTGCTGTTGGGAAGCAGGGAACACCTGCTCCCTCTGGCTATGGCTCACCTGCTGTTAGGCAAGTGGGAAGGTGGCAATCTGATGGAAGAGGAGTGATGCTTTAGGAAGGCTGAACAGAGACTGAGAGTAAAGTAGGTATTTACTGAGAAGCCTCCAGGATACACCTGGGCAGGACAGAGCCTGGCCAGGGCCACACCCAAGGTGGACCAAGAATGGTCACAAAATGGACGAGCGGTCACAAGGTCTGACATTTTTATAAGTTTTGGTCCATTTGCACATTGGGGTTTAATTGTCCACTTCCAGCTCCAAGTTGTGAGGTCCCATCCTTCTTGTTCCTCCCTCCAGCCACTGGTGTTTGTGCTTTTGGGCCTGAAAGTTGTCCTTGGTCTTGAGGAAAAGGATTTGTTTTGTCTCCCTGCTCTGTGCAGAGAGCTGACTGACACTGAATATGAGGCTCAGAACTGCACCCCTGAGTAGCACAGAGTGTGAAAAACATGAAAGGTAAAACTTAAGGCATCAGGAGCAGCACCTGATTTTGGGCCATATGTGAGGGCAGGCAGCTCCTGGGAGCCCTGAGCAAGGCTTAGAGCCCCTGGGTCAGGAGGGTCAGCATTGCCTCTCCTCCAGCCTGCCCAGACTCAGTGTGCTGACATGAGTGGCTCTGCGCCCAGCAAGGAGTTGTTTTGGATCCTTAGTGGTGTCTGACTGTTCTCAGAGGCCACAAAAGCACCGAGGACCTCAAGGCCAGGATACACCCTTGGAGCAAAGCCCTCCAAAGCTGGGTGTTACAGTGCATGCATCTTCCGTGCCAGGTCTTTTTTGGAGCTTGCAGCAAGTAACTTGTGTAAGACCTCCTACATAATGGCTTTGCAGAGCCAAAGCCCAGCCTGTCCAATGGACCTCATCCTTCCTGGCTCCTTGGTTTTTCAGTCCACTGGGGCTCATAGGGCTGGAATAGTTTGCTTTTTCTCGAGCTTTTCTTTAAAAAAATGTGAGAGTGTTGCTTCTGTGGAAAAGCACTTCTGTTCGTTGCATGCTGCTGGAGTGGGACTCACCTAACCTGGAGCCTGGGATGTGTCCTGTGAGACAGAGAGGAGGCAAGCTGCCCAGCCAAGCCCTGGTTTTGCTGGATCCAGCTGTGGTGGTTTAGGTTTCTGGCTGAGTCCATCTGGAAGCAGCACAGAGCAGAGCACAAAGAGAGGGAGGGTCGTAAGTACCGCCATTCTCTCCTGATAATCCCTTAAAAAATAATTGCAGGCCTAAACCTCTGGCCTCCAGCAAATTTTCCACTCGATTAGAGGCTTTTGTGAAGCTGGGGAAAGGGACACGCAGACTTGCACATTGTGCCGCTGCCCGAAACTTCCAGCTGGGATTTTTTCCATCAAAAGGGGATTTTAGTAAAACCATTATAAGGGGCTTAGTCACAGAAAAGCAGTTGAGCTGAGACAGGGGTAGATTAGCTTTAACATGCTTGTTTTTGGCACTAGGGACGGGGTGGAAGTTACACCCGGCCGCTCACATGCAGCCTCCCTGTCCCACTGAGTCGCTGGCAGGTGTGGGTGGGAGATGATATTTCCCATGTTCCCCCGATGTCCCCCTGGCTCGCTGCGTTTGGAGCCCGTGGAGGTGAAGGGAAGGGAGTGGGCAGCCCAGGCACCAGCCCTGGTGCCGTGTGGTCTGGGTGTGGAGAGCCAAAGTCGCTGTTGCTGGGTTGGCCTTCGGTGTGGTCTGAGCAGGTCTGTGCTAATGGACAGGTAACTCTGGGGAAGGGGGACCACGAGGGGAGGCAGCATTTGCAGCCTCAAGGGCCGTGTGGTGCCTTTGATGTGCATGGGTGGTCCCCGCTGCAGGGACAGTCCTGGTGGAGATGTCCAGGGAGCAGCCGTGCCTGCTGTTGTGCAGGGACATGTCCCTGCAGGGCTGTCAGCTCTGCATTTGTGGGGTCACACTGGCCACTGCCTGGGATAAAAACTGTGACAGATGAAGGGTTTGCACAGACAGAGATGGCTTCTTGGAGGAGCTCCTGCTGCTGGGAGCTCTTCCACAGCCCACACTGGGACACCAGCGTTTCTGAGTGGGTCTGTGTAGAAGACTGTGAAGATGTGCTTTGTGTCCTGACCTTCCCTCTCCAGGACTACCTCAGGCTGGAAAACTAATTTCCATTTTTGCTGCTCCAAGTGGCAGAAACCAGCAGGACTGGAGATGGAGGGGGTGGATGCCAGGCACTGTTTGGATCGGGGACATCACCTTAGTCAAGTTGTTTCCACCTCTCTTCCCCCATTAGTGCTGATTTTCCCTTTTTGATGTCCGTGTATGTAATGAGTCTGCAGAAGCTAATTATTAAACTTCTGTAAATTATAAGGTGTAGTTGCTTCTGAAAAAGACACCATGTAGCAGCAGTGTGAGAACTGGATAAAAAAGACTATTTAAATTTATGTGCTAAAAAAGACACACACATATAGCTCCAGATACCAGAGGTATCCACTGGAGTAGGTGTGCCAACAACACAGCAAAACCATGCAGAACAAAACTGAAATAAAATATTCTAAGCATTACTTCAAGTTTGATCCTGCTCCATTACCCTTCTCACACTTGAATGCTTAAAAATAAAAACAAACAAAGTAATTTTTTTGCTGTCAAGCTATAGATGTCAAGAGCGGGAGTTTTAGGGAAGAAGTGCTAAGTCTAGGATGGATGCTTTCCAGGAGGCAGCTCTTGAGGCTGGAGTGTGACATTCTTGCATGATGGGGAGCATTGGTTCACATCCCAACAACAGGAGATGAACCTGTTGGAGCAAGTCCAGAGGAAGGCCATGGAAGTGATGGGAAGGCTAGAGCATTTCTGTGAAGACAGCCTGAGAGAGTTGGGGCTGTTCAGCCAGGAGAAGGGCAAGTTCTGAGGAGGCCTGGGAGCCTTTCCAGTACCTAGATGGGCCACAAGAGAGCTGGAAAGGGAGTTCTGACTAGGACGTGTAGTGATAGGACAAGGGAGGATGGCTTCAAACTGAAAGAAGTTGGGTTTAGATTACTTACCAGGAAGAAAGTCTTTATTGTGAGGGTGGTGAGGTCCTGGAAGGGGTTGCCTGGACAAGCTGTGGATGCTCTATCCCTGGAAGTGTTCAAGGCCAGGCTGGATAGGGCTTTAAGCAACCACTTCATAGCAGAAGGTATTCCAGGCCATGGCAGGGGGATTGGGAACTGGATAATCTTTAGGATCACTTCAAACCCAAACCATTCACTGGTTCTATGATTGACTCCCTAGTAGTTCAGCTATGCAAGGTGCGGCCTTCTAGTTTGGTTTCTGGTGCAAACCCTCAGGACCCTTCACCATTCCCAAATGCTGCTGGTGCTGGTTTGCGTGCAGGGCTGGACAGGTGAGCTCTTTAGTCCGTCCCATTTCTCACTTGGTGCCCCCTAAGACACGCGAGTAGGCGCGGTGCGTGCTCCCGGCGGCCCCGCAGCCGGGGCAGAGCCGTTCATTAATTGCGGTTAATGACGCGCCGTGCCGGGGCAGAGCCGTTCATTAATCGCGGTTAATTACGCGCCGAGCCGCGCGCCGCACTCGGCGGGCAATGCTGCCGCCTGGCGGGCCGGCCGCGCACTGCACCCGCGGAGAGCCGGCCTTGCTGGGACGGGAGCGGGATCATCGGGAAGGGGATTGGGAACAGGATGGGAATCAGGGTAGGGGTGGGAAACGGAACTGGATGGGGATCATCGAGATGGGAATGGGGAACGGGATGGGGATTGGGGATAGGGATGAGGATGTGCCACCCAGCCCGTGCGACTGCAGAGACTGCACCAGCACCGCAGGCAGCAGCGTGGTCTCTCTCCATCTGTCTGACTGGTTTTCCTGGGTGTTTTCCTGGTAGATGAGCAGCCCGAGGGATCTTGTTATCCCCGTCACCTCTGGTCAATTTGCATAGGGCACCTTGGCCAAGCGGATGGAGATCTGCTGGAGCCAAGGCAGGCACTGCATCCCTGGCAGCTCCAGGAGCCCGGGGGAGCAGAGGGAACCAGCTAACCTGTGGTACAGCTGCCTCACAAAACTTTCACCCAGTGTGTGACAGGAGGGGTTTATGACACTGAAGGATGCACCTGGTTCGCTGAAGCTGGGGAGCCAGGAGTGCCACCACAGCTGTCACCAAGAGAGATAATGGCAAGGATTTATTGCCACTTCAGCTCACTGAACAAGGAGAGAGGCTGCTGCCTGCAGAGCTTGGATCTGTGTGCCCCTGTGCTCCTGTGTGCCACTTGCCAAACCCCTAAAGACATCCAAGGGTTGTACAGCTGGGACATCTGGGGAGAGAAAGAGGCAAAGGAGAGGGAGGAACAGGACCAAGCTCAGATAAAATTTGTTTGGGATTTTTTTTTTTTTCCAAAGCTGGGAGGGGAAATTGCTTCATCATGAAATCACTAGACTGTGCCCAGAGAAACAAGACTCAGAGGAAGGAAAATAACTAGGAGGAGGTTCCCATTTCTAGATCTGAGTTCGTTTCTCTAGCAGAATATGAGTTTGGTTTACGTCTCAGTAACCCTCTCATGTGGAAACACTTGCTCAGGGCATGTGTCCAGGCAGTGGTATTAAACTTTTGACACCTTCTCTAAGAAACACCACAGATTTTAGGAAATTTTTTCAGAAAATCCCATTTCCATTCATCTTGCAGGGACAGATAAGATTTGGATCTTTCAAAATCTGCATCATGCGATTTCAGTTTGGGCTGTCATTGAGCTAGTGCATATGGTAAATTTAATTAAAGAAGGGGGAGAAGCACTAGCATCCCTGCCAAATGTGGCTGGAGGCTTAAGTTTTGGCGCAGGAGCCGGATGAACCCTCTCCAGCTCTTTCTTTCGTGCAGCTTGGGGCTGGGGAATTGAGCAGGACGGCCTGGCTGGCCGGCCACAGTGGGGAGTGTCAGTGCAGCCCAGCCAGCAGCGCTGGCGCGGGGCCTCGCTGATGTCCTGAGGGGTCCAGCCCGCACCACCCAGTCGAGTTTATCCATTTATCTTCTTCCTCCACAGAAGGCACTGCTAAAGAGCTGCTGGCTGAAAGAGTGGCATTTAAGGTAGAGGAGGGAGAGAGGGAAAAAAAAAAAAAAGGGTTCAGTTTGCTTGGAGCATCCCACACGTGTACGTAGCAAGGCTGCCAGATCCAGGGACATCTCCCCTTGAGCTGTTAATGGTAGCCTGTGCTAACTTCTACCTTTGGTTCCAAAATCTGTGAGTGCCTTGGCCACCCAGGTCTCATTTTAACCCTTCCCTGACCCCCAAAGGGCAGGTTCAGTGGTAAGCTCTGTGCTGTGTAGCACAGAGATCACCTCTGG
Source organism: Brachypodius melanocephalos (assembly GCA_013398615.1). NCBI lineage: Eukaryota > Metazoa > Chordata > Aves > Passeriformes > Pycnonotidae > Brachypodius > Brachypodius melanocephalos. The sequence goes on from VZSR01001863.1 coordinate 967,348, forward strand.
CCATAGCACAGGCCCCAGGTGGTTTGGCTGACAGCTGCCCCGTGACCCCGTTATTTATTACCACCAAACAAAGGACCCCAGAGCCACCATGACAAACTGATTCAGCCAAAACCCGCAGCGTGCAGTGGGAAGGTATAACATGTATAAATCTGTCATGCGTGGACCTCCCATGTGCTAGTCCAAGGGCAATAGGACCCAGGTGGAGCCTGCTTTTCCTCCCATCTCCTGGGAAGAGGAGCCAGCCATAGATGTGGTGAGGGGAGCAGCTGCTGCAGCAGAGCAGGGACCCCACACACATGCAGGACTTTGCTGCAGCTTGCGAGCTGCTGTCCCCAGCTGCTGCCCCTCGGTCCCTGGCCACCTCCTCTCCTTCTCATTCACTTCATCCCTCCTCCACATCGTTCCTGCTCTGCTCTGCTTTCTGCCACCACCTCTTGAGCATGGCCCCTCTGCTCCTCAGAGGTGCCATGGCATAAAGCAGGTCCCTGGGTCACCCTCTGTGCCCTGCCTTGTGCAGGTGTAGGCAAGGTGCCCTGCTGCCCCACCACTTCTGCTGGGCACAGCAGTGAGGGCCGGCACCAAAGCCACTGTGGGGCCACTGTGGGCTCACTGGCACAGACAGGAGACTTCCAGCTCATTTCCAAGTAGTGGAGTGTTTTTTATGGTTTTTGACCCCAGTTGCCAACTGAGTCATGTTCAAAAATTCAAGAGTGGTTGGTTATGCTGAGAAGTTATGTGGTAATTGGTCTATGGTTGTTGGCCTGCCTCTGTGTCCGAGGAGGTGCCGTCACAATGGAGCATGAGAGGAAGGTATGAGGAGCACTTGCTCTGTCTATGGGAACGGTCCAGGGTGTCTAAGAACTGGGCTTCAGGGAGGCTTTGGTTTTGGCAACTTCCTTTGGCTTGTGTTGCCCTTAAAAGAGGATGTTGGGCCATGTGGGCAATGCTTTTGGTTTGGGTAATTTTCATAAGTTAAGAGAAGAAGTTCAGGGGATTTTTTAGGGAAAAAAAATCCTATCCTAGTTCTGATTACGGAGCTTATGAGCACACACAATATATTGAAACACAGATGTCCCACTGTTATCCATTTGAACATGGGGCTTAATAAGGGGGTGCCATTTTCACCCAAGCCCAGCAGAAACAAACCTACTTTATGAGAAGTTTATCATTCCCCATCCTTGGTTGGGACTACTGCTTGGCCCTAGGAGCAATTACATTTTCAGCTGTTACAGGAACCTGATCTGTAATTCCTGTTGTTTATAACACTCATACATACATGCTCTTTTTCCATCAAGAAGTTACTGTAAACTCTTGATGCAGCAAAGACAGACCCCAGCACTTCCCTCCAAGTAGAGGAAGATGGATATAGTGTCAGGCTCAATTAGATCCAATTGTGGTGGCTTTCCCTAAAGCGAACAATGCAGCTTTTGTGAATGGACTGCCAGCAGAAAGCTTGGAAGTCTTGCAAAGGAGGGAATAAAACAACACACGCCCCAAAGTCCTGACCCTGCGATAGGCCAGGTCCTTAGGAGGCAGAGGAGATGATATTTCTTTTTAGAGGGCTGGAGTCAGGCACTCCTTTCCCTTTTGAAATGCAGCACTGGCATAAAAGAGACGAGGTGGGTAGAGCTGGCAACGAGTATGCCCGGTCCAGCCTCAGCCAAAATACCTGCGGAGGCAGAGGCTGAGCAGGGCAGGCAGGTGCGGGTGCCGAGGGCACCTCCTCTGGGAGGGCATCCCACCTGGAGCAGCACCCAGCCACGGCTGCTGGAGCGGGGAACAAAGTGGCCTGCTCAGCGCTGGAAGTGCTTAAAATGCAAATGTACAGGAACTTCAGACCATCCCCCTCCCTCCTCCTCGGCGCGGAGGAAAGCAGCTTAAATACAGCCAGGCCTGGAGAGGAATGTTAAAAAGAGGGGAAGAATCGCCCTCCTCCTTTCCATAGGGACCCGGGCCTGGCCAGATTGAGTATGCATGACTGAGCAAGCAAGCAAGGACAGCTCCTCTTTTAACTTTCCTGAACAATGGCTCTGCCTTCTTCCACCATTTCGCATTCCCCCTCCTTGGAGGCAGGAAGGGGGCAGCGGGCAGGCGAGCCCCGCCGCCGGCCTGGGGGAGACGGGCTTTGTGCCTGCCCTATAAACACCGCTTAAGCTCCATTGCCAGCAACAATAAAACACCCCACGTCGGGGAGGCTAAAAAGGGAGCGCAGCGGGTTAAAAGTCATATAACGTTGAGGAGAAAGATTATGGTGGTGGACAAAGGGCACCTTAGATTATTCAAACTTTTTTTTTTTTTTTTTTTTTTTTTTTTTAACATGGTCCCACTTACTTTCTCTTTAATCTTTGGCTGGGCAGTGGAAATCAAGCAAAACGTTTCTGATTTCCCAGGTCTGCAAGGGCACGAGTTTTTGGTGGTTGTAACTGCTGGGAAATGTTTCTATTTGATGGGTCTTCCATCCGGGGAGGGCCACAATTTAAAATCACTAAAATATCCTCCACCATGCAATTTATCTGGAGCTTACAAGAATTAAGAAACACAGGCCTTCTTCCCCTGCTCACAAATGCTGTCCTGTATCACCAAGTAGTCGATTCAGCTGCTAGCAAGTTTCAGCACTTTAGGTTTGTCTGACCTCAGACTCAGCTGACACTTCCCATCCGTGGGCAGCTGAACTGGCTTCGTCCCCAGGGATGCTGCCAGCACCCTCGCGGCCACGGCTGGTCCTGCTAAACCCCTTCTCACAACCTCCTCGTGGTGATGTTACTCAACACCCTGCACAGGAGGCACCAGGCTCCCTTCCTTCTCCATCACTCAGCAGAGCCGGCCCCCAATCCCACCATCAGCCATAAGGCTGTTCTTACCAAACCCAACACATACACATCTTCAATAAGCACAGACAACACAAATACGGCTTTTTTTTTTTTTTTTCAAAAACATACTTCATATTTCCTCTTTTATTATATAAATATGTTTAACCTTTTACTGTAAGAATATAAAATGTTTTAAGAGGATCTTTGTTATTTTTTTATACAAATTCACAAACAGTACAATTAATCCATAGGGGTCTCTGGGTTTGCGTTAACTCCGTGGTCTGGCCTGTTACTGTGGAGGATTTGAGATTTTGAACAGATAAGCAAAAAAAAAGCCAAGATATTTAAAAACAAAACAAAAAATCAAAACGAAAACAAAACCCAAACTTACTCTTCCTCTTTAAAAAATAATCTAAAGACCCAGCTCCATTTTATTGACAGAACAGAGATAAGACAGATGAACTTCAGTCTCCTCCCCTTCACATGGCAGCCCTGGGGCCTGTAGGCCAGCTCTGCTCCTTTCCACCTACAAACAGGAAGCCTGGCATAGTGACCTTTTGTAGGTGGCTTAGGAGGGGAGGGGAAAGCATTTGCATATATCTATATAATTTTTTTAAAACAAACTTGCATTTTACACATTACTGTTAACAGTAGCCCAATCCTCAGCATGGATTCTCACGTTACGTATTTGTGCTAGAAGAGTGAAAATGCAGAAGCACAGTTTGGGTCCCCAGTTCCCAGTGAAGAGGGAGGGAGAGGCACAACCAGAATGTGAATGTGGGACACAGTAGGGTAAGCCTAAAAACAAAAATTAAAAAAAAAAATTAAAAAAAATAGGGTGGGGGCAGAGGAGGGGCAAAAATAAAAACAAACCCAAGGGGCATTATTCCAGTCTAGGCACAAAAATGTTTCAGTCTCAAAATCTCTTTCCTGTAAGAATTCCAGGGCTTTTGAGGAGGGGGGAAAAAAAAAAAGTAACAAATTAAAACGAGGTAGCCAGACATCATATATATATTTATATATATAGAATATATTCAGCAGAAAAAAAATGTACTTAAAAATCCACAAGAACAGCAACTTCATATGTCTTTAAAAATAAACTCATGTAAGAAAAATGAATACTGTAAAGGGGAGAATGAGTGAGGAAAACTGGGATCAATTACAGGACGTAAGCAAGGGATAGATGGGAGAGTAAGAGGCTGTTTTTGTAGCAGTAATTTTTTTTATGCATTTCAAAATAAAAACAGGTCACAGTATCTCAAATGAAGCAGAAATTAAGCTGGAGATTCTTCCTCAAGTCCCCCAGGTAGAGAGGAACTAGAACTCCCTTCTACCTGCTCACCCCCAACCCAGAGAGGAATGGATATGTGGCTGGATATGTCTATCCCTGTTGCCAAGGAGGAGGAGGGGAGAAAAAGAGAATGATGAAAGGGAAGACAAGTCTCAGTAACTCTCAGTGTCCCCCAGTGCACAGGAAGGCTTAAGAGAGTGGGCTCTGTGTCCAGTCCCCACAGAGACAGGAGAAGGAGGAAATGGTGTATTCATCTCCAGTGGAGACATGGGGAGAGAGCATGGAGTGTCTGGACTTTTCCATTACCCATAGTGCAGGATGACACAGAAACATACTGACAAAAGGGGAGGCTGCAGCTATCGCTAGTCTCAGTGCAGTGGAGAACTGGAATAGTGGGAGGTTGTATCCACCCACAGCAGAGAATAACATGAAACTGGAGACTGAAGAGAGATTTAAAAGGAAAAAAAAAAATCAGTGTACCTAGGGAGCAATATTTCTGTCACAAATGTGTTGACAGGGGAGGGGCAAGCACAGAGGTGGAATGGTTGTTTTATCAAAAGCTGTGTCTGTGCCCAGCACAGGGTGGCTGGGTACACAACTGTAGCTAGGAAGCCTTTTCTGCTGTTACTATTTTTTGTGCCCATCTCCATTCCCACTCTCCTTTATATAAACCAAAAATAATCTATTCTGAATACATGGCAGAACAAGGGTCTGTCTTTATCCATCCTTAGTGCTTGAGGGGATGGAATGTGGAAGTGGGGATAAAGAGGGGTGTCTCTAGCCCCAGTGCATAAGAGTGTGGGCTTCTACCTCTTCTGCAGGGAAGGATGCTGTGGGAAGGGAGAGCTCTGTCTCCCTAGCACGAAGCTTGAGGCGTGACCTGGAAAATGGATAGGTGCTTTCTCTCTGTCCTCCTGCTCTCCCTTCCTCCTCCTCCACAGCAAGGATAGGTAGGCAGCACAGAAGGGTCGAGGATATACCCTCTTCCTCTGTGTTCCTCCCTGCGGTGCCAGAGTGCGTGGGTAGCATGCCTCTGTGCATGCCCCTCTCTCTTTCTCTCCTCCTCTGCAGCAGTCAGTCAGTCAGTCAGTCAGTGAGTCCCTCCAGAGGAGATGGAGGTCTCGGGGCACTCTCCTCCTCCTCTCACCTGACCTTCTCACTCTCAGTCATTTCCCAAAGTCCCAGGTTGAGCACCTTGAGGCAGGGCAGCTGGGTGATGCGCTCCAGGCCCCGCTTGGTGATGCGGGTGCAGCCGTAGAGGTCAATGCCCGTGAGCTGGCTGAGGTGTTCTGCGATGAGCTCCAGGCCCTTGTCGGTGATGCGGACGCACTGGCCGATGTTGAGGGTGCGCAGGCCGTGCATCTGCCGCACCATGCGGTTGATGCCCTCGTCACTGATGTGGCAGGAGCAGAGGGACAGCGAGCGCAGCCCGTCGAGGCCCTGTGCGATGTAGGCTAGGCTCTGGTCCCCCACCTTGTCGCAGAAGGAGACATCGAGGCCGGACAGGCGCAGGCTGCCCATGGCCAGGTGCATGATGCCCGTGTCGCTGATGTTGTCACAGGAGCGCAGGTTGAGGCTCCGCAGGCTGCTCATGTGCGACAGGTGCAGCAGCCCCGCGTCCGAGATGCCTCCGCAGAAGCTGAGGTTGAGCTGGCGGAGGCGGCCCAGCCCGCGGGCCAGGTGCTTGAGCGAGAGGTCGCTGAGCTTCTGGCAGTCCTGCAGCGTGAGCTGCTCCAGGCCCAGGCAGCCCTCGGCCGCGCTGCGGGTCATGCCCGCCAGGTGCCCGATGCCCACGTCGGAGAGGTGCCGGCAGGAGCGCAGGTTTAGGCTCTTGAGGCGCTGCAGGCCCCAGGCGATGAGCAGGAGGCCGGTGTTGGTGATGTTGCTGCAGCCTCCGAGCTCGAGAACCTCCAGGCCTTTGAGGTACTGGGCGATGCGGCCCAGGCTGCTGTCCGTGATCTGCTTGCAGAGGCTCAGGTTGAGCGAGCGCAGGGAGCTGATCTCCGCCACGAAGGCGTGGCTCAGCCCGTTGTCGGTGAGGTTGTAGCAGCCGCTGAGGTTGAGGCTCTCGATGTCCGCCATGCCCTGGACCACGTAGCTCAGGCTGCGCCGCAGCGACAGGATCTGCACCCGCCGGATGCCCCGCGCCGCCAGGCTGGGGAAGAGCGAGGGGTTGGCGCGGCGCAGGTGCAGCTTGGCCTCCACGCCCCGCCACACCGAGCGGTGGTAGGCGGCGTCCCGCCAGGCCGTGCACACCTGCGCCGCGCGGCCCTTGTCGCGCACCTCCAGGTACCCGAAGATCATGGCGAGCAGCTCGGGGAACAGGCACGAGATGTGCGTTTCCATCGCACGCCCGCCCGCGCCCGGCCGCCCCCGCCGGCGCCGCGCTGCTGCCCCTCGCCGCCGGGCCCGGCCCGCTTCCGCCCGGGGCCCGCCCGCCTTCCGCTCCGCGCCGCGCTCCTCCTGCCGCCGCCGCCGCCCTCACATCGCCGGCGCGGGCGGCGCGGGAGACGCTACTGCGCGACCGCCGGCCCGGCCCCGCCGCCTCTACCGCCGCGCCGGGCGGGCCGCGCCGCTGCCGCCGCCGCGCTGCTGCCGCGGCCGCGCCGCCCCGCGCCGCATCCCGGCGGGCGCGCCCCGGCGACGGCCCCCGCGCCCCGTGCCCAGCGCCGGCCGCCGAGCCCCGCCGCCGCCGCCTCCCTTTGTCTCCGCGCTGCCGCCGCTCACAGCCCGCGGCCCCGCGCCGCCCGCATCCCGCGCCGGCGGTGAGGCAGCGAGGGCAGGGGGTGGCGCGGCCCGGCCCGGCCCGGCCCGCCCGCCGCCGGTACCGACTCCGCCGCTCCGGGCCCGCCCGCTCCGCTCCGCGCCGCGCGCTGCTGGGCCCGGCGCCGCTCCGGCCCGCGGGAGGGGGGGGAGGCGCGGCCAGGCGCGGGGGGAGGAGGCAGCCGGGGAGGAGGCGGTCCCGGGCCGGGCCTGTTTCCCCCGCCCGCTCCCACCCGCGCCGCTTGCGCAATGGTACGGTCCGGAACACGGCGAGCCGTCGCCCTGGAAACAGCGCGGGCCGCCGGGCGCCCCGCCGCTGCCGCCGAGCGCGGCGCTGCCCCGCGCTGCCACCGGGGGCGCCATCGCGGCTACGGGCCCGGCCCAAGCGGCCTCAGCCCTCACCTGGGCCCGGCCCGGCCCGGCCCGGGGGACGGACCTCAGCCGTCACCGGGGCCACCCCTGGCTCCCGCACATGGCACAGGGTGGCATCCAGACGGTTCTTGAGTGTCCAGAGAGGGAGACGCCATAACCTCTCTGGGCGGTCTGGTGTAGTGCATGGGCACCCACACAGGAAAGAAGGTATTCCGTCTTTTTCAGGAGGAACGTTCTGTGCATCAGTTTATCCCTGTTGCCTCTTGTCCTGTTGCTTGATGTCACTGAGAAGAGCTTGGCTCCATCCTCTTGGCTTATCCTTTAGATATTTACAGACACTGATGAGGTCTCTTCTCAGTCATCTCTTCCTGAGGCTGAACAGGCCCAATTTTTCTCAGCCTTTTCTCATAACAGTGATGCCCCAGTGCCCTCGTCATCTTTGTCACTCTTCACATGACCCACTCCAGGAGCTCCATGTCTCTTTTGTACTGGGGAGCCCAGAGCTGGATGCAGTACATCAGGGCTCAGTAAATGGACAGGATCACCTCCGTCAACCTGCTGACAGTGCTTGCCCTAAGGCATTTCTATTCCTAAATTCTTGCCCTGCTTCCTGCCCTGTCAGTGCAGAGAAGGCATGGTGGGTGCTGTGTTGTCACCCATGGATGACAGGTACCCACCAGGGCAAGGGTGGCAGAGCTGCGGAGAGCAGTGCTGCTTCACAGAATCACAAACTCAGTGAGGTTGAAAAACTCTGAAATCCCCAAGTCCAACCTATGACCAGACCACCATGGTGTTAACCAGACCATGGCACTAAGTGCCCCATCCAGTCTTTCCTTAAACACCTCCAGGGAGGGTAACACCACCCTGGGCAGTCCCTTCCAATGTCTAATCACCCTTTGCTGTGAAGAAATTCCTCCTAATGTCCAACCTAAATCTCCCCTGGCACAGCTGGAGACTCCAGCCCCCTCGCTTCACCCCAGTATCTGCCACTGGGCCACCTGTGCATCGAGGTTTGCTGAGGCCATGCTGGTAGCTGGTAACTGGTGGGCTGGTAACTCTTCGAGCTCTCTGGGAGCCCCAGGCCCCATGAGGAGGGACAGGGGTTCGTGCAGCTGCAGAAAGTGGCTGACAGAAAGTGGATGGCTGCCTCACCCTTGCCTGCTGGAGCGCCAGCTGCCGTGGTGTGCAGCACGGCCGTGAGGCAGTGTGACAGCCTTGAGGACCAAAGTTTGGGAACCGTGTGTTCAGGAATGCCTACAGGAGTGATAGGACAGGGCTGTAAACAGCTTCGAGATCTGGGTAGCTGTCAAGGTTGCCGTACATCTCTGCATGGACTGTTTTAGGGCCTCTGTAATGGGAAATGGAAAATCTGAAAACGGCTTTCAGCTACTGGCCTCCTTGAACTAGCTCTGAAAACTGTTGAAGTACTCACATAAACCAAGCAATTTCCAGTGACTTCCAGCAATTTCAAGAAAGAATGTTTGACAACCATGTTTCCTGTGAGTCTGTAGCCTCGTGTAATGGTAGCTGTGTACATCTCAACCCTGGGCAGTATTGCAGCAGTGTTACAAACGGCTTGAGTTCTACCAGAGATCAGGTAAGGCTTTTCAAAACAGTTTCAGAACAACAGGGCTGCCCTTTCTTTGTAAAGAAGAGATAAAGTTTGCATTTGCTCAACATGACAGGGTGTGTTTTTAATACTGTCTGGATTGCTAAAATACTGCACAAATCAGCCTGGTTACTGATGTGTTTGCTGTACTGATGCCTTCACTAACCTGAAGGAATAAGCTCTATTTTAATCATCATCTAAATTTATCTGCTACAGAAGCAGTCATGGCTCCTCCTTTACGTACAGATTCCATATTAGTAGATTCTGTTGACTACTTGGAGGTTAAACATTTAGGCTTCACTCTGCTTTTTTCTTTCCTTTTTGCTTTAAGTTGGAGGCAAGGCGAGTTGAAGGACTCTGAGGCCCTGATCCTGCACTGAGTTCTCCATGCATATAAACATCACTATCGACATTAGGCTGTGGTTTGGCAGCGCACAAAAGCCAGCAGTGCAGCTCCTATTATTGGCTCCAAAATGGGGTGGCCACATGATGTGAAGCGCTGACCTGGTATTCATTCACCCTGCCTGCTCAAGTTAATTCAAGAAGTTTTTGACAGGTTAACTTTTTACTAGCAGACTTTATGCCGGCTCAGGTGTCACTGTGCTCAGCTCCAGCCAGATCAGGTATCGTCTGCACCTCTGTGCCTGGCACGTGGCCAGAGCAGGATTGGCGTTGGCCCCGCATCCTGCGCTCTGGCTCATTCAGCAGCAGCCTGATCACATGCCTTGGCCTGATCCCCATGAAATTTGTACTCCTGGGTGATCCAGCATTGCATAGACCTGGTTTTAGTGATTGTGGAGCCGCAGCCACACACGGGAACTGCACTGGGTGTCGCCCAGTATGAACTACCTTTGTAGCATTATTTTTGCAGTGTGTGCCGTTGGGAGGTTGGTTAGCCATCAGGTTAATAAGCAAAAGATTAAGGGCGATAGATTTTTCCTCTGCAGGGCAGATGTGCTCAGATCAGTTGTAGAGCATCACAACTCAAAGGGAGAATTTCCGTGGAGTGAGGAGCAGGTGAAAGGTGTGGCATCTCACGGGCCTGTCGTGGCAAGGACTCCTTGTCTGGAGGCAGCGGGATTGCTCACAAGAAGGCTGAGTCCAGTAGACATCAGGCAATGTGTGAAGGAAATGTGGCACAGAAGTGTTGGTGTGTCTTAGCGATTGTTGCATTACTCATAATTGGCAAAGCTACAAGCAAGTTCTACAAGTCATTCCCAAAGAGTGCTAATGAAGGCTTTCACTGTATTACCCCAAACTCAACGGGATCTTACCATGGAAATGATGTGGTATTTCCTCTCCCTAAGCCTTTCAAACCACATTTGAAGGAGTGTAGGAAAAGGTGTGCTCTTCAAGGCAGAAAAGCTTACCTGAAATACTTTTTTCTTTGTCTTGGCACATTGTGTAATGCCTCTTGTGTGTAGCCAGCAGAAGTTAGAAATAGATGATGCATTTTCTGGAGACTGAAGTTCTCTTTCTCACGTGTTGTATACTTAGACCATCTGTCCTTCCTTGTGAACAGTTAAGGTTTACATGTTGAGTGGAACAGCCTGGAATTTGGGCTGATAATCCTAATCTACTGTAGTGTTGATCTGGAGGAGAGAAGGGCACAGAAATTACTATTCCAGCAGATTTTTATTTCTGACTCTAAGTGACAGATGTTTGTAAACAGAGGTTTAGAAAGACAAAGTACAAAGTACATGAAAAGGGCCAATTTGTCACGTGGTTGTTCAGTTGACTTCTTGTTTCCAGGAGTAAAGGAGTATGTGCCGTGTTTTTCATGATCTCATGTGGTATAAATAGGAGGTGGTAATCACTGTGTGATAAACTGGATTTTATTAAAAATCCCTGCCTGTCTCTTATGCACCCTGATGGCTGCTCCATCCCCATGGAACCATCTCTAACATTCCAGCCCCTCGAGCAGCTCCCAACAGCCACGCTCTCTTTCAGAAAGCACTTGCCAGATAAATGCTTCATTTTTTTCCTCCAGTTACACTGGTGTTCAGTGGAAGCCATACAGTTTTGCTTGGCAGGGGTTCAGGAGGATCCACATAACTCACTCGTGGCTTCTGTGATTGGAAGCAGCTTGTGCTGATAAAGCTGCACTGTTGTCTATCCTGCATCTTTTATTGCATGGCTGGGCATAACATCCACCAGGTCTCTAGCTCCCATCTCAGCCTGACCTTGTTTGTTACTTTTGCCTGTCAGTTTGCAGGGTAACCTTTGGTTCAAATGAGTCATTTGGGAGATAACAGAGTCCTTCCTTATCCTTCCTTTTCTTCTGCCACCCTACTGCGTATGCTTTCTGCATTTTCATAGCTTCAACTGTGGAATGAAAAACTTTTGAATTTACCCACAGGAATCTTTCTTTAGCCTTTGGCTTTTTTTTGCTTGTGGGCAGTGGCCATTGGGACTGCAGGACAGAATGCAAAAACACTTGAACAATAAAGCTCATTCCCAGCTAATCCTTCTTTCTCTTTTGATCCATTTAAACTTAGATGCAGCCACACTCCACAGGCCTACAGTCGTCCTTCACAAGTTGGCTTCCAGATCTTCTTCATCAGATTTGAATTTTTGACCACAAAAATCAACTAAGTTTGATACAATCCGTGGTCTTAAACTGGGTTTAGAGTTGGTTTAGTGGAGCTTCTTCACGTTCAGTTTGGGGAATGTTTTATTTGTGTATGAATGAAACCAAAAGGGTCCTTTTGGGACTGTTGCAATAGGACAGTAGTTAATGGTTTTAAGCTAAAGGAGAGACAGTTTAGACTGGATACAAGTTTTTTACGCTGAGGATGGTGAAACACAGGGTGCCCAGAGAGGTGGTGGCTGCTGCATTCCTGGAAACATTAAAGGTCAGGTTGGACAGGGCTCAGAGCAACCTGGTCTAGTTGGAGATGTCCCTGGTCATTGCAGGAGGTTGGACTAGGTGGCCTTTCAAGATTCCTTCCAAACCAAACTCTTCACTGATTCTGTGATTCCGCCTTGCATGTGTACATATCTGTGTGCATGCATACACACATATATAAATATCAGTATAGGGTGTTCAGCAAATGGATTCCCTTTGGAATTCATGCTGGTTGTGATCTTCCATTTTTTTACCAGAGGATATAAAGGAAATGTAACTGATCAGAGGGTTATTTGGAAATTGTGACACTGAGATCCTTTCGCCTACTGAGCAAATTTGTTGTGAAGACTAGGTCACTATGAAGCTTTCTTTTTTTTTAAAAAAAGTGGGTTTTTGTACTTTGCAGGCTTCATGTCTCTAATAGGTGTACATGAGTCTCTATTTTAGGATTACGTGGTTTGTCCTGCACAAAATCTCATCTGCCACGTATTTCCTGGAATCAGCAGGTTTATTCAAAATACAGTGTACTGTGGATATGTGGTTAGATGCTGAAGCAAAATTCAGACCTAATGTCTCAATGCAGACTCCAGCTGTAGATTTGAGCCCTTGGGATTTGGATATTTTCTTCAGGTCTTGTTTTTACTTGTCAGTCAGTAGCTGACAAGAACATAACTCTGCTGATATGAGGGGAAATGGTCAGAGGGTGTGAGGTGTGGGAGGTCTGGATTATATTCCCAGTTTTGCTGTTAAATTGGCCAGCGATTGTTGCTGCTGTAACAGATTGAACCAAGCATAAATGAAAGGATTGCCTGAAGAATCAAAACAATTTGTGATTGTCCAGACAACTCCCTCGGATGCCATGTGCCTGTCATGTCTGTCTGTCTGTCTGCTCCTGTGGGACAGGACTGTCTGGTGCTCAGAGCAGGTGGCCTGGGCCCCTGCCCGCAGGCAATTCCCCAGTTCGGCCATGCATGTCACTTCAGGGCTTCTGTGGAGCTTGGTACTCAATGGTTAAAATCATCAAAGGGAAAGTACTTTGGGAGTGCAGCATGTAAAACCTCAAACCTGAGTGCTTGCAGTTCATTGTATTGGGTGCTGTTTTAAGTGTTGGGCTTTGTCATTTCTTCGTTAGCAGTACCAAAGAAGATCGAGATGGCAGAAAATATCTGATGCAATCGTTATTATTAAAAGCAGTGGCACAAAAACAAAGAGACCTTTCAGGTGGTAATTGCTTTCATAAGCCATTCCTGGGGATTGAACTCTGAGACCTCTACAACTTGATCTAAAAGGGACAGCCTCTGCAGTCACAGCAGAAACATGTGTGTCTGACATGCTGTGTGGTACCCATTACAGCAGCAGGTCTGTGAAATCTTCTTTTGTAACAGCTGTTCAGTCCAAAACCCAGCAGACGTGGATGGATGCTCCGTGTGTGTAGCTCCACTGACAGCCAACACGTTCACCCTGGAAGGGGGGAGATGCTCTGGCCTTTGCTGAGGCTTGGGCAGGGTGGGTGCAGCTTCTTCCCTGCCAAAAGCTTCCATGCAGTCAGGGCAGATGTAGCATTGCTGGCCAGTTTGTGGGTAAGGGGTATTTGGCTGTCAGGGAAGCTTCTCCCTGTGCTCTCTGTCAGAAGCTGCAAGGAAGAAAAGACATCAGTCCCTGGGCTTTCCAGTCAAGCCTTGCATGGGGCCGAGGTCCAGGGACGAGTAATTCCTATATTCTTGCCACGGTGAGAGTGAAAGGTAACCTCACAAGAGGGTAAACTCAACTTGGGGAGGGTACTGATGAAGCTGTGTGGCTTTTAAAACACAAGATTTTTGTACTTTTGGATTACTGCAGCATTACTTTTAACTATCGACTCCTCCCTCTCTGGACTGCAGCCACCAGCACATTTTCAGGTAGTAAATGGCATTCTAAAATTGGCAATTCCCTTGAACTGGACCAAGTTATGTCACCTGCCTTATGAGCACCAGCTCTGAAGTAAGCTCTTGGAGGAAAACTGAAAAATAGGGCAATACTGTTTTGGAAACATGCTGTGAGAATGAGATTCACAGTTAGAGCTTGGCACAAAGGTGAGAGTTAGAAAATACAGGTTTATAAGGAAGGCAGGCTAAAGACACAAAACACAATGTTATACTTAATGAAGGATTTGGATTGCTTCTGGCCAAAGGAAGGTTACTGTAACATTTTATTCCTAGAAGTAACAGCACAGAAACTGTGCTAAATTCCCTTGATTTTCTGAAAGTTATCTGGTGCAACTACAATGGATGCACAGAAAAGTGGTTGCAAAGGGACGTCCCTTTCAGAAACTTCTTTTGTTCTTGCTTCTGTTCTTGGGTTCATGTGGAAACTCTAGAACCCCATTAAGGCAGCTAAATTCACCAACACATGTTACTTATCTGTGCATGACAAAAATCTTGGAAATCCTCTCTGGAAATACAGGAGTAAAATTAACGGGAGACACAAACAGGGCAGGAAGAAAGTATAAAGTTCACCATGCTGGAGGGTGGGAATAAAAATGGGTAGAACAAGATCTGTATTTTACACTTGTTCTTTCAACTTATGTCTACACTTTTCCTTAAAAAAAAAAAAAAACACAACAAGCCTTTGCCTACAATATAATGTAAATTAATCTGTGTGACCAGACCCCCTCATGTACAGGGAGAATACAGCTTAATCTAGTTCTGATGGTTCCAAATTTTTTTATAAATGTGTGCACACAGAAAAGTATAAGCTAGAAATACGGCTTTTACTTCTGGTTTTTCTTTCCCCCAGCATACATGCTGACTAAATTATGTGGAAAAGCCTCTTTCTTTCCACTATTTTACCCTTGAGATCTAGTATTTTTCTAGTCTTGTCAGTGTTGTTGTTCCACGCTTTTTGCCAGCAATCCTGATCTGTATTCTTTAGGTTCCTTTTGGAACAGTGAATCCTTTTGTGAGAGGATTATTCCTTGATGCCCTGAAGCAGGTAACATAAACAGAAGTCTTCAGATGTATTGAAATCTGTGAAAATATTTATAGAGTGGCAATAGTTGCCACAGGACGTGAGAAGCATCAGGTAACTCAATAATAGTCCTTTGCATATCCATAGCAGCTCTCCTATGGCAAAAGATGTCTAATCTTGTAATACCTGGAGCTTTGTAGCATTTCAGGTTCCTTTGCAGGTTTTAGCCCTGCTTCATCCATGATGAAACCAAGTCCCAAAGTGTGTGTTCTTCGTGGATGGGAAGGGAGTACCTGTGGCTCAGCCTCGTTTGAAACCCGGAATGTTTGGGCTCCCGCTGTCTCACCCTAGGTGCCCAGAAGTGTGGGCAAGAAATCAGGTTTTGGAAACTGAGAGCTGAATGACTTCTCAGCGTCACATGCTGGGTTTGTTGCAGGGCCAGGACTCCAGCCCAGATCTCCTGGCTCCCTACCCACTCCCTGAGCGGCAAGGCCAGTCCTCAGCTCTGTTTCAAGGGATCCTAGAGAGCACTGGCATTTTAGCAAGTCAGCTGGCAACTTCACTGTGTTTTGTTTAGAATGGTTCACATTCTTCCATCTAATTCCCACACTGAAAATTTCCAGCTTTCTATTTTCCCCAAGTTGTCCCAGCAAGACATATTGAATATGCAGATGTGGTGGCACACATGTGCTTTTCCTGAAGCAACTCCTCAAAGTTTCTTCTGGATGTTTGTTTTACTTCAGTTCCTGTGATCCCCAAAGTGACATTAAACAGATGATTTTTTTTTTTAACCTTTGTATGAAACTCTCTCTCTCTGTCTCTTTATTTGTAAGGATATTGTAAGGATATGTGGTTCTATTACATTTTGTTACATTCCCTTGTGCATGGAGGAGACACTGTGTAAATGAAAACACATTACAATTATTACACACCACGCACAAATGTCTTCTCGGACATCTCCCATACATGCCTTCTCTAGAACATATTTTTGAATGTGCACATCATTGTGTTTGCAAACCCGTTCATGTAGTAAATAACTTCTTTCTCTCTACAAGTGTTCAGAAGCAGGAGGGCTGTTCACTCAAAGTCCTGGAAGTGCATCTCAGAGACAAATGATCAAGAGCAGGAGTAGGAGCCTTGCTGTCCCATTTCCTGATGCTGAATCTCTCCATACAGAGCTGGCACTGGACTTGACTGAAGAACTGTGTGCTGTCAGCATGAGCAAAGTCAAGACAGTGAAAAAGCTGGCTTCTGCTTCAAGTGAGGAAGTTATTTTACTGGAACAGCATAAATCCTTAATAGGATTTCTTGCTTTCCCTGCAGTGTAGAGAGTCAGGCAATTCTCTCTTTCGTCCTACACCTTGCTTGCTGCAGAGATGATGCACATATCCTCATACAGCAGCTTTCTGAGGTCCACACCTGCAAGCAAGCCTCTAACCCCTCTATGCAATGCAGCATGCTTCCCTCTCCTGCAAGACAAGCAATTCCTATCTTCTCTGTGGATAGACTGGGGTTTTTTTGCAGGACAGACACATTTTTCTTTGCAGGAGCTTTGTCACTGTCCAATAAAGCAGAGGTTGCATTCCAGATGTACAGCTGTTCCACCTACAGAAATTGCCTAGTCCTGTCTAGTGGACTTACTCAATAGCATTTTGCCAGAGAGAATAAATATGTTCAAGAGGTTGGGGAAAGAATCTCCAGAACTGTAAATATTCTTTTGGATTGTAGTGTAAAATAGATAATTCTAATTTTCTCTATTTGAGTGGCAGTTGGAAGAATTTAACGCCCTGGATCTCTCCCATTGAGTATATGTTTTCCCTTTAATATCAAGGGAAAAACAAACACATTTCTTTCTTTAAAAAAAAGCCGTCTCCTGTAGACTGTTCAGCTGTGTGTGGTAAGTTCTGCACAAGGTTTGGCACGAGCATGGACTAAATATTGACAATATTTACATGTTTTCACTGGAGGATATTTATGCGTGTGTTCTATGGCCAGAGAGTGCCACTAGCATAAAGGTGTGATGGTGAGTGGGGAGGGGAGGCAGCTCTGTCCCTGCAGGGTACCTGGCCTGATGTCCACCCCGTGCCCAGGGCACAGGAGAGGCCAAAGCCTCAGTCTTCCAAGCATTGGTTGCTTCTGAGGAAAATGCCTTTCCCACTGAATTTTCACCAGGAATGAGAATCGCTCAGTACCTGCTCATTTCCTTCTTCAGGTGTGATTCTGAGACCTGGTGATGCCATATGACACTGTAGGTGTATGATCCTTCAAAGATGACATCAGCCCACACTGGGGCAAAAGAAGCAGTCTTGCCCTCCCTCAGCCCTCCAAAGCAGACTGGATTGAAAACTGGTTGGCATTACAAGTCAAAATACCCAAGTGCCTTTCTGAAGTTTGCAGGATCTCAGTGATCTGAACTGGGCAGCCTTACCCAGCCTGGGTGCACCTGCTGTGGGAACAGTGTCTTTTAAATCTGTATTTGAAAGGCTTCAAAAAATGGGTGTTATCATCTCAGAATAACTCAAGGCCAAATTCTCTGGTGCCAGTCGTTCATGGGCTTGTACACTGCTTTCTGAGTAGGTGAGGTATTTGAAAAGTACCTACTTTTTCCAGAGAATTTAACCCCTTAGAGTTATGTTTCTGGTGGCTACAGCATTTTTCATGTCCAAAGCAGGAAAGGAAAAACAAAGTTTTCCACAGGCACCTCTGAAATCTGATCGCTTGTTTTGAAGCCTAGGTGTGGGCTCAGCTCTTTGGCGGATGAAATTGCCACTGGTGCACTCCAAAGCTTTATCATGGGTGGAAGGTCAGTCTGGTGACAACTTGCTCTGGCTGTGTGGAAGTAAAGCAAGTTTTGATTTTGGTTAGCCCTGCTGGGCAGGCAGAGCTGTGGGAGGAGGAGATGGATGCTATTCTAGTGTCTGTATCAAAATGTCACATTAGAGTTCCTTGGGGAGAGAAGCAGGAAAAAAGCACAGCTTTTTTTGGAAAGCTTTTGGATAGCTTTGGCAGTTAAAATATCTATAAAATATGCTTTGAAAACTGAGGCAAAGTCAATGAAAATGGACAAATTTGAGTAAAGTGCACTAGCAGCTTCAGTTACTTTTCCAGTTGTTCTTTTTTGCTTTTTTTGGGAAGGATTTACAAAGCAGCAAATGCTAGCACAGATACTGGAAACCTCATCTGTTACAAATCAGGTAATTTTACAGAGAGCCATCTTTCAAACTAATGCTTTATTACCAATTTTTTTAACGCATAGATTCTTTTTTTGCTATCATGTTCTTGCACTTCAGCCCTTGGGGGCTTTGGCAGCCTCATAGCTTTGTGTAGCTCCTGTCCAGGAGGTTGATGTTCACTCTCGGTGCAGTTGTGCCCTTGGCCTGTGGCAGTGAACTTACAAACAAGGGCTGTACCTTTATTTTCTGCAGTTCAAATTGCACATAAGTGATTGGTGCTAGAATGAAGCTGAGATATAACTCCTTTTTGGTACAAACGTGTATGCAGTCTATTCCCCAGACAGTTTGGATGAGTTTAGCTTAAATCTGTTGCACCCAGAATTAACAGGAAATTCCTTCACTGAAGTGTGACAATCTAGAAGATAAGTTCTGAAATCGGTTAAATTGGTGGAATCTCCTGATGTAGACAGGGCTTTTTTATAGTGCTTCAACCTTTAGTATAGTTTATCTTTAATATGAAACACAGTAAGCATGCTTGAAAAAAAAAAATTTTCTCTTTGGTTTGGAAACTGTTTGTGAAAACTATGGAGAAGATACAATTATACACTTGTGCATTATTCCCAAAATGTTCTGTATTTGAATCCACTGTATTTAAGCAGGAACATTTAATTGATGGCAGAAGTATTTGACGGTTGAAAGAATGGAAAAAGGAAGCAGATTTTAATTTTGATCCCAATTCAGCAAAAATGAGTAAGGATATATTTACTTTCAGGCACCTGGTTTAATGCTTTACTGAATGGAGGTAAATCTGTACCACAGATTTACTGTTTTCAACCTGTCACTCACTCCCTCCTGCACCTTTCTTTCCCTTTCTTTAAGGTAAGGGAAAAATAGTGGCTCTCAGGGTTGTGGGGACTAAGGGATGGGTGTATGTGCTTGCTTTGCAAGTCTAGAGTGGAGGAAAAGCTGGCTATTACTATTTTTATTAGACTAGACTTTGTAAGAACCTCTTTGAAGAGTCTGTTAGGAAGGAAAAAAATTATAATTAATTTGGATTTATTCCAATGGTTTACAGTTTCCTTTGGAAATGCACATGTCAAGCTTTGCTGGCAGTGATGTAAATGACAGGTCTTGATCTGACCCAGTCTGATGCTGGTCCCTGTGACCTGCACTGAGGTGCAGAATGTCCAAGACACAAGAGTAAACAGTGCATCTCCATTTCCTCCAGTCATTCAGTCCTGGAGAATTAAGAACCACCGCAGCAACAGTTTAACTGTACTTTGAGTATTTGATTTCCTTTGGCAGTTGATGTAATTGTTACAGAGTATGGAGCAAGCTAAAAGGAATATCTGTCCAGAGCAAAAATGAGGTCCAGGCCTGTGAGATGCAGAGACATAAATCTTCTTGGTTTGGGATGGCTCCAGTGGGACCGGGGGAGCTGGACAGCCTCTTAGGGAGGATGAAGGTGCTCCATGCTTTCCAAGATCAGAGTGAGGAAGAGAACACTTAAAGTCATCCAACTGTTTCCATCCCCTGGCCTGTCCTAAAATCTCTGTGGAGAAGTTGCTTTGACTTGGATTGCCTTGCTCTGCCTCCTTGCTCATGTTGTCAGAGAACTTTGTGTTCTGATGCTTCCTAACCTTGAGGGACGTGTGTGCTCATAACCACCATCATCTCAGCCTAGAGTTCTCCTACAAATCCTGCAGGCAGCATCAGCAGGACCAGGGCTGCAGGACCTCCTGTCACTGCTTGAGGGGGTCTGTGCCGTGGTCAGATAGAGCACGTAGCAAACCAGCTCCCTGGGTTGGCCTCTGGAAAACAAAGGAGGGATGTACGTTCTTCTTTTTGCTTTTCTCATGTCTTACTTCCCTCTAGGATGGTTGATCCTTCGTGTAAATTTAACATTTGGGGAAGCTGGACATTAGGTAGGTGGCCTTTAAGGGATGGATTCTTTCATTCTTGGAAATCTGATGTTGGGGAGCAGCAGTGTGGGCTTCCTAATCCTGCCTGGGCTTGTGTTTCAACCTGACCCCCCATGGCTCCTTTGAGGGGACCTGGGGAACTTTTCCTGCAGATGCAATTGTTGGTGCAATTTGAGGAGGTGGGGTACTTGTCTGGCAAGGAAGCTGTGACACCATGGGCATCCTAAATAGGCTGCTGATTGGTCAGCAGAGGATAATGCATGGTACTTCTTTCAAATATATGTATCTCGTGATTTGTTAGATTTATAATTATACATACTAGAACTGGTCTAATTTCTTCTGGGACTTCCCCATATAAATAGAGGATGCTGAGAAGGTTTCAGTTTGTGATTAAGGATGATTGCTGCAGCCCCAGCAACCCTGGTATTATAGTAGTCGTGGGAACAAGAAGTGCAAAATTTGGGCTAGACATGTCCTGCTTTAGGACTCTGGCTCTCAGGTGAGGCTGTCAACATGCAAATAGATTTCTCATGTAAAATGGAACCGGATGGCTTGGATCTGTCCATGGGAATATCATAATTGTGGAGAGTTTCCCAACGGCTATATACCTGCAGGGATGGGTCTGTGTTGCTTCTTTCTCGATTTCAAAAAATTGAAATCAATTTTGTTTCAGCATATGCAGCTTCTGCTGAGTCTCTTGCACTTTTCTTTGGGACATCTTGTGATGGTCTCAGTGGACCAGATTGGCTCAACACTAGGATTTAATCTGCTGCAAGAGTGAGTACAAGTACCACTGAATCCCCTTGAGAGGAAGGAGGATCATGTCCTGATTAATCTTTGGAGTGTTTGCTTCTTTTCTTGTAGTGGGTGAGATAGTCTTGCTCCAAGTGAGCTCATTGCTTGTCATGAAATACTGTGTTGAAAATGACAATGTTCATTAGGCTATGCATATATTCTGTATCTTTCATGAATGAAAAATTGTTTTGTTCATAGAACCATTATTCTTTGTACATATTCTGGTTTTAAATTGTGAAAATGTTTAGTATCTGCCAGCTTTTGTTGTCTAGTACTTCTGCTTTATTTGCAAGCTTCCTCCATTCTTGCTCTCCTTGGTGAGGCACTTCAGGATCAGCTGTCACTGAGGCTGCTGAGACTGGCAGGTATATCTTGGCATTTGCTGCACTACATGGCCTGGTGACAGTGAGGCTGGATGTCATTGGCTAGGGGAGTCATGGAAAAATGAAAGGGCAAGGCAGTGGTGAAAAGAAATCTGGATCTGTCAGCAGGGGTGACAGGTGATGAGATGCAGAAAAAGGTAGTGCATGAGCACATCAGGAGATAAAACCGAGTGTGTAAGTACCCAAAGAAACAAGCAGGACATAAGCAGAAATAATCTGCCTTTCCAGCAGTGTGTAACAATTCAGTGAGGCAAGGCAATGTCAAGACAAAAGGGCAGACATGAAGGACTGATGTGCTGGGATACTTCAAGGTTTTATTACACCTTCTGTAACACCCCAGCTGTGTCTGGACCTATGGAGGTGGCTCCAGTTGCTGGTTAAGTAATAATTGCAGTACAAATAAATAAACACATTTAGATCTGGGAGGGCTGACACCAGTACAGCTGAGAGAGGACAGGCTGGCAGCAGGGGAGCAGTACAGAACCAGACTAGTCAGGGAGTGGTGAGATAAAAGATGATTTAGGTTTCTGTGTGAAGACTGCAATTTAGCTTCAAGTGATTTTGCCTTTTTTAATTTTTTTTTTTTTTAATCTACACTCCCTCTAAAACTGGTTCAGCTGAATGGGCAAGTATGTGACTTTAATGAGATTCCTGATGTCTTAGTAAGAACTGTGGTTAAAGCCTGTCTGCCAGAAGCAGATGGATAGCGGCACGTTATGATACATCTCTTGATGCTGTCAGCAGCAGGTCCATGGCACAGAACCAGAGGGCAGGGATTCCCCTTGAAGCAGCACATGGAAAGCCTCCTTCCTGGGTGTGCTGGTTTTGGCTGGAGTAAAGTTAATTTTCATCATAGTAGCTGGTATGGGGCTGTGTTTTGGATTTGTGCTGAAAACAGTGTTGATAACTCTGGAATATTTTGGTTATTGCTGAGCAGGGTTTGCACAGAGCCAAGGCCTTTCCTGCCTCTCACCCCACCCTGCCAGTGAGGGGGCTGGGGGAGCACAAGGAGCTGGGAATGGACACAGCTGGGACAGCTGATCCCAGCTGGCCATAGGGATACCCCAGAGCAGATGATGTTCTCAGCAATCCAAGCTGGGGCAAGGGGGAGGAGGAAGAGGGGTTAAATATGACACTGGGCAGTGCATCCCTACTGGTTCCTTAAGCAGAGGAGACTACTTCAGTGAATATCCTTCACATCTTGAGTAAGTGCCTTGTGTCACAGAAAGCTATAATTTTTTCTGGATGCACGGGACATTGTGAGGCATTAAAAGCAAGCACTGATCTCCAGTCAAGTTGCAAGAGTAAACAGGAACTCAAAAGAAGCTCCTGATCATTACAGGAAGAATGTTTGTCCAGTTCTTCCGCAGACCAGGAGAAATCAGACAAGTTGCAGAAACGAGGAACACTGGACTTATGTGGAAGTGGTGTTTTCTTTCAACACTCCTTATAGCACTCAGTAAAGATCGGTGTCACATTTGGGTACATCCCGAATTTTTTAAGAAACAATAAGAGTAGGACAGGGAATTTGCATGAGTAACCCTCCCTTTCTCATTTAACAGGGCTGTCTTCCAGCAAGGGTTCAACTCTTTTCACGGTCTGCCAAATCTTTTGCAAATGATCTCATGGACATGACCTCTCGTTCTTGGATTCTTGCAGCTTCCCTCCAGCAAACATGGCAGGAATAGTGTTGGGAAAACAGTGATAGCTCTCCAACTGCTTTGCTGTGACTTTGGAAACTGGATGTGTAAATTTATGCTTCGTGCACAGTTGTCACCTCTGAGAAGTGAACAAAAGCAAACACAGGTACAAATTTCAGGCAGGCAGCCAACACAGTAGACAGTTGCCTAGGGCACCAGACTGTTGAATGCAGCAGAATGCCAAGGCTTTACGAAGATGAAGGCTTGCTGCCACTGCTCTACCCTCTAAGAAGCATTAGACCTCTAACCTAAGGGTTGAGATTCATGTCCTGTTTTCAGGCAACAGCTCCTTACCTGGCCCAGGTGATCCTTAGCACTCTGGGTGCAAGCATCAGACCTGCAGTGCTCGACCAGGTTCACTTCTGCTGTTTGAGTGATCCATGCCCATTGGAAGGAGTGGGATGGGACCTTTTTCCAC
This sequence comes from Brachypodius melanocephalos, assembly GCA_013398615.1. NCBI lineage: Eukaryota > Metazoa > Chordata > Aves > Passeriformes > Pycnonotidae > Brachypodius > Brachypodius melanocephalos. Next base: position 990,378 of record VZSR01001863.1, read on the forward strand.
AGAAGTAAGAGCAGCCTGTGTTTCTGGGTTCTTTCTCCTGCTCCTTTATCCCCTAGTGTAGCAGGAGTGGTCTGAGTTGGTGTGAGTGGGCTGCTGCAGGGGAAACATGGTTTGGAGTGAAAGTGGGAGTCACTTGGATGGGGAAGGATGGACAGGGATGATGGCCAGGAGGGGTGGTGTGCCTGCAGTGAGGTTGGGCTGTCCTACCTAATGCTTCTCTGACTCTGTTCATCCCAGCCCACCAGTGGCCCCGCTTCACCCCACCTCTCATCCTCACAATATTTCACTGCTGTCTCTCACCCAGCCTGCCCTTCTTGGGCAAACAACCTCACTAAACTGTTTGAACCAGCCCTGCAGTTGGGCTTAAAAGATAACCCAAGCTTTTCATTTATAAAATCAAAACCTCTCATTCAGTATTTTGGTGGCAAGTAGAAACAGGCTCAAGAGGGGAAGACCACATTCTTCAGACCACCAGCCAAGTGCTTTTCAGCTTTTGGTGTGGAAGTTGCTGGCTGAGCCTAAATATCTGCAGCAATGCCTCACCTGCTATTATCACTTTATCTGAAGTCATAAACACAGCCGGTGAAGAAATTATTTCCAGCATCTTGAAAAGGACTCACTTCCATAATTCACATATTAGCTGAGTGGCAGTTGCTTTCACCAGCAGCAGATTTTAGGTAGAATTCAGAGTTTGAGACTTCTCCTGAAGGAACTACTTTAGTTGCCACCTTTGACAGGATATTAGGCTGGCTGGATAAGCCATCTTATCCCATACAGCAATACTTATGTCTCATGTTTCAAAATAAGATTGCAAGCACTTGCTTGTGCTTGTTGGCAGTCAGGTTGCTACCAGCAGTGTTCATAACACTTTACTGTTGTTAATGATCATCTGCCTGTGTATATTAGTGCTTAAAATGAGATATTTAATTAGTGCCATGTGTTTCTGGACTAAGTTTCACGTGAGCATCTCCCAGGCTTCCCCGGCTGGAAGGGTTTTTGTTTCCACCACACCATGGTGCTGTCAGTGGGCCACCAGTGCAGTGCAGTGGGACACTGCCTGCTGGCGTGTCCTGGCTGCCCCTGAGTGCTGCCACCGCCCACGTGTGCTCAGAGAAGCTCACACGGACATTGACATCACCTGTATTTGTGGAGCTGCCTCATCAGCTGCTGCCGTCTCACATTCCTGGCTGGGAGAGGCACCCGGGCAGCTCGCCATGGTTTACTCCTTTCTCAGAATCCACAGGGTGAGGGCAAATCTTGGAGATGAACTTCTCCCATCATGTCATCTATTTACATGGCACATGCCTTGTGTGTGTGTGAGACAGTGAGGGCTTTTATTTTTTCCCCCTGCCCTGGTTCTTCTTTCTGGCTGTGGCGAGATGGAAAGGTGGGACGCTCTCATCTCCCAGCGAAAAGGTTTTCTGTATCCGAGGCTGGCTTGGAAATTCTTTAGGTGACATCACACTATGTCTGTGCAGACTCATTGTTTGTCATGGAAAAGCCATTCATCCATACACAGCTTCCTTCCTCCCCAGACTCAGGGAGATAAACTTTCCATTCTGTCTATTCCCTATAGAAACAGACCCAAAACATGTATGCGTGGCTACACATACACACACCTCACCATCCCTCCGTCACGCTCGGGGCTGTGGGAGCAGGAAAAGGGAGGATATAGAAGATGTGAATAAAGTCACCCTGTTTTCTTCAGACATGGATCCCGCTGTGCTCAAGCAGTAAAACTCCCCTCCCACTGAGGTGCTGGGTCACACAAGGCTTTTTTGTCCTGAGGCTAATTCTGGCACTTGCAGCCCCACATCTGCCTGCCAGGTGAGATGGGCCACCAGCTGCAGGTACAGCACATCTGGATGGGGGAGGAAGCGAAGCGTGCTGCAAACAAACACAGCAAGTCCACCGTGGCGGGTGCAAGGAATTCCATCAAAAATATACTTCAGCAGCCTGAGCTGCCGAGGCTGGTGATTCATGTCTCGGGTGCTGCTCGTGAGGCAGACGGCAGGGCTGGGTACTCATGTACCCCGCAGCCTGGGGGGACCCACACGGGCAGCCTGCCTTTGGTGACACCGCTGCTGCAGGGGCAGGGCTGGGGGGACACCACGCCTGGTGAGTGGGGGGGCGTTTTTCCGTGGAAGAGAGGTGCGCGGTAGTACGGGACAGTGGGAAGCCTTGCAGAGATGGAGGTAGCAGTGGCAGCGTCGATGGTGTGATAAGGTGGCTGTTTCCCTGCGCCTGTCTTTGCTTTCTGCCCGTATGCGAGAGAGACGGCGCTGAGGAGCTGCCCGATTGCCCTGCCTTTGAGGTTCGCCGTGATTGCCAGTGGGGAAGGGAGAAGGTGTTTGGACAAGAGGAGCCCTTGAAGCTTTTCTCCTGTCCAGCTCCCCTGCCCATAAAGCCATTAGGCTCCGGTGCCAGCCCTATCTGCGCTGGTCGCTGTTGGCCCGGCCGAGCCTCGCAGACCCCCCGCCCGGAGCACGGGGCTGGGGCCGTGGCGTGGGGCCCTTCGGGAGGGGTTTCGGGGAGAGGGCAGCACATTTCCCAGCCGCCTGTGCATTACAAAGGCAGCGCTTTGATGTGCCCCGCCGCTCCCCGCACACCTGCGGCCGCGGGGCTCCCGGCACCGCCGCCCCGGGCCGCGCATCAAAGGCGGCCGAACCGGGGACGGCCCGGAGGCTCCGGGAAGCTCTCCCGACGCCCGCAAGGGCGAGAACAGCCCCGCCGTCTGTGCGCTCCCCCCGGGCCGCTGGGGGAGGCTCCGGCGGCGGCCCTGCCTTCGCCCGCCTTCGGCCCCGGGGCAGGGGCCGCGCTGCCGGGGCTCCACCGCCTTCGGAGCCCCCGAGAGGCGGCGGCCGGGGGAGGGTCCTGCGGGGTGGGAGGGGGCGGCAGCCGGGCTGAGCTCGCCGCGCCCCCGCCGCACGCAGGCCCCGCTCCAGGGCTTCTCCTCGGCTCTTGTCCGCAGGGCGCCCCGTCCCGGCGGCCGGCTCCGCGGGGGCTGCCCGCGCAGCCCACCATGACCGGGCCGAGGCTGGCCCTCGCCGCCGCGCTCCTCTGCAGCTGCACCTCGCCGGTGGCCGACGCCAACTCCTGGTGGTAAGTGAGTGAGTGGAGCCGGCGGCGCCTTTGTCCGCTGCGGGCCGGGGACCGGGACCGTCCGAGCCGTGCGGCAGCTCCTGCTCTGCGCCCTCCGCGGGAACTTCCCTGCTTCCCGGGCTTCCTTCGCAGCACCTCGCTTCTCTCCGGCTTTCCCCCCCTCCCGCTATCCCTGCCCGGTTTCGGGAGTGGTGGGACGCACTCTCCTCCAGGCATTTCTGGGCTCCTTTTGTACGGGCTCACTGAAATGCCGTCCCGGCTTTAGGATGTGGGGAATGCGCAGGGAGTGGATGGGTAAGGTTTCCTACCCGCTGCCAAAAGCCCAGAGAGCAGCCGCGGAGCCCCCTTCCCCCGAAGAGCGGAAAATAGCCCGGCTCAAAGGCAGGCATCGCTCGCTGGCGCTGTGTAAAATAGCTGCTCGCTTTCTTCTGCAGGGAAAGTGCTGAGCTTTCTCTCTGCCCCCTCCCCATGCCGGGTGTCCTCTGTGTTTAAACTCGGGTTACAAACGAACAGTGTTGCTCCCGCTAGAGCCCTGGAAAAGCCTCGCATCTGGCAGAGCTGTGGAGGGAGGCAGCTGACATGAGAAATGCGCCCGGGCTCCCGGAGCGGGGCTGGGCTGGGCTGGGCTGATGGGGAGAGGTGTCGGGCGCTTCGCGGAGGGGGCCTCTCCCTCCAGACTCCCTGGGATGTTTTTCTCATCGTAGGTCTTTGGCCATGAACCCCATCCAGAGGCCTGAGATGTACATCATCGGCGCCCAGCCGGTGTGCAGCCAACTGCCGGGGCTGTCCCCCGGGCAGCGCAAGCTCTGCCAGCTCTACCAGGAGCACATGGTGTTCATCGGGGAAGGGGCCCGCAGCGCCATCAAGGAGTGCCAGTACCAGTTTCGGCAGCGGCGGTGGAACTGCAGCACGGTGGACAACACTTCCGTCTTCGGGAGGGTCATGAAAATAGGTAGGAACACCTGAAAGTGCAGAGGTACACCCAGCAGTACAGGAAGGTGATGGGCGCAGGCCGGCTGTCCCTCTGCACCTCTGTCCCGTCCTTCAAAGACACACGCAGGAGTGATGAGCCCCATTATCACAGCTCCTAAAGCTACCTTGGAGGAGCTTTCACATTGCCGAGTGTGCAGGCGCTGCCCCGGTGCTGCCTGTGCCCGGCTGGTGGCACCGATGCACCTCGGCCACAGCGCGGGGGGCGAGGGGGACACAGTTTCTTTGGGGGGGAGCACGGGAAGGTCAGGAAAAGGGGGGCTGCCTCTGTTTGGTGTGCTTCTTTAAAGGTAATGAGGGAAGAAGCTGGAGGCAGGAACAGTGGCCCCGTGTTATCGTTCCCAGCATCTCAGACAGGGAATGCAGCCCTGAGATGTGGGAAATATGAACTCTTCGGGCATGGAAATTCCCCCACTTCTCCGTACTGCCACTTTCTGTGTAAACCTAAGAGATTTTTATAATTCCTGTCCTGCTGGCCCTAAGAGGCACATTGACAGGCCATTGCTGCACTTGAATTGAGGTGTGACCTAGCTACATTGTCCCAGCTCCTTTTGAAATGCAATCATCTGATGGCAAGAAACTGAGAAATCCGGGCTCGGTTTGATATGTCCGACAGCCAGGCCAATAAAGAAAAGGTGTTAAAACAGCCACACACACACACACTCACTCACTCACTCTCCACAACCCCTGTCTGAAGGTTTTGTTTCCCACCCACAAAGCCAATCATTTACACAGAAGAATCAGAACTATTTCTCGGTTGTGAACTCGAGGGATGGAAAAAGACCTTCAGCTCCTGTACCCCCAGTGCTGCTCGCACCGTTTTTGGCTTCACTCTCAAAAAAACTGCATAAGCAGCAGGACACCAAGAGATGCATCTTTAATACCTCTGGGGCATTTAGGCAATAGGGCACAAAGTCCTGTGATCTCCTCTGTATGATCCTGAAATTCATGTGTCACCCTAGAGAATTCTAGGGATATTTCTGCACGTGTTACTCAATCTTGCAGAATTCTTTAATCAGCCCACCAGAGCTATTCTGATTCCTCCCTTTCTGCCCAGCTCATACCCCAAGAATTCTTCTCTGGGGTGCTCCCCTGGGAAATGCTGTTTTCTGACACATACTTCCAGTCCCTGTCACACATCCAAGGCATCTGTGCATCCTTGATCTCTCACTTTCTGATAGCAAGGGTGGTGGCCAGATGGGGTAGCATGCAATCCCAGATTGCTAAAACTTGTGCTTTGGGGGGTGAAAACTGAAATTTCTTCCACCAAAGGACAGAAGATACACTTCCATCTCTCCTTTCTGATGTCACTCCCTCACGTGTAACTTCTCCTAAAGAATGGTGTAAATTTCAAATCCCCAAAGAAATTCTTGTGACTTCACAAGGATGCAATAAAATAGGAATCTCCCCTTTGGAGCAATCCTCGTTCTCCAGTAGCTTCCTGCAGCTCTGGGTTGGTGCACTGGAAAGGTCCACAGATGGAGAAGAGAAGAAAGGGTGAACTAAGAGAGCAAAAATCAGAGCTGAAGGATGAAAAGCTGTCAGGAAGAATCAGAATGTGTGGAGGAAGAAGGAACGAGTGAATAATGGAAGTGAGGGGATTTCTCCTCATTAAAATGAATTTAATTCTAGGAGTTAAGATTGGGAATAGATTTTTTTTGTGTGTGTTTTGGTGAAGGCAGAGGTGTGGTAGGTGTGTGAAGGGTATGGCCATTAGTCCTGCTCCTGCTGCTTAGTTTGTGTGTGTGTGCATTTGTTGAGCCGTGTTGTGTCTGTGGTAGGAATCTGCTGATGACAGTGTCTGAGGTGACTGCCTGCAGTTGTCCTCTCTCTGAAAATCTATCCCAGCAGAGTTTTGGAACCATTCTCTGGTCAGTTAGAGCAAACACATTCAAATGTCTATACTCCAGCACAGAGACTGCACAAAGGAAAAATGTCACCAAAGGTGTTGTGGAGTATTCCGGGATCTTTGGTGATTCATGGCTGTTATCTGTGTCAGTGATAAGCTGCTGTGGAGGGAGATGCTGCCTCTCCTCTTTTTTATAGCTTCACCTTCCACTTTTACATTTTCCTGCTTTGTAATGAGTCATTGCTTATCATTTCAGCAAATATATTTTCCACACTGGGGAAGAAGACAAAGCCTTTCAATCTCTTAGGTTATGCCAGATATAAAGTCATTCTTCCCTGGGTTCATACTGTGTGTCTGTCTCCTGTTTTCAACTGCTGAGCCCCAAATCTGGACCACAGCCCTTTTTCTGTACTCTATGCCAATGGCATGAGAAAGGTCTGGAGACCAGAATATCTGCAAGAGTGCACAGACATGCCAGATTGTTGTGGAGAGGGAGGGGAAAGGAGATAAGAAGGCCCCAGAAGGTGCATGGTGTGCCAACAACCCTCACTGCCCACCCACCGACGCGAGCATGGCATATATTACGTGATTTCTGGAGCTGCACTGGATTGTGAGAGGGGAGGAGAACCTGACTTGGCCAAAGCTTGGGAGATCCGTGTGAGAGTGTTCACTCAGAAATCTGGAAGATCAGTTTCCTTTCCCCTTCACAGAACTTGACTCAGCTTAGGAGCAGCAGAGCTGGTTGGTCTGTGTTTAATCATTACACCTTCATTTTGTGCTTTTCATGGCAGTGAGGCAGTCCAGGGATAGAAAGCACCACTAGCACTGAAGAGGGCTGCATTTGGAGCATTTTCTCCTAGTGTTTGTGTTGTCATGAGACTTGCTCTTAGCTTTTAAATGTGGTTTATTCAATAACACTATCTAATAATGTAAAAAAAAAATCCTTCTGAAGTTGCTTCCTGTTCTGTCACTACAGATTTTAGACTGCACATGTGTGTGTATATATAGCTCTATATATTATATACAGACACATTCCTTACTGCTACGTTTATGAGGGGGAGAGGACAGAGCACCCCAAAAGGTCACGTTAGAATTTCCTCAGGGGAGGAGAGGACATATCTCCTCCAGAGGAATCCTAAATGCAAGGCTGGGATTTCCAGGTTAGTCCAGTCATTTCTGGAGCCAAAGATCTTATCTCTTATGCCTTTTCAAGTGCTAAAAGGAGGAAAAAAACCCCAGTCATAAAAGCAGAGAACAAAGAGAATTTTTTTTCCCTTGTTTTTCTTTGAGATCGGCAAACTTTGGGATAATGCTTTTAAAAACAACGAGTCGAAACGAAAACCTTTTCATGAAAAAAGTTAGATCGACACCCTTTGTGACCCCGACGGGGTCCGTTCTTCTCCCGTTCCCTCCTGGGGCAGCTCCGGAGAGCGCAGCCGAGGGAGCCGAGCCCTGCCCGAGGCGCAGCGCCGGCGGTGCCCGGGAGCGGCCGCGGCTCCCCGGCGGGCGGCACAGGAGGGCAGCAGAGCTCCGCTGAGCTCCGCAACGCCGGGCACGGCTCCCGGGGCCCGCAGCCATGCCGGAGAGGCCAGAACAAACTCGCCAATAACACCCCAGGCCTTCGAGGCGACAGCACAGAGCTGCGGAACTGGGATGAGCTTTGAAAGGACGAGCGAAAACCCAAATGCTTTTCCAAATACTTGCTTCGTGGGCAGCAAGGGAGGGGGGAAAAAACCGCCTCGCCCTGCTGTGACTTGTTCCAGTCTCTTGTCCCACCACCATCTTCAGCAGCTTGAACAACTCGTGCAGATGCAGGGGCTGCACGCTGAGTTGTGCTGCTACATCTGACAGGTGGAGATGGTTAAAATATGGACAGTAAAAGTGTAAATCCCAGTGTCTTTTCAGGGATCTCAGTCAGGCTGTAAGGATGCTAAGCACCTGGAGTCATGCAGGCTCTGTTGCACGAGCTGTCACAGTGTGAGGTCCTTTCCTTGCATGTATTTTAATCTCTATAGACAGGGGAATGATCTCCTTTAAAGGATGATTGGTGTGTCCTCAGGGCTTTCTCCATACAGGTAGGGGCAAAACTGCTCGTTGGACTGTTACCTTAAAAGCCCCATAACGTGCAAAAAACCCAAACTAGGTGAGTAAAAGCTTGATTTTAGTTACTGAAGAATTACCCTTATGGGCCAGTCTCATCTGAGTTGCGTTAACTAGGACTCACTCCTCTTGGACCAGGGAGGTTTGGTGAGCATAGTTCCCTAATGACCTGTGAGTAATGACCTCCCTTCTGTGTGACGTGTCCTGTAGTACTTTATCAGCTGTATTCCAGAGCAGAAACCCTTAGTGGTCATCTCTCATTTAGGTGGGGTAAAAAATCAAAGATCGTTGTGCAAGGTGGATGCCATTTACAGCCTTGCCTTTGTCTTGGGTCATTAGCACTAAGCTGGTGATAAGCTCCTATTAATTAGGGATTGTCAGCACGTGCAAATTGGAACAAGAGCACACCAAATGCATCACCTCAGCCCTGCTGAGGGAGCTGGCACTCAGAGCCTCCTGAGCTGGTGATAAACTATTCTTTGAGGATCTGCCCTTTGAAGTCATCAAAATTTGCCTGAGAGCATCTTGCTGCGGTTTTTTTTAAGTAGCCTTTCACAATTACATTGCTTACTCTAATGAAGCTTTGGCAGTTGTTCTCTTTATCACCTGCAAGTTTGGTGATGAGCACAATGGCTCTGAAGGTGTTGGTTCAGCTATTTTACCAGACGTGGTTCTGGTTCAAGTGCAGATGTGGATTGCTTCCTTCTCCCTCTGCCCCTCTGCAGATACTCAGCACTCTGATGCTTGGCCTTATGAAGTGCTCTGGCTGTGCTGGTGCCCCGGTCACACTGGGGCTGAATCCCTGCCAGGAATACCGAGCTGGAGACCTGATCCAGCTGCTTGGCTCAGCTGCTGAGCTGTGTAGGGCATGCACGCCAGGCAGGGCAGCCTCTAGTAAACCTGCTAGTGGAAAGTCTTTTCATTTATTATGGTCTACACAGGAGTTTTACTTCTTGCAGCACTGTGGTTCTGCAGCCAGTGGAAGAGCCCCTGCCTTGACGTTGCAGTGTAAAAGTAAGCTTCCTTCACTTTGCCTACAAACAATTTTCAGCTGACCTTACGTAAACTAAAATAAGTTCAATGAAGAGGAGCCCATAAAGACTGCATGTCCCAACTAAGTGAAAGCCATTCCAGAGCGATAACTGGCTCAACCAGGATACTCCTTTTGCACAGACCCCACCTCGTTACTTGTTCTTAATGATTATTGGCAAATGAAGTGGCTGAGTCAGCAGCTGTATTTTCAGCAAGTGAGCAACCCTCCTGCTGCTTGAGAGTTTCCTCCAGGTTAGAATGAAAGGTGAAGTGAAGGGGAAAGAGGATGAGCAGTCCCTGCCTCTGGAGTCGCTATCCAGAGCAGGATGGATCTCTTGCACTCGACCATGGCATTCTTAATTCCAGTAAATTCCGAGCACCTTCCCCATGCACACCACAGTGTCTGTTGGCGTGCGTGTGGCACACGAGATCCATGGGGGGCGAATTAATTCCTTGTCCTTCCTCTCTCCCAGGCAGCCGAGAGACGGCGTTCACCTACGCGGTGAGCGCGGCCGGCGTGGTGAACGCCATCAGCCGCGCGTGCCGCGAGGGCGAGCTGTCCTCCTGCGGCTGCAGCCGCACCGCCCGCCCCAAGGACCTGCCCCGGGACTGGCTGTGGGGCGGCTGCGGGGACAACGTGGAGTACGGATACCGCTTCGCCAAGGAGTTCGTGGACGCCAAGGAGAGGGAGAAGAACTACGTGCGAGGTTCGGAGGAGCAGGCGCGCATGCTGATGAACCTGCAGAACAACGAGGCTGGCCGCAGGGTAAGAGCAGTGCTGGCCCTTTCCTTTCTCTCACGGGGAGGGTCGGAAGGCTGGGAGATCAAATTCCTTGGCGGTTGGATGGGGGATAACGCAGTGATGCCCCAGTAAATGTGTATAGTTGCATTTTCTGTGCTTTTGTGAATGTTACAGATGACGTTGACGGTATTCCAGTTTTAATGTCCGGCTTCCATTACCAGCTAAAGCCAGTGAATTTTGGGATCTGTTGAGATACTGTATGGCACACATATGCGGACACTTAAGCCCTTTCCAAATAAACCAGGTGCTGTTATGGCCCATTTTCAAAGTTTATGTCTAAGAAATCAGCTTCCCAGAGCTCTGAGGCTGGTGGTGAAAAGAAGAACCTTTTGGCATGTAGAGTTGCCTTCTACCATCATTTATGTTTTTGAGAATATAAAGCCAGGAGCCTGGCCACTATCTTTGGAACTCAGGCCTTGCTCAGTTACCTTGATACTGGGCACAACAGTTTGCATTTAGGTGACAGACATTTTCTGAGAAGATTCACAGTTTTGATCTGAGGACCCCTAGGGATGAAGAACCCATCACTTCCCTTCGTAGTATGATACTAGCATTAATCACTGTTTCAACTCTGAACCTAACGATCATTTGGATTTATCTGGCACCAGCTTCTAGTCAGTTCTTTTTCTGACTTTTACAGCTAAATCCAAACCCCTCTTAGTAATCAGAATTTCCTTCGCATACAAGTATTTATTTACTGTAATTTATTCACCATTCTTTCTTGACAAACTAGATTGAGCACTGAAGACTCTCTCACTTGCAGAGGATCTCATCAGCCATCAAATCATTTTCCTGTCACTTTAGTGTACCCTTTCCAATTTTCCCATACCCCTTTTGTATGCATTCAGTGTATGCACTTTTGCTTTTCACACAATTCCTCTGTCTGTGATTAATAGCCTGGAAGGTGTAGCATCATTCATATGCAGTGCAGCTGTGTAATCCTGCCTCTTTCCAAAAGTAGAACAGAAATACTAACTTGAACATTTGTGCATTTTCCCCAGGGTGTTTTAAATTTTTATCATTCTTCCCTAGAAGTAAGCTTTTCAAAGGTTAATTTTATTTCTAATTCATGTTAAAAAATCCCATTAAGTGTACTTAGTCTTGCTCTGCCGCACATTGCTAACTAATATCCTTAGTTTCCTTATCAATATTCTGCCCTTTCTTTCTTCTAATTGTTACTGAATTATCTTTCCCTTTCCCTTGGATGTCTGTCTTTTTTTGCATGTAATTTCAGCTTCATTTTGACACCAGAGATGATTTGTTCAATTTTTTTGGTTGTGAAATCAATGTGTCAGGTTTAAGCATTGCAAGTAGTTCATGGTTCTTTTGCAAAATCAAATTGGGGTAATTTTGCAGTAGGTGAAAAACTGGACTTGAAAGCTGTATTACTCACTGAGTTTTGGGTTGAGATTGGGTTTGTTTTGGCTTGGATGAGCAGAGGTTCTGCATTTGCTTGGAAATGGGGGTGGAGGTTTTGTGTGGTGGAGTAGTAGCCTGAATGTGACATGGATTAAATGAACACAAGACATTTTACATTAGATTAAATTAAATGGAAATATAAATCAGTGTGTAATTAAGCTTGTGGATTAACCAAACAAACAAACAAAAACAAACCCACAAAACCAAAAAAACTTTGATAAACTAAGGGAGCTGGTTAATAAGCTCAGCTGAGGAACTGGATGTGGAGGAAGTCTGGAACTTTTTCAAGTCAAAGATGCTAAAGCCATTACAACTCTGCATGCCAACAAGAGAAAAAAAGGTTGTAGGAAGAATATCCAGACCTCATTGAATGAATAACTGCCACAGAGAAGCTGTTAGGAATAGACCAAGAGCCTACTAAGAATGGAGGAAAAAAATACAGCAAATAAATAACAAAAAGCTCTCAGAGGTCAGGAAGTGTAAAGAGGAGGTGAGAACAGGAAAAATCATGCTGAGTCAGACCTTGCAAAGGCTAATAAAATAAACAGCAAAGATTTTTTAAACTTTGTAAATTGGAGGAGTTTGGAAGGAAGGAGACAGCCAGTGAGGATGGGGCTGAGTCTAAAGACAGAGAAGTTTTAGTACCCAAAGTGAGTGCTTTGCTTGGGGCTTTGAGTTGGAGTGGGGGGCATTGGATATCTCAGGATTGGATATCTCAGAGGAAAATAGAAAATAATTTGAGAAGACTCTTTCAAAGGTTGATCACACAGTAATTTAGAACATCACTGATTTTCTAAAAGCAGACTAGATCTGATAGGTCTCATTTAGGTGAACTTCTGTGAAACATTTGAGGTATTTCCCCTATGGGAAATTCTTGGTTAAACTGGGAAATACAATGAAAATTGCAGTAGCTGTGAGATGGACAAGAAACTCGTTCAAGGAAAGACATCAGTAAGTTGTGTGAAAGAATGGAGCTTGATTTTAATGGAGCTTCATTAGCAGAGCTCATCAAGGACTCGCCCTTAGGATTTTTGCTTCTCAGCCTCAACACAAGCACTAGGAATGGGCTGATGAACTTGGCTGTTGATGCAGAGGTGGCAGGTATTATGACTACAAAGGAGAATCTGAATTTTGTACAGCAGCTAATGACACTCAGTAAAATAACCATAAGACCATCATTTGAGGCCTTGTATGAAATATATCTTTAGTAATTTGGAAAAGAGTAGGAAAGAATTGGTCGCAGCAGTCAGCTGCAAATGACTGCAGAAGTAATGTGGCTTGGAAGGTGGTAAATATCCTGTAACACACGAGACATAAGTCTTTTTATTCAACATGGGGGAATACTAATGCCATTGTATTAAGCTCTCATGAGGCCCCAAAGCATTGTGTGTTCTCATATTCCCAAGTAAAATGACCTCAGTCTAGGGAAGGCTTGTTAGGGCTGACCCAGGGGATAGGAATCTTTTCTTAAGAAAGTGTGCTAGAGCAGCTTGCCATATTTAGCCTAGTAAAGTGAAAGTGGAGAGAGGATATGACTGATGTCTGTGTTTGTGGGAGAAATAATAGGGAAGGAAAAGTACTTTTTAAGCAGAAGGCCAATTTGGCATGATAGCAAATGGGCATAAAGTAAACACATATAGGCTGGAAACGAGGAAAAGATATTTTATTGTTGGAGTGGCAATCAGAATAAAGGTGGCTGAAAACTCAATTGCTTTTAAAAGGGCACCCTATGCATTTAGAGGAAATGTTTCTTGAAGCGGTGCCTGCAATAGCAAGAGATCATACTTAATAACCCAGGAGGTCCTGTCTAGTCCTGCATTCCTAAACTTCTGAGATACTGGTTTTGTGAGTAGGAAGGTGCATATGGAACTCCTCATTCCCAGAAGTTTATGCTGGAAGAAAAGACTGCTGGAGACCCAGCAGGGAGCACTGGAGAGTGACCACCAGCTGCCATCCCACCGCAGCCTTGCCCTGTTTTCACAGCTAGGGTTTCAGCTGGTACCTTCTGATTTATGGGCAGATTTTTGGCATGTCGCTTCACTCAGTTTCCTATGAGTGAGAAAGTTCTCCTTGAATCCTGAGGAGCTCTGGTGGCAAGAAAGAGAGAGGACTGTCCCTTCTCTCCGAGGTTCTCTGAAGGAGCTGGGGGAGGGACAGGAGGGAATCAGAGGTCTTTCATCTTTCAGGCAGTCCTGACCCCATCACCCCTTCACTCCACATCGTAGTCCTTGTGGTGGTGGCTTCTGGCTTTATTGCTCTTGTTTGTTTGTCTTTGGCTGTTATCTCAACATGTCCTTTCCTTCCATCCGTCTTTTCTTCCAATTGGTCTCCATTACCCTCTCTTATTGCTTACCTTCCTTATCTGTGGCTCTGTCTGGCAGACTGTGGCAGTCAGTCCTTCCATGCTGTTTACCCAGCCAGCATGTGGCAGCCCTCAGTCATCAGTCACTCCAGCCACTGCCGGGAGAGCCTGGAAGGGGGCCTGGCTAATTGACCACATAGGAATTACCCATTAATTCTTTTCCTGTTCCCATTCCTGCACAAAAAGAATTGGAAGAGAACTTGGGCTTATGGGCAGGGGCTTTAAGCCCTTCCATTAGAGGCATTCTCAACCTGTTTAAGTGGTATGGCCATCGATCAGATCCTGCCCTCAGAACTGCATGTGGGGTCTGTTATTCTTTACCTTGACCCGAGCCTGGTCGCAGAGGAATTCTCCAATTTCCTCTGCTTTCTCCTCATCTGGGCAGCGAAGGGGGAGAGTGGGAGAGTCATTTAGCAGCTGAAGCTATGGTTGGTTCCACAAGACATGGGTGGTGGGAGCTGTGGGGGGCTGAGTGGCACCATGCTCACCTGTGATCACTGGTAGCACTCGCCTTCCCCAGAACAGCCACTGCCCACATGGGCCAGATGTTTTGAGCATCAGTTGCCTAAAGCCAAGTCAGAGTGAACTCATTCCCATGACATTAACTGAGGGGGATTGAGTTGCAGTGTTTTTCTAAAGGAACAAAGCCCAGGATTAGGAAGAATCATAATACTTTATAAAAACACATGCAAGGGCAAGGGAGGCATGAGTGGCCTGGGATTTGACAGAACCATAACCAAAAAGTGCTAACACAGGCTTATAACAAGCAGGCTGGCAGTGCAGTGAGGATATAGTAAGTGTCTGGTGCTCAGGAAATTCAGCTGTAGCCTGTCTGGTCATAGTACAGGAGGAATCCTTAAGTAACAGTGTGGTTGGTCCTCTGCAGTTGTAGTTTGATCCAAGACAAGTGCTTAACTCCCAGCTTGTAGCTTTTACATTGCACCGTGAGGGATTGCCTTGGTAAATTGAGCTCCGAGGAGCAGAACTAAAGCTTTTCTGTTTTAAGGACTCACTCCATTGACTTTCTCAGGAGCTGGATTGGCCTCCATGTGATTCGGCCATTAAGCCAAATTGAATCTTCACTAGCTGTCAAAAGCACTGGACATTAGCTGGGCAAGGAGCAACCAGTTGTTGTAGGAGAACTCTGACCTCTCCCTGCTGGTCCAGAACGTTGTTGTAGGCAGAAGGTTTTGCTTAAGTATGCTCAATTGCCTTAATCACCTTGGCATGTGAAAGCAGAGAGCTGGGAAGCTTGCTTCTGTGTCAGTGAGTGAGGCAAAAAAGAAACCTCTGTGTTTGGCTGCCTTTTTCCAGCAGAAAGCCTGGCTGGAAGACACATCACCATCTCTTTCAGAGCACCCTGTTTTGTTCTCATGTTCCTTGCTCTCCCCCACCAGATACAGCTGGTGGTAATTTTGCAGCTGATGCCAAATACCTCTGCTTGGCATGTAGGATCTGGCAAAAGCACTGCAGGATGCAGGATGGTCTTGGGAGAGCAGATGTGAGCCGGATGGTGAGAGGATGAGGAGCCAAGAGCTGGAGAATCCAGCTGCTGTAACACAGAGTAGCTCTGATGGTGGGGGGATGCCCAGCTCTTGCTTTGCAAACTCTGTCAGTGCCTGAGAGCTGACAGGAGCTCACGTGGCATTGCACTTCTGTACCTGTCTGAAATGGATGCATTTCAGTTTACTTTTCTTGGTTTTCATTTCTCAGTATTTCTCTCACTTCCCAGCCAGTGTGAGGAGGAGGAGAGTAAACAGGAGAGTTTCCCTTCACATCCTCTGCTCCATCTGATGAGGGTTTTTACACTCTGAATTTTCCAGACTCTTTGCTAACTTTGGTGCTGGATTTCCAGGGGTATGATGCATCTGCAGCGTCCGCAGGCTCCTGAAAATGTAGCTGGAAGTGTCTGGGAAAAGACAACACGGGAAGCTTGCGTGTGCTGGTGGAATGCTGGCTGTTCTGCCTGGCGACAGGCAGCGCTGCTGGCAGAGGGAGCCGGGCACGAGATGGCGCAGGAAGGCAGCGAGGGCTCCTGGCTTAGCCCAGCGCTCCAGGGGAGCACTTCCAGCTGCTTTCCAGGGGGATGTGTCCATCTGTGCACCACCACCCCGCCTGCATCCCTCTGGACACTGCCCCTGGACCAGCTCCTCCCGGGGGAGATGAAGGGAAAGGGTGTGGATTTATTTCCAAAGGATGCAGATGTATCCCTGTAACGATAGCGTCGGTTCCTGGTGCGGGTGGTAGGAAAAGGGCTGGTTCCCAGGTGTTCCCTTGCTGCAGCACTGAATGGGAAAAACATGCCACACCTCGGTGCTGTGCGAGGTGGGGAATTTCCAGAGTCCACACAAAGAGGGCTCCTTCTCTTTTTCTCCTGCTCTTGACCCTGCTGTCAAGCCAGAAATCTGCCAGAGGGGAAAGAAGGTGGGGTAAGGAAGTCGTGTTTGCAGGCAGTGCGACCAGAAATAGAAATATTTAGGGAACAGGAACACAGCAGTAGCAACAGGGGGAGGAGAAGACCTTTCTCTCCTCTGAAGGGCGAAACAACAGAAATTGCAGGATAATCAAAGCATTTCTGAAAGCGCCATGAATTCGTTGTAATTAAGCCAGCTGCCGGTGCGGCAGGAATAAACACAGCTCTGCCTGATTGCATTCCTCTCCCCACAGGCCGTGTACAAGCTGGCAGACGTGGCCTGCAAGTGCCACGGCGTGTCGGGCTCGTGCAGCCTCAAGACCTGCTGGCTGCAGCTGGCCGACTTCCGCAAGGTGGGTGACCTGCTCAAGGAGAAGTACGACAGCGCCGCGGCCATGAGGATCAGCCGCAAGGGCAAGCTGGAGCTGGTCAACAACCGCTTCAACATGCCCACCCAGGAGGACCTGGTGTACGTGGACCCCAGCCCGGACTATTGCCTCCGCAACGAGACCACGGGCTCCCTGGGCACGCAGGGCCGGCTGTGCAACAAGACCTCGGAGGGCATGGACGGCTGCGAGCTGATGTGCTGCGGCCGGGGCTACGACCAGTTCAAGAGCGTGCAGGTGGAGCGCTGCCACTGCAAGTTCCACTGGTGCTGCTACGTCAAGTGTAAAAAGTGCACAGAGATCGTCGACCAGTACGTCTGTAAATGAAAGGAGCCGCCAAAGCCACAAATCTATATTATATAAATCTATATAAATATATTTTATATTTGTATAAATAAACAGATGGTGATAATAATTAAAGAAGCTTATTTAAGAGACGTTGCGGTTTTGAAGTTTCCCCCGTCAGGCCAGCTAATTTGGTGTTCCTTCAGTTCTGCTGGGGAATGTGCCTTCAGGTGAATCTGCCCTCAGATGTTTCAGTCAGGGTGAAGAAGCCGGGGAGGTGCTGCCGAAGCACACCAGCACATGTACGTGTAACTTCATTACAGAAAGAAAGCCAGTGAGAAGAAGAGGACTGGGTTCTTTCTTCCCTCTGATCAGTAAATCTCAGCATTTTGCAATAGTTGCTGCACATTGGAAATTACAGCCAGACATAGGTGAGACCTAGTTATTCAGATTTCAAATCCTGCACTGGGGAATTTGGAACTGATTCTTGGTCCCTCTAAAGGGCTTTGTCACATTAGAGGGAAGGTTAGCTAAGGCTATGAGGGTATGGCTTAAAATCCACAGCCTTGTAAACCATTCCTGGATGCTCCCCAGACCACAGTGGGGTAGAGGAAAGTTCACAGCCTGCTGTTGTGAGGAAGGAAGGTTCAGCCTGTGGCTGACCAGTGCACAGCCTGGGAGTGCCCATGAAGCCAGCACCTGGCTCTTCTGTACTGCCTGGGCTGAGGGAAATCTGCCCAGCTCAAACCACATGGCTGTGTGTGTGAGGGATTTTGTTTATTTCTTTTCCTTTAAATCCCATGCTGAAACTCAATTTTTCAACAGAGAGGAAAAGCTGCCGGTGCCAGGGATGTTTGCAGAGTACATTTTGTCAGTGGAAAGAAGCACTGCACACAACACACACATGCACATGGTTGCACTCCTCATCCTGCTGCTGGTTCTCTCTGAAGTGGATGCAGGTGGTCACCTTGTTCAGCTCTATCAAATCCTCACTGCCAGTCTACTTGTATAGTTCCTCTTTAGCATTAAATGCCCCTCAATGACATTTCTTTCCCTCTGTTGGTTGTGTACACATGTGTTTTGTTTTATTCTTTTGGTGAGGTTCTTTTATTTGGCTGCTCTGTGTTTCAGAGGGCAGGGGCTGTGCTCTTCCCTGGCATAAGCTCACCACAGGAAGGTTTGCTCCCAGAGTGTGGGTGTATGTTCACCGTGGAAGTATTCTCTGTGTTTTTCCTTGCTAATAAAAAGACTGTAATAAAACTGTACCAGGGCAGAAGGCATTACCAAAGTCTGCTAATCAGTCTTACCACATTGGGATTTTAGTACAATCCAATTCGTGAAGCAGGGAGCAAATGCTCTTTCTAGCACAAGACATTTCCTGTACCTCTCAGCATCTGCAGAGTTCATTTGCAGTCAGAACAATCAAGAGAAGCCAATTCCCAAAATATAAGGTTTTGCTAATATACATCCGCTTTGTTACTGACATTGCAAGGTTGTTGGGTTTTTTTTTTCCCCCGTAAATTTCAAAATGCTCAAAATATGCCAATAAGCAATGAGCCAGTCATGAAGATTATTATTTTTATATTAAACCTCTGTTTCTTATAAAGCATTGCAGTTTTACAGATTCCACCATTTCAACCACCGGAGAAGAATTTATATGTACCTTTCATATTTCAAATATTTGAGGACTCCAGAAAAGCACAAGGAAGAGAAATTATGTTTAATAATTAGGAGCTGTTGTTTTTTTTAAACCAATGTGTCCAGTTTTAATTTTATTTTTTTTAACCCAACAGGCAATATATTTGCTGGCATCCCAGAATGCAGTTTTTTGGAATATAAACAGTGGCCTAGATTTACTTTATTATATAAAATCCAAAGCCAGTGGTATTGTAATTCAAAGTAACGGAAATAGTTTTCCATGCATGGAAAAAATGTGAGTGCAGTGGCCTGATCCAACTCCCATTAAACTTCACTGGGAGCTGGACTGAGCCCAAGATAGGATCAAATGTGTGAGCTATTCACTCCTGGGATACTCTGTTTCTAGCCCAGTAATAAAATTTGCTCTAGCCTGGATACATCTGAAAAAGACCTTTCCTCCCACCGCCCTCACCTCCTGTTCTTGTCCATCCTTATTGCATCAGTGCTTGAAGGTGTCAGCTCTTTGTATATGACACCCTCAGGCATTGTTAATGTGTCTAATAGTTCAAAATTACTTCATCTGGCCTTTCTGATAAAGACCACACATTTTAGGGAGTCACAACTCTCCTTGCGGTTTGGCACCACAATTAATTTTGGGGGTGTAAACAACTCTGGGAACAGAAAAGTTGGCATTGTTAGGGCTGCTATTCATTTGGGTGTCCCTGGATATGTCCTTTTTTCCATCTAAAATGTTGACTGGATGGGAAAAAGATGTTTTTTGGCCTTTTGTCCCAGCATTCCAGACCTCTGGCAGCCTGGTTGGAGCCAGCAGTTCCATTGGACTGGGACCCTATAGTGGTAGGAGAGAAGTGACCATTAGATTTCTCTCCTCCTCCCCCCCCCCCCCCCCCCCCCCCGCCCTTTTTTTTTTTCACAAGACCTAGCTTTCAGTATTTTAGATTTTTTGAGAATTTTGTATCCAAAGATTTGATCTCACTAAACTCCAGTTTTAATCTTAATTTCAATAGCACTCTCACATAAAATAACCTCCATAGGGTGGTAGTAAGTATAAAATAAGAACACAGCCAGATTGGCCTGATGCAAGTCTAAAGAGAGTCAGCTGCAGCAGAACTGTTTTCTTCCCATGGAAGTTAAAAAGTGGTAGGTTTTAAGCTGTGCCTTGCTTGATGCACAACGTGATAGAAAGGGGTGTGGGTCTGGGAGCTAAGCTTAAATCTGAGCTCTGCTGATAATCTGCTTTGTAATTTTCAAATAGTTACTTAATTTCTTTGCATTTTAGCCTCCACCCTCCTTCTGTATAAAATAAGGAGCAGGATACTTCCTTTTTCTGTAAAGATCTTTGAGAAATACGGCCGAAAAACGGTTTAATTGAAGGGCTAGGTTCTCTGCTCATTAACTCTGGCAGGCAGACAGGTGTGTATCCACATCGTGTGCGGACCCTCAGTTTGACACAGAGAAGCTCAGCAGCTCCTTGCAGGGTCAGAGGTGGTTGGTGGGGGCTCAGCAGGAGCCTCAGAGGGTCTAAAGAAGCAAAGCACTACTCTGGCACAATGCTGGAGGAAGGATTGTGCTACAAAAGAGAGGTCAACTCAGGGCTTGTCTATTTATGGCAGTTGAAGATCTTGTAGCTCAAGTAAGGCTTAGGGAGGTCAGCCTGGTTTCTGCCTGCTCAAATTCTGTTTGCAGTTTCACATGGATAAGATACTCTCACAGTACACTATTTTGTACTGTGGGTTGGTAACTGGCTGCCACATTCCAGCCCTGAAGTCCCTGCACTTCAAGGCTGATAGAAATGGCCACCCTTAAGTCATGTAAAACTAAAATATTTTGGGCTTAGAGGCACTATGCAAATATACTGTTACTGCAAGTCAGTGAACATGGGCTCCTAAACGGAGCAGAACAGGATGCAAATCTGTCATCATTTTCCAGCTGGCAACTACTGCCTAAGTTATAGTGGGAATGAATGAAGCCTCAGTATGCTCTGCTGCAAGGTAAGCTAAGCAATAGCTGATCCCAAAACAGAAACTTTCAGTTGATATTAATCATGCTCAAAAGAAGGTGGCAGGGTTGTGAGAAAATTTAAATGAACCTTTTAACACTACTGAACTTCAGGCCACTTGAACCAGTTGGAGGGTCCCATTCTTTGTCCCCAAAAAGTCTGTGCCTGCTCAGAGCTCAATGTAGCAGACAGGCTGCTGCCTTCTGGAAATTCAGGAAATGGCCACGTTGAATCCAGACATGCAGCACTGGTGTAACTTATACTTTCTATATGGACCAAAGTTTGTTCCCTATGGACCCCAGCAAAGCACAAATGAAGCAGATCTTGTTCAGTCATATGAAATCAAACATGCAGGAATGAGTCTCTGCTCACTTGACCCCATCCAGGGAGAAGCCTAGTAGGTTTAAATTACACTGTGGGAGCAATTCCTCATCACCTGTGGCTACAAAAATATAGACAGTATTTTCATCTGCTGACACAGCCACAGAACATCCCAAGGAGACCTTGGGAAATACCTTGCAGTGACTACAGGGCATTTCTCAAGTGTCTGTCACAAGGCTTTTCCAGAATCAGCTGCTTATATGGTCATTAACTTTCATTTAGCTTTTGTTTAACTACATTTCAGGTTAAATAGTTTCTAGCAGATACTTTGGGAAGTCAAGTTCACTAAAGGGCAGGCTGTGAAGGAACTGTCATAGACACAGCAGATGTGAACACAATATCAGATCCCCTTCTTCCCACAGGCAGACTCTGGCTATGTCTAATCCCTGGGACACAGAGATGCATCCCATCTCCTTGGTGCAGATGTGTATCCTGGCCATATTCTGACTCCCTGGCACCAACACCCTATGTGCAAAGCCTTGTGGATGCAGAGTCTGTCGAGTGGATAGCCTGTCCCAGCTCCAGGCTTTGGGACTGGGCTACCTCCTGAGCCTACCAGCTCTGAAGTCTAGATATAACCAGCTCGAAGATTAGCAAAGGTAAGTTTTCTGTGCCCAGTAGAATGTATACCAGAAAGGACAAAAAGAATCAGGATCAGCAGTTGTAAATGCCCCAATAACAACAATAAACCCCTTGTTATGATACAATGATCATGTAATGCTCATATGTTCCGCCCATCAGTCTTCTCCTGCAGGACCTGAAGCTGTTACTATACTCTCTTGGTTTTTAGCTCTGTTTAAATGACAGTTGAATTTTTTTTTTCCGAATTAGAATTCGAAAAGGTATGGCCTACATGATAGCATTCCCTTGAAGACAGAAAGAGAGAAAGGGAGAGCAAACATTGTCAGGAGTTCTTGTGAGCAGTGATAAAATGCAGCAACCATAAAAAGAACTACTAAATACTGCCCTGTGACACTCGAGTTGGACACCTGCCCTCAGTGTCACAGCTGGCTCTCCATGTTACCCACCCAATGCAAGCTGGCTCTGATGCCCCCCAACTTCCAGTGCTGGCAACAGCTCCAGCTGTTTGGGATGTGGTGGATGCAGCAGGCAGCAGCCTCCAGCAGCGTGACTGAGTGTGTGCTTGCTGAGGGTCGGGCCCTTGGTGATTTTGGAGGAGAGAAGTCTCTGATAAGGAAAGAAATATAAAGAGAGTGAGCAGACGCTGCTTTGCCGGGAGGTTACAGTGCCTGCCCCAGGCCCTTTTCCCATCGGTGCTGTCCCATGCTGGCAGCTGTGCTGGGGACTTTAGAAGGGAGCTGCTCAGAGATGTATCTCTTGCCAACAGAGATGAAGCAGTTTAGAGACTTGCAGCAGTAACACGCATCCTGAAAAAAAAAAAAAAAGGGTCCAGGCTCTTCCTTACCCTGAGGCAGTTTTATTCTGAATCATCATTTGTCTTGTGGCTCTTCCTAGAGTGCCAAATCGCTGCATCAGCCCTTCACAAGGCTCCCAAAACGTCGAGATTATGCGGGATGGGCAGGATGGGGCATTACCATGCAAGGACAACACTGCCTTTCAGGGGAAAAAATTAAAAGATGTGGGGTAGAGCCAGTGTTGGAACTAATTGTAACCCTGTCTTGTCCACAGCCACGAGGAACTGCACAAGTCCTTTGCATCTTCTTGGCCTGAGCAAACATCCAGACCAGTTTTTTAGAGTGGCAGCTCTCTGCAATTCACTATGATGATTCTGGCCAGTCTCAGTTTCATTTGCCACAGGCAAATTATTTGTTTTCTCTTGCTTGGGAACAACAGAGTTAACCAGTAATGACCTGCCAAGTTCCACAAATCACAGGGCTGTGTATATAGGACAAACACATTCTGAAGGAATTAAGGCAATGAACACTTTATTACTGCTACATTTTCTAGGAATCATCTGCAAATGCCCAGGCAGTACATAACTCTGGTTTTGAAAATGTGTTTTGCTGTATTGCAGGGCACAGCTTTGCTTTTTGATTACCACGCTCTTGAACCAGAATAAACGACCCAAATTCCTTTTATTTAATATTTATTGAATCAGTATTCCTATCTCATTTTCCCTCTTATTTGGCTGCGTACACATCAAGTTATGGAGACAGGAAATGACAGATAAAAATGACATGCAGTTTTTACACATATTTTTCGTCAATGAAGCTCAAAATATTTTTAAATCATTAGCGCCATTTTACAGAAGAAATCCTGAAAGACAGGGCAGGAAATACTTCATCCGACAGGCACGGGGTGGAGCTGAAGCAGCCACTGCAGCTGCTGCTCCCCGTGCTGCTGCCCAAGGGCTGTCAAAATACATTTTGATTGATGAGAGAAACCCTAAGTACGTGTAAGAGTGCAACTGGAATGTTCAGTAACTACCTTGCTGCCTTCACAATAACAAAAACTTTAATGAATGTGTGAATTGGGACATATTTCAGAGGAGACAATAGGGAACCATAGTTTTACAAACAGAGTTTTAAGGAATGGGCAGGATGTATTTATTGGTGATGGGTATTAGGGATCAAAACAACTCAAATATTAATTTATAGAGATGATTTTGATTCTGTTAACTATCTCATTCACACTCACTGGTTTGAGCTAAAATTTCTGGGTGTGGGGACAAGTGTGTTGATTGGAGTGTGGCTGAGCACACAGAGCACTAAGGTACATAGAATCACACAAATTACAGACAGGCTCTCCAAACCATCCAGTTATTCTCCCTGGCAATTGCTAAGATTGTCCTCTAATGTAGCAGTGTTCCCTTAGTGCTTTGACTAGTCTCACTGTAAAACATGCAGGTGTAGGGTTTCCACCCTTTACCCCAAGGACACTATTTTGGGAGGTGAAATCTCCACGTCATATAGGTTTTCCTGCTGCTCAGCCAACACTTCCCATTCCTTAACAGGGCAAGTTCTTGTTCTCTTTGGTGCTCCCCCTCTGTGCCTCTACAGCCAACACAGGCGTTTGGGCCCTGTCACTGGAGCCAGGCTTCCCAGGTGCCTCCTGCCACATCAGGCTTGGGAACAGTCTGGTTTTCATCATCCTTCTGGTCTTGTACCAGCTCTTATACCATGCCCAGAGCAGGCAGCTCAGTCTGTCCAGTGAGGCCTCTTCCCCCTCCTCCAGCTGCCCTGGACACAGGGGATGTCCATACCACAGAATCACACAATCACAATCTGGGTCAGGCTGGAAGGGACCACAGTGGGTCATCTGCTTGAGCAGGGCAATCCCAGAGCATGTGACACAGGACTGTGTCCAGATGGTTCTGGACTATCTCCCTAAAGGGAGATCTCACACCCTCTCTGGACAATCTGTTCTAGTGTATGGTCACTTTTACAATAAAGAAGTTCTTCCTCATATTCAGGTGGAACTTCCTGTGCATCAGTGTCTGCCCATTGCCTCTTGTCCTATTGCTTGTCATCACTGGGAGGAGCCTGGCTCCATCCTCTTGGCACCCCCATTCAGATACATTCAGACCCCCATTCAGGCCTCCTCCCAATGTTCTCTTCTAGTGCAAAGCAAAATAGATCTCATTTGTCATTTAAACAGAGCTAAGAAACAAAAGAGTATGGTAACAGCTTTAGGTCTTGCAGGAGAAGACTGGTGGGTGGAACACATGAGCATGATATGATCGTTGTATTATAACGGGGGTTTATTATTGTTATTTGGGGATTTACAACTGCTGATCATGATGCTTTTTGTCCTTTCTGGTACATGTTCTGTTGGGCACCTTCCCCACAGTGAGTTGTGCTGTGCCTGGATGGCTCTGGGCTGTTCCCACAGTGGCCTCTCTGTCACGGAGGTGCTGGGTTTTCCCCTGACACCAGAGGGGAGGGTGACACGCTGCCGCCTGCTCAGGGCACACAGGAAATGGTGAAAAGGGGAACCCCCTTTCAGCCCGGAGGCCGTCGCTGGGGGCTGGAAACTCCATTCTTTGCCAATCCCTTCCCTTCTTTGGCCACAACAATCCCATGTAGGTTGGAGACAGAGTGGTTGGAAAGCCAGCTGGAAAAGGACATGGGAGTGTTGGTCAACAGCCGGCTGAACAAGAGCCAGCAGTGTGCCCAGGTGGCCAAGAGGGCAATGGCACCTGGCCTGAATCAGGAATGGTGTGGCCAGCAGGAGCAGGGCAGGGATTGTCCCTCTGTACTCGGCACTGGTGAGGCTGAACCTCCACTGCTGTGTCCAGTCCTGGGCCCCTCAGTTCAGGAAGAACTTCTTGGTGCTGGAGCGAGTCCACGCGAGGGCAATCAAACTGGTGAAGGGTCTGGTCATGGAACACATGTTTTACAGTGGGTAGCTGAGGGAGCTGGGGGTGTTTGGCCTGGAGTAAAGGAGGTTCAGGGGAGACCTTATGGCTCTTTACAATGCCCTGACAGGAGGGAGCAGCCAGGTGGGGGTCGGGCTCTGCTCCCAGGCAACAGCGACAGGGAGAGACCACACAGTCTTAAAGTGCGCCAGGTGAAGGCTTTGGTTGGACATCAGGAAGAACTCCTTTACAGGAGAAAAAATGGGCTGCCCAGGGAGCCGGTGGAGTCACCGTCCCTGGAGTTGTTTAAGGAAAGAGTGCCCTGGTCTAGCCAACACGGTGGTGTCTGCTCGCAGGCTGGACCCGCTGTCTCCGCGCTCTTTCCCCACCGATAGCACGGCTCTGCTCCTGTGAGGGAGGGCAGGGCCCCAGTTCCGGCCCCGCTCCCCTCCCGCTGCGGCTGCGCAGTTTCCGCCTCTCGGGAGCGCGGCCGGGCCGGGCCCGCCGCGTCCTTCCGGCGCCGGGCGCGCAGCCGCGGCGGCGCGTCCCGCATTGGCAGCGGCGGCCTCGTGCGATGGTGACGCCGTAGGGCCGGAGGAGGCGGCGGCCGGGCCGGGCGGGCGGCGGCAGCGGCGGCCGCGGGACGGGGGCGGCGGCAGCAGCTCCGCCGGCCGTTGCCAGGTGAGCGAGCGCCGTGGAGCCGCGGCCCCGCTCCGCTCCGCGGGGGCTGCGCGGCCCGGCCGCCGCCCGCGGGGCCCGGGGTCCCCGCCCGGGCGTGCGGCCGCTGTTGGTGGCGGCGGGAGGGACCCGCGGCGGGGCCGGCCCGGGCTGGCGGCGCTGCCGGCGGGGCGGGGGTGCCGGGCGGGGCGGCGGGCGGAGGGCGCTGCCCGCGCCGGCCCGGGTTAGGCCCTGAGGGAGGGCGGCCGGGGCGGCCAGCGGAGCCTGCGGGCAGCGAGCTGGCTCCGGGGCACGGCGGAGCACGGCGGAATCGCCGGCTGCAGGAGGAGGCTTTAGGCCGGTGGAGCGCTCTAAGTGGGTCAAGAGCACCGTAAGTGGGTCTTGTTTATAGCCTTCCGTGCATTTGTTGCTTGTCACGGCAGGGAAATCTGCTGCTGCGCCTGAAATCTTCTTAGGGAGGCAATATAAATAATAATTCCTCCGCTTTCACAATATGGGAACCTTTTCTTTTTTTTTCTTTTTGCCAGCAGAGGGTTTTTAAGTGCATGTATCTATAAACACCGGAGTTGCCAACAGTAGATAGTGTAAAATAAATATTTGGTATTAGGATAAACCGCAGTTTGGATATTCTCAAGTGGCATCAGAAGAAACTTTAAAAAAAGTTTTGGGGTTGTTTCTGTGGGTTTTTTTTTTTTCCTCTGAGAGAATCAGGTATTCCTCTCTTGTTTGCTTGGGATGAACAACAAAGACATTGAAACATATGGTAATCGACTGGAAGACAAAGAAGAGATGACAGCTGTTCTTTGCTGGGGTTTTCAAGCAGTGTTAGTTTCTTTTTTTGTTTGTCTTAGCCTTACAAGTCAGTTGATTTTGTGTCTTCATTAGATGTGTGTAGATGTTTCTCATTTGTTTTGAGAAAACCATTAATTTACAACTTCTTTTTTTTTTTTTTTTTCATTCGGGCTTTGTCACTTTGTATATGTAAACTATCATGCACCTGTCACAGAGCAGAAAAGCTTTTAGATGTTACCCCTCGTTTAAAGAAACTTTGTGTTCTTCATGCAGCATTGAAGTTTTTCAGGCAGCTGAATTGTCTTGTGTATGACAACCATGTTGTGTATTTTTAAAAATGGATTGGATTTTATGAAACTGGCCAGGCCCTCCTTGGCCTAATCTAGTTTCAAGAGCTGATGTCTTAGAGTGTAATTTAAACTCTTATTTTCACTCCCTTGCTGTAGTCAGTGTCAGGGAGTATCCGATTTCTGGCTCCATCCTGGCTCTGGTCTTCACAGGTCTTTTCTGGAAGTCAGTGAAGAGCTGTGTGCCGCACAGCACTCTCAGAATTGTTGCAAAAATCCACAGATTTTAGAGGCCTTTTTGTAGTGCTTCAGTGTGGAGATGCTTGTTTGCTGCAGAACTTTATTGAGACTGCTTCAGATTTGTGGTAGCTGCTGTAACAGAGGAAAATATGTTTGTGATCAACAAAAGTAGGTGGTGTGTCATGGAGTTATGGGTGCAGCACAATCACGAAACATGGCCAGTTTTCCTTGTTGTCTTTGGCTGTGACCTAGCCTTGTTTATTGGAGAAAGGAAGTTTGTGTTTTGAGTTAGTTTTTTATCTTTTCCTGTAGGGTTGTTAGCCAGTTGCAGTTAAGGAGATTTCATGCTGTGGTTCTTGCATTATAGGAATAACTTATTAATAATGTGTGAAGTTCATCTGTTGACACTTAAACCTCTGTGAAGACTGTAAGTGTGTGCTAGTAGACAACTTAAAAGAAGGTCATTGCTGTGTTGGAAGTGTAAGACTAGTTGATTAAATACAGAAATGATTCCCTTGTCTGAGCTGACAGCTAAATATGGTTGTGAATAAGGTTGTTGTCGCCTTTGCTGTGAGAGACATGGAGGGTAGTTGCTAATGTGGAAAACTGAATCAGAATAAGTGATGGAGGAGCTAAAAGCTATATCTCAACCCAGCCCAGGTTTTCAAAAGGGTGCTTTCTGAGTGTAAATCAGATATGAAAACATAATGTGGCATGAAGGACAAGAGTGTATTTTTGGCTTACTTTTTGGAGCAAAACCCTTCATGGTGAATATTTCTCCAACAGTTATTATATATGTATATTCTCAAATATAGATTTAAAATGCCATGGGTATAGGAGCTTAGATTGTCTTAAGGAGACAAGAGAGCCAGATCCGTGGGGTTTTCTATCACCCCCTTAGCCCAGCCTTTGCTCTAATGGAGTTGGATCGGTGCTGTTGAGCTGGTGACATTGCTATGAGTTTGGCAAGTGGCTGGTGACCAGTGGTTTTGGCAGTGTGGGTGAGATTCAGACTGGAAGCCTGACTCCTGGACACAGGATTAGAAGGCTGGGCTTTGGAAAGCCTGTGCTTGCTCTAGGCAAGCGTTTCTGTAGATCTGTGATGAAAGGAAATTAATGGGAATTGGCAGGGCATGTAATGCCAGTGATTTTAATGCTTGGATCTCTCCTGTTATCTCGTGTCTTCAGTTACATGTTCAAGGAGCTGTGTCAAGCATTCATGTACAAAAGAGACTCAATATTAGGCACTAAAATTTTTGCCAGTTTTACAGGTTTTGGATTGCATAACCGTATTGTCCAAGACACTGTGCAAAGCAACAAGGCTTGCTTTTGTCAGTGGACACGCTGTTTGTGCATGAGGAAAATCTTGATAAGGGAACTTTGGGAGGTCGTTGGATTATTATGCCATCAGCAATTCAAATCCTTCAACAGAAGTAGTTCTGTAATGGAAATAGCAGTTTTGAGTATCTATGATTTGAAAGTGTCTGTCTGAGTCATTCAGTGAATTTTCTGACAGACGGTGTTGGTAGATTTGAAAAGACGTTACACAAGATAATGGTGGTGATTATGAAAAAGTATTTGGGACAGTGTTTAAGGGGAAGGCTATTATTTTAAACTATTGTTTTCCGATAGAACTTGTTTTAAATGCCTTGTCTTTTAACAAGATGTATTTCTGCTGGTTGTGCTTAACATGCTGACTGCCTCTGCGTTTTAAAGCACTCTGTTTGTCAAGACAAGTTTAACAAAGAACTGGTTTTCAAAAATTAAGAATATGGAAATGAATAAGATGCTACTTCTGATTCTTCAGGAAACTGATTTCCGAAAACATTTTTAACTTTTGTCTGTTTATTTGAATACGCTCCTACTACTGGAACATTTGATTTTTGAAGCAGGATGCTGCAGATCAGTGTGTAAACTAATAATAAGCAGGAGGCGAGTTGTTTTCACATGGTTCTGTTGCAGAGCTTTGAAGAGAACAGTCTCCTACCTTCTGTGTATGGAGTGAGAGATGCAGACTTTTACTGTCATGTAACTGTCAAACTGAACTTGCACAGCGATTACATAGATTTTCTGGAAAGTTTGTCTCAATGGTTTGACATAAAAATATAATCCTAGTCCAGTTTGATGATGAACCTCAAGGTTCTCTTTTAGGACAGGGTGACAGACTTTGTTTCCAGAGGTTGCTCACCATGTTGGGATGTGGCAGCTGGTGTGGTGATAAGCAGGCAGCCTCTCTCAGGAAAGGAGGTGCTACACAGCTTGTGCTGTTGCTGCTTGATTTGAGAATTAACAAAGAACTTGAAGCCAGTTGGCAAATTCAAGTGCTTAGAAATATGAAAAGCAAATATTATATGTCTAAATAGCATTTTGCTTTCTGATTTAACATGATTACTCATTTGTTCTGGAGTTACAGGTCTCTGCTGCTCTGTTGGTGGAGGAGAGGGTGTCTTTTTCTGACCGGGAAGGATTCTTTGGACTTCTCTGAACTGCATGTGTGTCAGTGATTTGGGGACATCTCAAGGCTGTCCTGTGGTTAAATTGATGGCAGAAAGGGGTTTTCAAACATATAGGTGGATGTAAATTTCACAGGACACGTAATTGTTAGCGTAGAAAAATGTGCTGCATGGTTCAGATGGATTTCAATAGCTGTGAAAATGCAGTGGAATCTGCTGGGATGTGCCAGCTGCTGTAGCGCTCTGTGAACAGGACTAATTAAGCCCTTGTGAGAACAGAAAATAGTCAGGCACTATTTACAGGAGGAAAGTGTTGGAACAGGCAGAGCTGTGATCGTTGGCTCTGAGGTACCTTTAGACAGCAGTAGGCAAGAGAGTAGACAATTTACTTGCAGGATAGGCTGAGAGGCATGTCTGAATGCTCAGAGTGGGTATCTCAGTGTTCTGCCAGCACACCTAAGTGCATTGCAAACCTGCTACAGGAAAGACTTCTTCATTATTTTTTTTTTCCTGTTTTATTCTCTACTTTCTGCTAGTATTTTATCTCAAAATGCTAAACGGTCATATTTCTCAGCTAATGGTGAAAACCAAATGTACACCAGATATAGATGTCATAACGTTACAATGTTGCCTGCATTTGAATAGATCTGTGAGAGTCTAGCTGTCTGCCAGAGTGGTTTGTTGTTGTGGAATGGTTGTTTTTCTAAGGGTATCTGTGATCATCTTCATGTATGCAAAAATAAGGTGTCACTAGGCTGCTTTATCACAGGCACACCAAAGCCATTTCTCATATCTGTTCATCTAATTTTCCTCTTTCTCTTCTTAACCAAATTAAATGCTCTTTTTCCCCAGCATGTTGGTTCCATCTGCTTAGAGGATTGCAGAGACTGCCATTCTTTGTTTGAAGCCAAGGTCAGTTGTACTGTTCTGTTTAGGTCTAGAGGATGACAATTTATGTGCTGTGGAATTTTTAAGGAGATCACTGGATGTGTTAATAAGTTCTACAACTTCTAGATAAGGGTCATTTTGCTGGTAGGAGCCTTGAGTGGGATTTTCTGTTTTAATGACAGCATTCTGTCAAGGTTCCTGTTTTAGCTCCTTACTGATGGATGGTTTTTTTACTTGTCAAGTTTGATTTTTCTCAAAATGTTGCCATAAGTGTGTGTTAGTAAATTGGATGTTTATGGATATTTGAATAACAGGCAGTTCCTGGAGGGAACGAGCCACGGGACTTCCTGTTATATGAAATATTTTCTTCATGTAATTCTGCAGACTTCATTAAAGGCACTTACTTGTGCTCCTTTGATTTCTTGTTCAAACAATTTGGTAGGTGATACTAGATTTTGGGAAGTGTAACTATGATAAGGACTTCAAGATCCCATCTGTCTGTACATTGTTCTTGTTTCTTGTAAAATGCAGAACTTGTGATGGAAATGAGATAGTTGAATAGAAGCAGTAAAAGCAGTGTCTTTTGAGAGCAAATACCAACTGTGGCTACTTAGATTAAATCTGAATGGTAAAATTCCTTTAGCTGATGGTAAAATTCAGTAAGTTAATCTTTAACTCTTGTTTGTAGTAGAAGTGTATCTGTGTCCCCCAGACAGCAATGAGTGCTTTTTGAAAAAGCCATGAAATGCAAAAATAAGTAGAACTGAGACTGGCTATCTCTCAGTCCTGAGAGTCCTGGCAAGCTTTTAGCTGCAGGGAAAGGGATTTCAGCATTTGGAACAAGGAAGTGGCTGGCTAGTAGGACCTGGGATGAAGAATCACATGCATTTCAGCATTTCTCAGCTAGGTATGGTTTTGTCATGAAGAATGCTGCACTGCATTTCTTGGTGGGCTGCTCCTGAGACTGAGCAGTTGCCATTCCCTGGTGTAAACTGAAAGATTTACTTTTTCTGTTTTCTTCTTTAATGCTTTAATTTATGCGTTGGTCTCCATGGCTGGTGGAATTTGTGGGCATGTGTTGCCTAGACAAATACTAAAGCTGTGGAGGTAAGTTAGTGGTGGTGGAATCTGGTACTTTCAGATCTTATGAGATGATACAGCCAATTTGCTAGTGAAGAACAATGTGCTTTGCAAATTATGTTAGTTTTAAGAATTATTTGTGTGTCTGTGTATTCCCTAGAATGGCATATGGTGTCGCAAGGCTGGTCACAGCAATGTTCCACTTTTCTCAGTATTAATCTTTTAGGCAGATGGTTTTTTGTTGTAATGGAATGTGATTGTAGAAATAAAAGTAAGAGCCTATTCATAATTTTTATTAAAGTAGCTAGGTGACAAAGTGCCAACTGTTGGCTTTCTGCCTGCTGTACCTTCAGTGGGGAACAAAATGGATTATTTTCTGAGGTGAGTGTTCTGAGGGTTGACAAAAGCATAACAAAGTCAACAAAAGCTTTACTTAGTGGTTTTCTGACCTTTATATATTCAAAGCTAGGAGGATGCTGAAAAAGGCTTGTGTCATGGTTATCTTAATGTTCACGGTTAAGTGCAACTGCTCTTTCATTTCCTGCTCCATGATGTTTTAATAATTGGCAACCATGTGAAATCTGCAGCATTACAGAAATAGTTCAATAATAGATGCTTTATAAAAATCCTTTCCTTTTTACAAGCTTCACTAATGCAGGGAAGGAAGTTGTTAGGTAGCTTAGACTGGGTTTGTAAGGTATTTCTCAAGGGGTAATTTTCAAATACATTTTTGATATAGAACAGGAAATTTAAATATGAATATTATATTATTTAAATATAAATATATACCAATTATTTGTTCCCTTTTTAGATCATCCCCCAGAAACAGAGTATAATTTGCTAAAGCCTCCTTTCTCTCTGCTAGGATTTTTCATAAGTGTTCTGGCGTTTTTATATCAACGAGGACTGTAAAGAAAGAAGATCAGTAATAAAATGTTAAAACTTGCTGGGTTACAAAAAAAATTCTTTGATTCAGTAGGAAGTGACTTATTGCTAAAGTATCTGAAAAGATGTCTATTGGCTTTAGTTACTTTGTAAAACTCTTAAGTTGGCCTTGAACCTATGCTCTAGAGTTTAAGGGTAGGATGTATTCTGCCTTGAAGGCAAACTCAATTATAAGTTAAGCTTGTCCTTGATGGAGAAGAGAAGCTGACCAGGTTTCAGAGCCCTGGCATAAATGTTTGTGTCCCAAGCAACCAAGCAGCATGTGATGCTGTTGAAAATGCCAGTTGTGTCAAGTGATTTGGAAGGACTCCAGGGCGCGGGTCAGTGTGGGCAAAGGGAGGTGATGGACACGACTCTTGGAGATGATACTCCTCAATCCCAAATACTCAGATAAGGTCATGGTTGATGTAGCAGTATAGCTCTGCAGCACTGTGAGCAACCAGGGCACATGTTGGGTTGGGAGCAGCAGAATCTTAAAATGCTCTTGGAAAGGTGGTACAAGATGCTCTCAGAGCACATTAGTTTTTCATTCCTTCGTGTAAGCCCTTTCCAGCTGACTTTTTCTGGATCGGTTAACTGGATCAAACAGCCCCTTGTTACACATCACAGTAAAGTCATTGTGAGAAACAAAGCATGATCGCAGAACCCATGACTGTTTTCCTCTGAAAACTCATGTCTTGGCTCTGCTTCAATAGTTCATTATTATACAAGTGCCTGAGGGCTTATCTGCCTGCAAGACTCACATGAGTGTTTTCTGTTAGCTAAGGCTATCCTTGAAAAGGCACAATTCCACATTCCTGGTCTTTTAGCAGTAAGGGTGATGTGTCCAGTAGTCTTACTACCACCTGAAGTCACATTACATTTTGAGAGACTATCACATGTAGATACTAAAACTTTCTTAAAGCTCAGCAATTCCTTCTTCAAGATCCTGTTTTGAGGTAACACTTTCTCATTTCAAGCCAAAGGGACTCATGAATTGGACAGTAATGGAAGTAATGTCTTTGTAATAAATGAACAGTTCATAAGCATGTTATTTGTTACAACATTCAGAGTCACAGGTAACAGCGGTGGTATTTGGGGTTGACCAAAGCATAGTCGCATAATTCCTATCGTAGAATGGCATTTAGTCATGCTAATGATGGAGCAATTGAGAATTACTGGTACTTAAAGTTAATTATAAGGCAAACATAAAAAGGAAAGGTGGGGATTATACTCATTGCTGCTGCTTGCATCCGAGACTGCTTCTTCAGGGGGCGTGACAGGTAATAGACCAGTGCCAGTGTATTGACACTGTATTGCTAAGCAAACAAGCAAGATGTATATGTTAAAACTGCTTCTCTTCTGGGATTACCCAACAGTCTCTATTCATCTTTGAACTTTTGATTTGTTTGTACGGAAATCTTGGATCGTCTGGTAAGTTGTCTAGAGAATTGATTATATTAGGAAGCAAGTGGTCTGCTAGTAGAAACCAGTTGTGCTTTCTGTTGGAAATGTTGAATAAGGAGGTCATGCAACTGGGGAGGCTTTAAGCTGTTGGATGTAAGGCTTTCTACAGAAATATTACCAGCACTAACTGTACATAATGTAGTGTGTGTAATGTTGGAGCCAGATTTTCTGTCTTGTGTACTACTTGCAGTATGGATGAAGTAGGTTGTATAAATTACAAGCCTTCCCTCCTCCAGTGGAGTGCAGTGAATGTCAGATTGAAGCTGTCGTGCTGGTGCTTTACAACTCCAGCAACACAGGATCCTAAGATAAACTCAGCCTTCATTTAGGGACATTTTTAGGCTTTAACAACATGCCATGATGTGGAGCAGAGAAAATGGAAATGGATTACAGGAAAAATCTTCTGCATTCCTCGCTGTTTTCATGCTGTAATATTTATGTCATAGAGGATCTCTCCCAAGCTCTGATTTCAAACTCCCATGTGGACCAAAAGCAACATTTTATATGGCTTGACAAAGGTCCCTTTTCACTAACTTCAAGTGACCTGAGGCAGATTAACATGCAGATTAATGTATTTGACAGTAATAAATCAGCTTTAACAAGTACCGAGGCAGAGATTTCTTTGGCAGAGAGTTTGGATAAGATATGCTATCTGGAGTTAAGCTGAACATTTTGTAGGGAATGATACAGTGGAGATGGTTGAAAATTTCCTGCTTTCCTTGGTTTTGTGCTGATGCTTCTTTATGCAATTTAGCTGTAACTGTGTGGAGTTTAAGTCAAAGTTATCTGGATGAGTGAGCCTACAAAAATGGAAGGATGTTAATTTAGATGAATGCATGCATTTTGTCATCCAATGTGATGTAAATGTTTACAATCTGCTCTGTAGGACGCATACTCTTTGGATTTTTTCCCCTCTATGTAAATTTATTATCTAGTTTATAGTTTTCTTAGAGAAACAGGCTTCATGGGCTTCATGTTGATTACACATCTTTCTTGTGGGAATCTTGGACTGTAACCTTCCCAAGCTTGAATACAAACATCAAGAAGCCGGGAAGAATTTGAGGTGAGAGAAATTGATCTGTGCTTCCTCACAGGTAGCACAGTTGTTTGTGAGAGAGCTGTAACAAATTAAAGTCAGGAATACTTGGTGTGTTGGGGAAAATTATTGCCGTGGTTAGGATAACTGCTGTGTGTAGCTCCATGTGGAAGGTACAAGATCTGTTTGTTTTGTTGTTCTATGTTGTATTTTTCAGAAATGAGGCTTAGGAGAAATTTGAATGTTTCTGTAACAGGGTGACAGTGTGACAAGTGGGGCTTCCAAATTGGAGTTGATTGTTGAGGTGAGCTGCAGGAAAATATAAACCAGGCAGAGACAGAACTGGAAGATGTAATTCTTCTCCCCTTCAGGAGGAAAACTGTAGCAATGCATTTTTGAAGGGTTTATTTTGTTTCCTTTTCAGTTTTGTGAGTTTGGGTGTTTGGTTTTTTTGTTGTTGTTGTTTTTTGGTTGTTTTCTTTTTTTGTGTGTATGGGGTGGGGGTTTTTTTGTTAGTTTTTTCTTTTCCATTTACACCTACTGTTCTGACTTTCATCCGTGGAAATCAGCGACATCAAATTGCTGTGTGACAGTTTAAACACTATCCCTGAAAAAAGTCAAAAATCATAGTTAACAGATTTTATCTAATCTGTATGTAAGAAAAAAATTGGGGCGCACTAAGTGCTTTGATTTCTTTAAGTCTCTGGAAAAAAAGCAAGTTAATTTCATTGAAACTTGAAATTCCAGGACAGCTATAACATAAACTAGTAAAACTACCTCTGGCTCAGAATTCTGCCTTTGCTGTGGAATTGCTGCTTAGGCTTCTGCCCCCTGAGACTCTCTGAATGCACTCTTGTGTG
Source organism: Brachypodius melanocephalos (assembly GCA_013398615.1). Taxonomy (NCBI): domain Eukaryota; kingdom Metazoa; phylum Chordata; class Aves; order Passeriformes; family Pycnonotidae; genus Brachypodius; species Brachypodius melanocephalos. The sequence continues at coordinate 1,026,141 of VZSR01001863.1, forward strand.
TAATCCAAGCAGGCTGTGTGATACCCACCCATGTGCCTACAAGCTCTGCTGCAGAATCGTCTTTGTGTTCTTGTTCTTTACTTGCTCAGTTTTCTTGCCCCTGTGTGTCACCCATGCTCAAAGTGACAAGACCTCCCTGAAACAGAGAGACCAAGAAGCTTTGTGCTGGTTGTGCTCAGCAGGTTCTGTCTCTGGTGCTGAGGTAGTGGCGAGTGTGAGAGTTGTGCCCTGGCCTTGTTCATGGCACTGATGTGTCTCTGGCTGCAAGATGAAATCCTGATATGTGAGTGCCAAATGTGCCAGGCTGCAGCACCTCTAACTGAGCCTTTGGCTGTGCTCTGTCCATGACCTTTCCAGTTATACCCTTGGAGTCTGAAGCCTGGCCAAGCTGCAAGGCCACCTACCAGTCCCAGCCAAGCTGCCCATTCAGGAGACAAGGCAGAAACCTGGCAGCCGTAGGGTTTTTCTGTCCCCTTGTCCTCTTATGTAAGTCTCTGGCCAGAGCCTCTCAGAGTAATGCCTGCTGGCTTCTTGGATGCCTTTGGGGAGCTACTGGTATTCTTAGGGTGCTTTGCCTGGTGACTGCCTTTGAATTCCTCCTTGTTTCATTTTGTTTGTATGCCCTTTGCTGTCCTTCCTCAGAGAAAACTCTTTTAGGGTTTTTTTAGTGAGGATGTCCATCCCCTTAGGAAGCAAGTATCTTCTAAGCATGAATGTGCAAGCAACATGAGACAGACACACACCGGTATTCAGAGGTTTTTAGAGCTAAAGGTGGCTTCATGTGCTTAATACCTGTTGATGGATTTACCCTGTATATTTGTCCATTTTCCCCTGTGAATCCTCATCCTGCAGCAAAAAGTTCTAAGGTTTGCCTATTGCTGTGTCAAAAACGACTTTGTGTTTGAGGTCGCCCAACTTGATCTGCTGACTCTGTGTGACCTTACCTTGGTTGATGGGCAGTGGTTGATATCTTCACTTTTTCTTACTGTTGTTTGGAGAGGTGTTGTTGTAGACACAAAGATTAGGAAACCTTGTGCTGTGTTGAAATCTTAACTGCAGTTTAGAGTAGTCACCTGTGGTTTTACAGAAAGCTTTTTTTTCCTGTCACAGAGGAAACCTCTCAAATAATTTATTAAATGGGTAAAATGTGATGTAAAACTTACAAACTATTACACATTAACTAGCAGATATTAAAAATAGATATTAGATTTTGTATTTCGTAAGTTCGAGGGTGTTTCACTTCTAACTTGTTTACTTAGCTGCAGCTACTTGCTTATCTACATTGGTCAGGACTTGCCTGGTTATCTTGGCAGGTCGAAGGTCCTCCAAGGTTTTCCTTCTGCTTTTTCTAATTTACTAAATTCACAGCATTGGGTATTGACTTTCCTTAGGACTTACAGCCGGTCAGTGTCTCCTTTTTTCCCCAAATCATGTGTGCCACTGCTGTGCTGTCAATACTGGAAGAGCCTTTCATGCTTTCCGTGGTGGTGTACCTGGGGATAGAAGTGGGTAAGGCAGTGTTTTTGCTCTGTTCAGATCTGACCCCCTGTATGGAGTTCTCAGCCAGAGGACTCAGCTGAGTACATCTTTGGCATACAAATTAGTGACTGGCTTCTATATGTAGCCCTCAGTCTGGTGAGAAGCTTGGCCTGTGATGTCTGTCTGTCTCTGCACTTCAGGTGAATCTAAAGAGCTGTGTTGCATCTTGGTCACACCCATGGATACAGTAGCTTCTCTTCACATCAAAATTAGGTTAGATAGCTTATTTTTCTTACAGAGAGAGAACAAACTCATCCTAGAATGAGATCCTTTATTTGCTAACTCCATTTTCAGTAGGTGTTGTGTCAGCCTAAGGTATTTTTTTCTTCTTTCCAGAGCAGTTTATCTGTGTAGTTCTACATGTATTAACACCCCTTACAGATGCAGTTGGACTAGGGCAAGAGTACCTTCAGTGTTTGAAAACTAGGACAAATAACTATTCAGTAGTTTGCTGGCCCAGTTCTTGCTTTCTGCTCGTGTTCCTCCTGTCTGGGCCCTTGTCCAGGAAATCAACAGAAATTCCTACCCTTCCTACTCTTAAGATTGTGGAGGCTTATCGACTCAACCATGTTTCCTTCCTGTTCTTAGGATTTCTTAAAGAAATGGAGTGTCTCTTATGGTATCTTGAGATTCTTTCTGCAAGCAGAAGGCACAGACAATGCATGCCAGGCTCACCGTTTTGTGTTTAGGTGCTGTTGTAGGAACGTATGGAAGGCCCTTAGGTACAAAAAACACTGACAGGTCACCCCAGCACAGAGTTCCCTCTCTGGGCACAGAATGTTATCAGTTCAGGTGGCCCATTTGGTTGCTTTTCCTGGGGCTGTTTCAGACCTTGTTATTGTATTGTAATTTTCCTGTAACACTTTGAAGACAGCAATGGATGGAGTCTTGCATTCCTTCTCCTTTGTTATGTTCTTGTTTGTGGTCAAAGAGGAAGTACCCTTTGTGCATGTGTCTGTTTATAAAAGTAACATGCATGCGAGTAAGGGCAAGAATTTATTGCTGGTAGAATGGAAATCTTAACAGTCTGACTCAATTTTTCTTTAGGAAGGTCTGACTAATGATTCTAAGAAGAATGTCGCAGTTGCATACACCAAAATGTTGCCAAACGCAGCTAAAATTGTAACACATGGACTTTTTGGTTTCTGTCCCTTCTCTGTGATTTATTTTCACCCTTCCATTGCTGCTCTGGGTCTTTAGGTCAGAAGCTTTGGACCCTTTGGTGAGGGTAACAAGCTATCAGCCCTAGGAGTCATTGGTTGGAAGGAGTATGATGTTGATGTTGCCTGTTTCTTTTTCCTCACTCTAGGATCCACTTGAGTTTCCTTACTATCTTTGCTAATATGCTTTTATTCCTCTTTTTTTTTTTTGTCTAAAGCTTCAGGTTATCTCTGAATTTATTATATATGGTGCCCTTTATGTATGTTAGTTACAATTTCTTTGTTACCTCTAAAGCCACGTTTGCCCAGCTACAGGTCTGCATTTTTGAACTGTGCACTAATGAATTCTTTAGCTCTGGGGTCTCCTGGAGGCAAGGCTGTGTCCTGTCTCATATCCCATGCCTGCACTCCTGTGCTCTGCATCCTGCTTCTCCACTGTTCTCATGCAAGGCTAGTATTTCTCAGCAGCACTGTAAATTCCTCTTTCTGTGGAATATAACTAGAGGTTATATCACACCAAGGTAAACAAAAGTAGATGGGATCTGGGCACTTAGAAAAGCTGCTGTCACAACTAGATTGCGTAAAAGCTGAAGGTCTTAGAGAGGAAGCCTGACAAAGCTCAGTCCTGGCCTTGTGGCTGATAGGGAGCACGTGGGCTCCTGCTGGCACTGGCATTGCTGCTTTTACTGGGCTGCATGGTTATGGTTTCCCCTTGTCTGCTGTCCCCAGATCCCTGCATGTCACCTGCAAGTCTAGGAAGGGTGATGCTGACCCTCTTATGACTCCAGGCTCTCGAGCAGGAGTAAATGATCCTGGAGGAATCCTGTCTTTCCTATCTCACCTTGCCTTGTGGGGATCTGTGTGGGTGTGAGGGTAGCCAGTAGTGCTTAACTATGATATACATCCAGCATTGCTTACTGGAAATGCTCCACATAATGCTGTATTTTCTTTTGTGAATTTCAAAATTGGAGCAAATGCTGTATTCTACCCGTGATTAAGGCAACCTGGATGTCTAATTTCAACTTTTTCTGTTTATGTGAAATTAAGCCTTTATTCCTCTTTTGTAATAAGAGTTTTTAGTAAGTGTAAACTTTGTGTCTGTTTCCCTTGAGGGTTTTTTTGTTTATCTGCTGTTGTTGGAATTTTATGTTGTAAATTATATTCTGTAAATAGTTTGACAGAAAAAATAATCTTTATTTTCCTGGAATGGTGCTGATTGTCACTAATCCAGTGTTACAGCCAGTCCTCATTGAATTTAGCAAGCATTGTAGCTCTGTTACAAAGGGTGGACGACAATTACATGCTTCAAAGTAGGGACATGATTTTTTTTTTGCACTGAAAGTATCTAGAAGCTAAGTGCTCCTTATTGCCCAGCTCATTTACAGCATTTCCCCCACCCCCCCCTTCTTTTGTGTGTTTGGTGGCTTTTCTGGTTTCGAGGGTTTTTTGGTTTTGGGGTTTTTTTTTTGTTTTGGTTTGTTGTTGTTTGGTGTTTTTTTTGTTTGTTTGTTTGTTTTTTTGGTTTTTTTTTTTTGAGTTGAAAGAGATGTGGATCACACACACACCCCCCATCCCAAAATGTTTGTCTGAGTGTACCAATAAGTGGTGTTAAGTCATGGAAAACATCTAACGTGTATATTCACAAAATGCTTCCTGATTAATTGTAAGTTAACATGCAACATGTTTATGATCTTGAACTGTTTCAAACTTAGAATTTACACTGGGTTAGGTGTACTGGTTAGACCACAGACTGCAGCAAAAACCTCAGTGGGGAGCACAGTGGTACTAGCAGAAAGTATTTTGGTCAAACTAACCACAGCAAGCTGACATTGTGTGTGAGTCTCTTGGTCTAGTACCTGCAGATGTGTTTTGAGTTCAAGCTACAGCCCTACTTCATTTTAGCATTATTCTCATAAGTAGACTGTGGGTGTTTTGAAATCTCTCTTTAGTCACAGGACTGTAGAAAGTAAAAGATTAACTTAACATATCTGCTTTTAAATTGCATCAGTCGTGTCTTACGATATCGGTGTCCTTGGTCCTGTTTCAGAATTCAAGATGGTTTTGAACTGTGTTACCAGGAAAGAAATTTGTATCTGAAGGAGTGGCACTAAATGTAGAGGAGACCAAATGTTCGCATCAGCTTTTCCTAATTCTCAACAATATCTGTCTTTTAAAACTGAAATTATTCTCTGGCTATTGCATTAAGGAAGTAAAGTAATTACTAAGTAGCTTTACCTGGTCTTATGTGGGACTTCAGCCACTTGACTAAATCTGCTTCTAATTGGCATAAATTAAATGCAGTCTACTTATTGTGGATCAGCCTCTTTTCCTTGAATTTTGGTTGTTAAGAATGAATCTGAAAGATAATGCACCACTTTTTTGATCCTAGATTGATACAATTTTGTGGATGTGGATGCTATTTCTACAGTGTTCTTGTAGCATTTTTTGCTCCAGAAAAGTAGCAGCTTTTTAGTTGTCTGACTTGTGGCAAAACAACAATGTGGCTTTTGAAGAGAGGAGTATGTGCTGCTGTCAGCTGAAGAAATGCCATTGCTGAGGGCAGGTGAAGCAGTAACTTTGCTTTGTTCTTTTTTTTTTTACTAATATGAGAATGCAAACATTTTGTAAACCAAACCTGTTGGCCACAAAACAAAACGTTGATGAACAAGCTCACAACCTCATGAACAAAGCATATCAAGATTATCAATAAAACTAGAGAGCAGGTTCTTCCAAAAACTGGGGAGAGTGTCAGCTTTTTACAACCCAGCCTCTATTAAAATGAGTGGTCTGATTTGCTGTGCCAGGCGTGGTCTGCCCCTGGCCGTGACATGTACATATATAATAATTAAAGGTTAGGGCCAACAGATAACTGCCAGTTTTTTTATAGGTTAGGAAAGTACTGCCTATAATAATTCACAGTCAAATCTTTGGGGGTGGGGTGCTGCCCTTTGTCACATTGTCCATGCCGTTTCCCCAATAGTGCACTGAGCCAGTGCAGTTTATGTGTTTGACAGCAAATGATGATCTCATTCCCCTCCCCTGGTTAATATTTTTCCACAGTCACCTGGAAGGGCTTGTGACAAACATCAGAGTGCCTCTGGGGTGGGCTGCTGGGAGAAGTGGAGCTGTTTATTGCCCAAACAGGGGAGAGTGGAGCTGCCCCCTCTGGGCCCCAGCCAGGCCTTAAATCTGCTCAGTGATGGCATCTCAATAAAGAGATATCCACGCAGGCCAGTAAGAAGCACTGAAGGCAGCTGTCCTAATGATGTGGTGTTGGAAGCTTGCAGCCTGAAACGTGCATATTGCTCTGGTTTTGAAAGCAGGGCTGCAGTGTTTGTTTTTGTACAATTGCTCTGGGCCTTGAAGCATTTTCTTGAGCAGTAGATCTTGATTCAGTTTTTAGAGATTGAAACTCAGGCTTCCTAGGAGGAAGGGTAAGGGTATGCTTGCCTCTGGATTGCTGCTGTCTTTGTGCTCTTTATATTCCCATGCAAAGATTCTCTCTGTACAGGAATTAAAGGAATGTAACCTCAGTTTCATGGACTAGCTCTGGATTTTAGTGCCTGCTCCAAATACTTTGGTTTCTTCATCTTCATGGAACAGTTTTATGAATTGGATATCCCTGAGGCAGTAGCTAAAAGTATCTATTCTGAATTTTCATTTAAGTGAAAAGTGATGTTTAAATTCAGTCTTTCACTTTTAGACAGTTTGTGATCCCAAGTGTTACTAACATAGAAGAGCTGCATCTTTTTGTTGTTGGCAGCCATGAAGGAAGTTGGTGTGAGTAGCATGCCACAGAAATAAAATCATAAAAAAGCAAAAGATGGGCTGTTTCTCACTTGGAGAAATAGAGCCATTTAATGAAAAATTAACCAAAAGCAAGTTTTCCAGGACCAGGCTGTGGATATTTGTGGAATGTAATGTGTAAAGAACTTGAACTTCTGTTCTCAGTTTTGTACTGCTTTTGTGACAATTCACTTGGGTTTGGTTTATTGAAGAGTAGAACTGATTTACAGCAGTCTGTAAGGACCGGACATTGTGCTCTGGGGGGTGGGCCAACCTCTAACATAACTCTTAACCCAGTTAAAAAAATGGAGTCCAATTTGCAGTACAAATTGGACAAATGTTGTAACAATGTAATTGGATCCTCTGAAATGGAAGCATTTCGATAATGCAGGCAGGCTGCTGGCTTGTTCCCTTTCTTTGGATCCAAATGCATCAGAATGTGCTTGATTGTTTGCCTCTGCAGCCTGCTGTGACATAGCTTGGGCTGAAGCGTCCAGTGACAGTTTACAAGTTACAAAGACAGCTTTTTGGCCACTGACCCTCTGCGGGAGTCTAATCTTTGTTTTGTAGGTGCCTCTTTATCTAGGGAAATTACATCAAGAAAAGAGGTGTTGGATTACTTCCTCATTGTTCCTCATTGTTAAAGATGACCTCCAAAGAATTTTTACGGGCTGATTCGTGCTTTTCCTTTAGGGTACACTGAGAAAACAAAGTCTTCTGTGAGAACTTCCTTCTCCTCCCGTTCATACATATCCTTGTTTGCTTTGTTTTTTTTGACTGTCGCTTTAGAGAATATTGGAATGTTAACTGTGAATGTTTAACTCCTGAATTGAAAAAGCTCAATCGTTGAAAGACTGTTAGATTAAAAAAACCCAAAAAAACCCAAACCAACAAACAAAAAAAACCCCCCAAAAAACAAAACAAAAAAAACAAACCAAAACAAAAAACACCCCCCCCCAAACTAAGAGTCCCTTATTTCAAGTTGACATTACAGTACTGTTTGTGTGGGATTACTTATGACAGAACCTTCCTACCAGAAGATAGTAGTGGAAATACAATGAGCTAAGAAAACTGCATTTCAGTTAGTATACCTTATTTCACTCAAGGTAGCCAGAAGGAAGTTTCATAGGCACAGAATTCCCTATCCCTGTTTCCCTATCATAGGCTGTGTGTTCTTATCCCAGTCTGTCTGTCCATGGGTTGTAGGTGGAAGTGCTCTGCCATTTGTACCTGGGCTGGCAGTTCTGGGAATGGAATTGTGCCTGTTCTGTTACTGAGGCCTTGCCTGAACAGCTTGGGGTTTGGTGAAGTCTTGTTGCTGAATCAGCTTTGCCATTCCTCTGGCGTGGTTGTGGCTGTCATGGCCACAGGACACAGGCAAGGCAGGGTTTTTAGACTGATACAGCATCTCTTACAAGATTTTTTGGACACTCAAGCCCTTCATTAAACATTAAGTATTAATGAATGTTCTGAGAAATGTGTAGTCTGAAATTTTCATGATGGTCTTTTTGTTCTTTTGATAACTTCAGTTCTTTTAGGGGGAATGAGCTAATCTTAGGAGGAATCATCCACTGTGTATACGTTGTTGATGCTGCTTTAATGAATGCTTTGGGAGAGGATCAGCAAGGAAAGAGCATACAGTGGATGCCATTGCCTACCTGAACAGGAATGTTTCTGCCAGTAAGGCAGCTGAGAGGGAATTGTAGAGAGAAACAATTTTCATTCTTCTTTCAAATACCAGCTACAAACAGAATTAAATACCTTTTGAGGATCATTCTCATGCTGCTTACAGGAAAGAACATACTGACAAGAGTGGAGTACTGGAGAGATTGCTTTGCTTAGGGATAGTGGGAGGTAGTCTGACCATCCGGGACTGCGTTTTATCCTCAAAAGGGAGTGACAGCTCTTGTGTTCAATTACAGACACTACCGTTAATGTGTTTGCTTTGTTTTACTACCATGTGTCATCATTTAGCTGGGGCAGTAAATCAGTCCTTGTGCCAGGTGAGCTCTGGGAGCTTAGGAGGGCTGCAGTGCTTATCCTAGGGAGTGTCATACAGAGAATAATAGCATTATCCCATGGTGCTTAAGTTTGTGTAACTAGTCTTTCCTTGTCACCTTTAGGAGTGAAGCAGTGTCCTAAATATGCTGTAGTTGTGGGTGTTGACTCCTGTGACATTGCACAAATGCAGTGAATGCTGAAATAATACTGCCTTCTAGTTCTGTTTGGAAAGGTGGCAGGGCTGAGCCTCAGCCTGGTGCTGACTGTCTTCCTGTGGGCTTGGCTGCTGCTGAACTGGGGTGGAGGGGGCAGCTAAGGCTGCTCTAGGGGTGTGTGGCAAGGCAGCAGCACACTGAATTGACTAAAGCCTCATTTTATGTTTATAGGCTGTGTTTAGAACCCTGCTTGCCTTAAACTGCCAAGTCCTTTTTAAAAGCTGAGGGAGCATTTAAAAGTTTTCTGTATTAAAAAGCCAACAGACCAAACTCTGTAGATGCTTTTCTCAGCTTATTTTAAGCACAGCAGGAACTCACTGATTCATCTACATGCTGATATTATGTATGCAATCATTAAGTAGATTTTAAGTCATAATGGCAACTTCCTCTTTAAATGGAAGCTAATTTTAATGAAACCTTTAATTTGCATGCTACAAAAAATGTTGAAGGACTTCATTTATGAGATTTATAATCTCAATGAGACACAAAACAATATTTTCCAAGACCTCAAGTGTTCTATAGCTTTCTGTTTTCTAGTTTTTGTGAACTGTGCAGTCTTAGACAGAATGGGACAAGTAAGTATCCTCACAATGGTTCAACCATCATCTTCTGGTTAGATGCTGCTGACCATACTTAGATCTCCTAATTTCTTAGGAAAAGGTCATCCTTCACTGAAATGTGAGTCATAGAAACTTTATGATAGAACTTAAAGACCACCTATCCCTTTCCTGTTCATAATCTTCAGTGTTTGCTTTCACTTGTGAACAAATATTTCAGGCTATTTGCTCTTTGGTGTTGGCACTTTCCAGTTGCATTCAGTCAGTAGTACATTTTTTAAAAGAAGTAAAACCCAGTAGTAGTGCTTTTGTATTAGCTTTTATCTTGCTAACCTTTGCATGCTCATTGAGGGCAAGCATATTTAGCACTATGAGGATCCTGCATGAGTGACATGGAAACATCCTAGTCCACTGAACAATCCCACTGTAATTTCAAGAAACAACAACTTCTATTTCTGCAGAGCTCTGAAGATCAGCTCTACTGCTGAATGCAAATCTGACTCTCTGGAGGTGAAATGCATCTTTTATTTTTAACCTTAGTGAATGCTTGGCAGCGAGTGCTGCTGAAGTAAATCCTCAAGGCCTGATGTAAAAGTCTCTTGGCATTCCTGTATCTTCTCGTATTAGAGGAGCCTTTCGCAAGCATCTTGGCCAAAGGTGGTTCACCCTGTTGTGTGGTTGTACTGTGTCCCAGAGCATTGCTCCCACAATGTCACAGAGGTGATGTAAGGACAGGCATTAGGCAATATCAGTGGTAGTGCAGCACACAGTGGCAATGCTATTGCTTAAATCTGGCTGAAAGAAGAACCAGTAAAACTTGCTGGTTAAACGTCTCATGAAATTGCCCAATCTGTGGAACTAACTAGGGCTGTTTCTACTGACTACCTGTTTGAAATGTGTGGAATAGCAGGCAGGGGGGTGTGCCTATGTGTAACTGTTGTTTATAAACAGCTGCTCTGCTTACTTGCATTTTTCTGGTTTTAGCTACAGCTTCAGATTGGTTTGGTGTACTCGTTGTGGTCTAACCCCAGCAGGCAACTAAGCCCCACACAGCTACTTGCTCACCCTGCCCCAGTTGACTGGGAGGGAGAATCATAAAAGAGAGAACCTGTGGGTTCAGATAAAGACAGTGCAAGAAATAAAGCAAAAGTTGTGGATACAAGCAAAGCCAACCAAGGAATTCATTCACCACTTCCCATGGCCAGACAGGTGTTCAGCCATCCCCGGGAAAGCCAGGCTCCATCACATGTAATGGTTACATGGGAAGAAAATTAGCTCTACCCCAGCCAAAACCAGCATAATACTGTACTGAAATGGTCTCTTGTAGGTTGCTTTTTAAATTAAGAAGTCCATTAGCTTCATTTCAAGCTGTAGTTGTTGCTTACTCTTTTCTTTCTTACATCAGTTTTGCCAAATGGTAGTGTGATTATGTCTTCATGTTTCTTGTATAAAAATAGAATTGTGAATTGGCTGCTTGAAAATATGACAAAAACAGTCAAGATTTCAGTTCTATGGCTTTCTGAATATTTGTTCCTGCTCTTAAAATCTACTTGCCCAACTTCTTCACTGAGCTTCCTGTGTAATGTTGCTAAACCTCTTCTTAATTCTCCTGTGGCTCTTGTGTTTACCAAGTAAACAGCTGTGGCCGTTTTAGATGTTGCTTCTCGGAGGTTGCTGACCCTGTAGTGGAGGTAGCAAGAAGGTGGGGATGCCATCTGCTCTACTGTCATTGTCACCTTACCATCCTGGGTGATTAAAGCACTGTGCCATACTGAACTTGGACAACTTGAGGTATCATTTAGTTCTGCAGAGTCTGTTACCTGCTTGTTAGCAGCTCTCTGCTCTGAGGATTGCCAGGCAGCTGAGGGGATATAATATTACAAGCTGCTGCAGCAAAATTAACTATAGCCCATTTGTCAGAGCTGAGAATTATCTTGCAGTGATCATACATAAATGAAATGAGTTCCTGTAAGGATAGGATACATTATTTATTGGCTTTTTGGAGGTGACTTTTTATTACAAAACTGCCAATATCAATTCCCTATCTTATATTTTTAATTTTCCCTCCTACATTATGACAAATTTCAGCATCTTTTATTGGGCACTAAAATTCCAATTTAATTATGCATACTGGCAAGTTAGAACTTGTTAGATGGGTTGTCTTAATGTTATGTGTCAGTCACATCAGAGCACTTAGGTGCTACAGTAATAAGAATGACACCAGGTGATTAGTGCAAAACGAATAGATCCTCATTCAGAGTGATTCTGAAGTCCCAGCTGTGGCTTCATTCTCATAATATATTCTGGTGCTTTCTGGCACTCAGCTTGCAAAGTTCTCTGGAGATTGTGCTTCCCAAGGCTGCCGGTGTCAAACAGGTCTCTCTGAACTGGCTGCTGAAGTGACACTACACAGGGATGTACAAAACAAGTGGGTAACCAATAATACACTTGATGAGGGTTCAAATTAACAGTTGTCATCAGTTTTCTGTAAATTTGATCAAATCGTCGGCATTTTGAATTAAATTTACCCCACATCCTTTTTGCGGCGTTGTAAGTGTAAAACAGTTACTTTTCTGAGTAGAAATCATGGGTTGTTGTTTTCCAAGGGATTTACCTGTTTTTGATTGCTGTGATGGAATGAGCAGTGTTTAAATTTGTCTGCTCTACTTCCTTGCACAAGTAAAGGTAGAGACCCATTCCTGGCAGTGGTTGTGACCATGTAATTTAAGCAAGGGACGCATAATCGCTCTGTGTACTACTGCCCTCCTTGCAGTCTGTTTAAAATTAGTTGCTGCTTGAGCTCTGCTTGAGCTTTGCTTGATTGCTATTACCTGTACTTAATGTCCTTATTTTGGTAGAACCTAGTCTGGATGATTGAGCTTGGGTATGAGCTTCATACCTACAAAAATGCAATAATTATAGAGTACCTGTGATAAGTAGTTTATTTCTAAATAAGATTAACAGCCTGGTGCTTGCAATTTTGTAGAAATAATTCATAAAAATAGGCTGTGGTTTTGTAGATTTACTGTCTTATGAAGCTCACTTTCTGTCATGTTTCTGTCATCTTTCAAAGTGTGTAACTTTTGTTAGGATATGAAACTGTTAGTGGTTTCAAGATGAGATTTCGTTATCTAGCAGTGTAGAAATCTGTATAGTTGATCCTGTGGGATTTTGGGCACATATAAAAGCAGTTGTCATAGCTGTTTGGTAGCTTGTACGCAAGCTCTTCTTCCAGCCAACTTTTGCACTCTTCTTTTTAACTTCAGTTGAGTTACCCAAGTGGTTTGTCTTTCAGAGCCAAGACATAATCAGCCAAACTGAACCAAGAGGAAAGAGAATATTTGAGAAGGCTTCCAGCATCTCATGAACGAACCAACGGAACTCGATAATGCTGGTTCTCCAGAGCCAGGTCTGCGGCTCAGGAAAGGACACATGTCTGACACTGCAACAACACAGGCAGCCTTTGAAGAGGACAGCTCTCAACAGAGCCTTCTTCTAGAAGAGCCATCACTGTCTTCTGACCAGAAAAATGTAAGTCATATGAATGATTACCTGTTAGGTTTCCTAGGAAAAACGAGTTTTGATATAAGTGCTTGAGTGTTTTAAATAACTTCTGCAAATGTGGACCGTGAGCCTACAAACTTTCAGTGCCTGCTAAATAGCTGTAATAATACCAGGGAGATTCCAGAAGTATTCAATTGAATGTGTGGGAACTTGGGTGGTAAGACTGGGAATAACTAGTTTCACCAGGTTTTATGTTTTTATTTTGTCCTCAAAGAAATGGGACTTGTGCTGGTTTATGTTCTGCTGAGATGGTGCTCTTACAAAAAGATTTTTGTTCTGTAATTTTCAATTAATTATTAGCGAAAGGAGAAGTATTGGCTCTGGCTGTGTGTAATCAGAACCTTGGCTAATTGGTATCTTTTTGATGATTAGGAGAGAAGAATCTGTTTGCAAGCATTCTTGCTGGAATTAGACTGAACATTGCATGATATCCTATCTCAGACAGTAGCCAGGATGAGACTCACAAGGAAGAGCAAAAGGATGTGGAAGCACCTTGTGTTACTTGCCTAGGACACTCTCCCAGTCTTTAGCAGTGGGTGGCTCACAGATTTTCTGAGCCAGTGGCAATGTCATTAAGTTTTTGGTGCATGAACCTCTGTAAGTTTTAGCAGCCACAACATGCAGGAAGACATCTGCAGCTTAATTAGGTGTTCTGCAAAGACAATGTCCAAGCACTGGACAAAAGTACCTTCTGGTTAGAAAGTTCCAAAACTGTAATTAATGCTTCTCCCAGGATATATTCAGATGAATATCAGCATAGTTAAGTGGAAGAGGCATTCAATTTAGGCTTACTATCCAATTTATCATGGATTAATGAGTTTACTGTATCGTCTCAGTCACAGCAACTGTGTGGTTTTAGCCAGCAGCAAAAACGTGCTGGTGCTAATTAATGTATGTTGGGCTGTGGCTGTAATTGCATTTGCCACGAGTTCTGGGTATGTGCATGGCCCACTGTCATGGATCAGCTGACAGGAGAACTGGTATTTGCCTTCTCAGCTTGATGAGCTGGAGCCCTTACAGGATTTAGTTCTGAGCATTCTTGCAATGAGAAGTCAGGATTGGTATTCATGTCTGGTAAGCCAAGCCAATGCACTCACAGTTGTACTGCTATGACTTCTCTAGGATATTCTCAGTATCCTGCTGAGGGAAACACGCATTCCATTTTGTGGAAGGTTGTGAAGCATGTGCTTAAAGTGCAAAGTCTTGGCTAAGACTGGTTAGAAAAAGAAAAGTTGTGTAGGGCTAGCAGATAGTTTGAATTTACATGTTTATCTGTTGGTGTGTTTGGCTGTTTTCATTCTTGTCTCTGACTTTCCTGGTTGAATAATGAGAGTTACCTGTAGCCTGTGAATGGAATACTCAAGGTAAAAGTCCATAATTGATTATATACTTTAATTCTTTCTCTGCATTTGTTTAGCTATATAGAGATTATCGGGATGAATCAGGGTTTAGTTCTAACATTTTGGCAATGAAATGGTAGAAATACTTTCATTCTCTTTTTCAGGCATTGGTAGCACATGTTGTCTTTTTGATTTTTTGCTTTCATCCATACAACAAAAGTTTGTGGTTTTTTCATTTTGGCTCACTACAAATGTTTGGCTTTCTCATGTTTGATTTCTTTTCTCTTTCCTGGTCTTCTAAAGTGCTGTCACAGAAATTTGTTTTTGCCATTTGGGCATTGCTGTTATATCTTAATCTGCATCACTTCGTCTGCCAAATATGGCCTCCTGCCTTTTTGAATTTTTTTTCGTCCTTTTATTCCTGTCCTCTGTGATTTTTTGGGTTTGTTAGTATGATGTCTTTAAACTGTTTTTTGTCTTAAAAGCTGCATAATTGATGCTTCTAATGGATCATCCCAACACTTTGCTGTCAAAAGTACCAATATTGGCTTGCCAAATGGCCTTTATTATGTGATATTCTTCAGTGTTCCAAATAATCTGGAAAAAACATTATGCTGTACATCTTCTTCTGCCTCGTGTAAGCCTCAGCACAGCTGTTGCTCAAATGTCAGCTTGGATTCACTCTCCTGCTCTGCTGTGCATTCTGGCTCTGTGCAAGTGTCTCAGCAGAGAGACCTTCCAGTTCATTAGCGTGACTGAAAAGTTCAGAAGCCTGATTTTCCTCTGGTCTGGAAGAGTTTAGATATCATGTTTAGATAACAGTAATATTAGGATGTTGTTCTTGGCTAGATGGCAATAGTGCTCAGCACTCAAGCTAAACACAGCCTTATAAAAAGTATCAAGTAGTGCCCACTCCACCAGTGTCCTAATGCTAAATGCAGCCATGATGGAGCTGATGGTAACAATTCCCTGCTGGATGTGGGCTGTGTGGTGTCTTGACAGTAGAACCACCATCATCATTTAATATGCTTTTAAATGCTTCTACATAGAAAAAGCTTTTATCATAATAAATATGTATTCTAAAATGTTCTGGGCCTAAGACTTGAGGTATTAGTGTAGAAATATGTATATTTTTATCCTGTGATCATATGACATTGTTCATTTTCCCATTGCCTCCTATTACCCTGCTTATATCATTGCAGCTCTTTATTTATATAAAATCTCCAAACTCTACTATACAAGATTCCTTTCCCTACTTGTATATCCACTTCCTGCTCCACTTGTAGAAGCAAGCACTCTGAGCTCTTAAGAGGTAGTAGTTGATGAATTTTTGATGAATTATTTTTATAGCCTTTTCTAAGAAGGAAGGCATGGAAGCATGTCATTATGTTGTTCAGAATTAATTTCCATCTTCTTTACAGCTTGCATTGTATACTGTGTACTTCTAATTTTGATGGGCCAACACATTGGTCCTCATAAGTAATAAAGCATTTTTTTTGCTAAGAAAATGAATATGACGTTAACAAATAAGATTTACTCCCAGAAGTTTTTTTTTTTCCTGAGTCTTTTGACTCTGGCACCAGTAACCTACCTGGGAGGTTGCATGGCTGTGAACTAAAAATTAAAGATCCTGCTTTCTGTAAATTGCGGCATTCAGTAGATACATGTAGCAAAGAATTACTAGCCTTATGGAACATGCTTGTTCAAAATAATAATAATAATAATAACAACAACAACACCACAGCTACATCCTTCTGCCAGTGCTGTTAATCTGCAAGTTTTATAATGATTCCTATGAGAAGATAAAAATCATATATCATCAATATCTGAACTTCTCAGTCTATATTTTATTCCATAACTCTCTGTTCTCTCCTAGAGTGCAATTATTTCCATAGATTGTCCCTTCTTTCCAGCACCAGTTTCAAGGGCTAGATGCACATCTCGCTGTCTTTAAAGGTGAAGTTAGTGTAGTGGCAGGTGAGTGGTGAGCCTTCTGTGACCTGGACAAATAATAACCATTTGTCTGCATGATAAGCATTTGATGATGAGAAAAGGATCAAGTAAGCTGCATAATTCTTCTTGTTCCTTCAGCAATTTAAACCTTTTTTCCTTTTTCTGGTTTACAGTAAATGCTGATAAGGCGTTTTTCAGCAGGTGCTTCCCTCCTGTAGCATCCTGGGTTGCCTTGCCTTTGCAACAGCATCCTTTCTCCTGTCTCAGAGTTTCTGTGTCTTAACTGCCTTTGTAATTCCAGCAGTGATAGTTCCTGAAGAAATCTCTCCTACTGTGACTTTGTTAACCTGACACAATCAAATGAATGTGACTTCTTGCCGTGTGATGAATGGGCTCTTTATGCCTGGAAACCCTGTGCTTGACTCCTTCCTTTTGTAGTTTAACCTGTCAGTGGCAGGAGGGAAACAAAAGAACCATTTTCTTTGCCTTTGTTCCAATCATCGGGTTTTCCCTGCTTGGATGATGATTCCTTTCATCTACCATGAAGTTGAGCTGCCTTGTGCAGTTGTCCCGTGTGGCACCAAAATGTGCCCATAAGGTACCTGTTGCTTTGCAGTGTTTGATAACCTACAGTAACGTTCTGGGAGGAGATTTGTGTAGCCCTCAAGTCATCTGAATGGGCAGAAGAAATTTGGGTAAATACTCCTCTGGATTGCTTTTCAGGGAGTATGGGCTTTGAATTAGAACTTAGTTGACCTCTGACAAATTTAATGAGGTCTCCATGTACCTACAGGAGTCTTTCTAGAGCATAAATACCAGAGTGACTTGAAGGAGGAAGGCAGAAGGATATAACAGAATTTCAGGTACAAAAGAGAATTTTTAGAGTAATTGAGGGTGAGCAAATGACTCAAGGCTTTTAACTTGAATTATAGAACTTATTCAAGGCCTTTTCTGTTACAGAACTGTTTGTGTATTATCTTCAAAAGCAGACTACAGACAGAATTTTTGGTATTGCACAAGAGTGCATGTAAATAAATGGAATTGCCTACTTGACTTTCTGGTGCATGCCAGCTGAGTGAAAAAGACAGGTGAAGTCTTGAGATATTGAAATCTTAAGAATAGTCTTTCTGCAGCTAATATTTGTCAATTCTGTGAAATTGTGTGAAATTTCATCCTCTGTAGATCTACTTGCAAGTTTCAAACCATTCAGCTTTCTTTTCAGTCTGGCATTTTTCTTTTGCTTCTTTGGAGTTATGATAGAGGTCTTGGTATTTGCTTCTGTATTTGCCTTCTTCCTCTGTTGCATTGCAGCTTTTGTTGGTAGAGTGTGAATGGAAGAGGCCTGATAAAATGAAATTTGAAGTCCCACAAAAGCACATTTCATTTTGTTTTAAAGCTGATTGTGTTCAAGTGTTGTTCTGTAGATTCCTTTATCACCTCTTCCTTTCCTTCATTTTTTCAACTCTGGGGAAGAAGTGTTATTTCTTTGAAAGCATGTGGGTTGACATTTTGCTTCTGATAAAAGATCTTAACATCTGCATTTCTGCACTTGCTGTTCTGAGAACTGGAAGTAATGTGAATTTTACTCATTTAGTCATTGAAGCAAGTGCTTGAATATAGTAATTTTTTTTGTATAGAAAGCATTTTTGGATACACAGAGCAGAATATCTCCAAGTATTCCCACTTAGACAGTATAAAGACAATGGGATATGTTTATGGAGAGCGTATCCAGACTCCACAGGCCTGAGTTGGTCAGATGCTGGTGTCTCCCTCACTGGCAGTTGATGTGTCTGGGTTATGAACAGACTGTCAGGGCTTGAAAAGTCTGCAGAAAAGACAAACTGGTGATCCAGTCAGCCATGCATGGGCAGTGCCCAGAAGGCTGGGAACATGTAGGAAATGGCCATTCTCTGCATCTGCTCTGTTCCCAGAAAACTCACTGAAGTACCAAGGAATTTGTCCTAGATGATGGCTTTGAATTGCAGCTGGATTCAGCTGTGTCCTATTACTGTGGAGTGTTTCTGTGCTCTGGGAGGGGAAGTGTTGGTGCTCAGTTTGCTGCCTGCCAGCAGCTTTTGTAACCATTGCTTGCTGTGCTGTGTGTTGAAACTAGGAGAGAGAGGGAGTAGTTCTGTTTATAATTCACTGGCACAACAGTTTCCCTGGACAGGGGTTAGATTCCACGGGTTTTGCCTTTGTTCTCCTGGAGATCCTATCTGCTGGATTTGGGCAACGGTGGGGGTGTGTGTCAACCTTTTACAGTGATAGAAGAGAAAAAAATAGTGTTGTGCTGGTGGGTTAACTTGCATCTTCCTCCAACTGTTTCAGATTGATTGACTCTGCTGTTAAGGTCAGCAGTACACTTTCAATATCTCTTTGTTTATTTTTGGAACAGAGCATTTCTTTTTCCATAAGCCCAGCATGCTTGTTTTCTTTTTCTGCTGTCAGGATTAGCAATGGCAGAGGAGCAGAAATAGGCACATGAGACTTTCTTGCAGTAGAAACAATTTCTACAGGCTGTCCCCCAAACTACTGCTGAGCACATGTGGGCATTGAAGCCTTGTCAGATACTGGGCATTGCCAGAAAGTCAGTAGTTGCTGCTGCTCAGAGAGTCAACAGACCCTTTTCGTCTGAAGATATGTAAGAAGGGAGCTAGTTCTAATCAGAGCATTCTAGCATGGCTGCTGAAACCAAAATGTGATTTTGTCCTAGGACTATTTGCTAAATGAGTTTTGAATGTTAGTGCTTGTTTTTAATGAGTGCCAGCAAGCAGTCACCCATGACCGGTTGTGTAAAGCTGTTTTCAAGTGCTATATTAAATGGACTGAATCTTTTATAAGAAGGTGACCTACAAAAGAAAAACACTAAACTCCAGGAACCTCCAAGTACTTGACATTTTGACCAACAAGCCTAAAGGGTTTTTGGCACTGTGCTAATGAAAGACTTTTTTTTGGTCCAGTGACAGCAAAGGCAGCTTTGCACACCCTGCTTAGAGGGTGGATGTAGTCAGCCTTTTGGAAACGGTGGTGTGGCTGTGTTTACAAGCTTGTCAGGGAGAATGTGAATTCTAAAGGACAAAGCTATTATTTTAAAATAATAGCTTGGTATGTGCAGAAGTTAGGGGAAGTCAGGGAAAGTTTTATGGTGCCGTTCATTTCCAGTTAATTTCTTATAACCCAAAGAATATAAGTTGATGAAATTCTGAAAACTGTGCAACAGGCTTTTAGGAGAAATGGCATGGCAGCACTTGCTGCTGCTTCCCCCTTACAAAAGGCTGGTTGATAAAAGGTCAGTTGACAGAATGGGCACAGAGGAGTTGCTGCTGGAAAAAAGCAGTCTGGCCAGCTGAAAGGGATGTTACAGAACTGCGATTAGAAAAATAACATTTCTATATTGTAGCCTTGAACGTATTGTGGCCATTATGCTGAAAGCTCTCGAATTACTGATTCTGGCATGTTGCCCCAAGGAACATAAAATTACTTGAATGTCATGTTAAGCACTATTAATCATTCATCTGATGAGATCAAGATAAACAAGAGCAAAAACTCAGAGTCATGTCTAGACTTTGTGACTTCAGTTTAATGTGGGGGATAACAGTGGTATTGTAAATGCAGCAACATATGTTTTGTAACTTGAGTTTTAAGAAAAAAACAGTGTGTAAGTACCGTGTCGTATAATATGCCATGACTCAGTGTTAATCAAGACATTTGGTTTTTCTGAGCTGTCTTGCTGTGTCCCTACCAAGGCACAGAGTTTTGTCAGGGTACTGATCAAGAAGACAGTGGGGGAGTGCCTGTCAGCAGCTGAAGGAAGCAAGAATATTAGAACAGATTCAGGCTCCATCATGATTTGAAAATTCCTGTTGATGGTAGGTTTAGGGCACTGGTGACATCTTGGTGGTGAATTGGCATCACAGACAGTTGAACTTTGAGACATGGGAGTTCATTAACTCCAGAGCTTGATACTACATAGGTATGTGCATGGTCAGTTAGGCTCCTGGGTAACTGAGTAATGACTCTGTCTGAAAAGAAACTCTTAATACAGAAGACTTGTGCCCTTTCTGGGGCTTAGGAGAGTTTTATTGTCCTGGTTTCGACTGAGACAGCTAATTTTCTTCCTACTAGCTGATACAGTTGTGTGGTTTGGATTTAGAATGAGAGTAACATTGATAACACCCTGATGTTGTAGTTGTTGCTAAGCAGTGCTTACCCTGAGTCAAGGACTTTTCAGTGTCCCATGCTATGCCAGTGAGGAGAGGCTGGGAGGGAGCATGGCCAGGGCAGCTGACCCAGACTGGCCAAAGGGATACTCCAGACCATGGAACATGGAACCCAGGGCATGAACTGCAGGGAGCTGGCTGGAAGCTGCTGGTCTCCGCTGGGAGACAGGATAGGTGTTGGTGGCAGTGAGGGAGAAGATGACCACTTTTTAGAGTAAAAGGTGGCTCCATTCAGATTTCATTAACCTTTTCGTTTGCACACTCAAATGACAACATTGATGACATTTTCTGAAGCGATGAACCAGGACTTGTTTGTCACATGTGCAAGAAGCAGTCATGTGCAAACTCTGAAACTTTCTAGAAATCTTTAAACTGACATCAAGAAACTACAGCCCTCAAGAAAATACACTTTACTTGAAGTCCATTGGACATAGCTTAGTCAAAAGTGGGAAAAATGTTTCTGGAATCTTTTTCTGCAATTATGACTTGCCTTCTGACAGGCTTTTCCATAGTAAGGACATTATTAAACAGCATGTCTGTTAACAGATTTGAGAGTGATAGTATAGAAACTGTTAGTCTGTGTGAGAAGGATAAGCTGTTGTAGTAGACAAGAGAAGTATGCTGCACTTACTAGAGCAGGTTTTACTGCACTTTTCTCTGTAACAGGATCTTTGGCTATGTGATCTGACATTTTTGGACTGCATTCAGATGAGAAATTCTTGTACTAAATGTAAACTTCTTTCTACCTTTTGTGTCGTTGCTATAAAAGTGAATTTTTACTGTTAAACTTACTTAATGACCAGCACTGTGCAATTGAGCTCTTGGATTTCTTTCTCTTTGTTTGCTCTGGTGCTCTTAAGTCTTGGGTTTGGTAATAAACCTTTTGATCTCTACCAGAATATGCTCTGGAATTCTTGTTTAGGTGATGATCTGCTCCTGGAAGTGTGTTGCCTGGTTCTCTGTACAAAGTGATATAATTAAGTCTGATTTCTACCTTTTCCTTTACATTCTTGTCTGTCACTGTTATCACAAAAAAAGCTGTAACACTTAACGAAATAAAGTTAATATGGATAAACCAATAAAGCTGGTTCCTCTGGATATTTTCACTTATCTTTCAGCTTTATTTTACTCTCTGGTACCGTTACTCAACTCAGATGTGTTTATACATCTGTTGGATAATTTCATAGGTATCTCTACTGGTTTTTGGTAGCTTTAACCCTGAATTTGCAAAGGGAGTAGGATTAAAGTTGGAACAATTGCTTGGCATTTCCGTAGAGTTAAGCATCCAGACCTTTTACAGTGTCAGTCTCCAGAAGCCACCATTTTTGGTTCAAGTCGAAGACTGATTGTAGGCATTGCTGCATGTGTTCAGCAGAAGAGTGACAGCTGCTGATTGTAACAAGTTTGCTTGTTACAAACCAGAGGGTTTATTTAAAGATACTCTAAAGTACTCTGAAGTCTTCACAGAATTGTTTAGTCAAATCTGAGATGCTTTAAAAGAAGCTGAGTGAATCAGATGATGTAAAACATCTGAAACATCAGCCAAGTGAAAATCCCTTTGGCCTATGGTCTACAAAGGCAAGAGTTATTCTTGAAGCACTTAAATCAGGATATACCATAGCTCATTAAAAGTAGGAGTATAAGAGTTTTCTTCTAGGCTCTCATTTCTTGCACAGTTTTAGGCAAGTGATATTATTTACCCAGTATGTTTCTCATTTCAAAATGTGATTCTGTGGGCAGGACTTAGAAATAGTTGAAAATGCGTCCTAAAACAATGTGCTTATGTTGTTATGGTCTAGAATTACTCGTGAATTTCTGATACAGTCAGCTGAAGAGGAGAAAATACGTGAGTCCTGAGATGTGAAGGAACTAGTCATAGTGGGAATATTACAATATGCCTTCTGAGCAGAAGAGTGGTATTCTTTCCTTCCAGTCATTGCCTTAAGAACCGAAGGTCAACAGATTCCTTCAGGTTTCCAAGTGAAATCTGGTGTTAGTGTTGCCCCCCACTGTAGATTTCTGACTTTCAACAAACACAGTTTACTGTTCTTCCCAGTGAGACATTACAGGAAGGAGTCAAGGGAGGATGGGTGTTTCAGAACAGGCCTCCTTTTGCCTCCTTAGCAAAAGAAGGACTAAGAAGCTGAGCTTTAGTTTTCTTCCCTTGAATGCTAATTTTGCAGTTTAATGGCAGGAAGGAGATAGTAAAATCAATCCCATTTTTTGGCAGTAATCTGGACTGTGTATATGATATGAATTCCTTTTATCACCAAAAGAAGCTCAGTAATGATTTGTTTGTAGGCACATGGCCAAAATGAAAAGATTTTGGACTAGCTCAGAAATAGCTGTGCTCTTCAAGCTTTACAGTCTGTTCAAATTTAAGCCTTCCCATCATTCTAGAAATGGGAGTGTGTGCAGAGGGGGAAATGAACATTTTTTGGCATTGAGTCACTGTGCAGACTGCAATGAATACAGGCTTTGATTCCATAAGGGACCTTTTTTTCCTTCAGTCCAGCCAGTTGTGTAAATTGAGGGTTACTGACTTGTTCACCCCATTTGAGATGGTTATTGTGTGCTGCTGGGGGAGGGAATTCTAGAGTAGCTAAAAGGCATAGCATTGCTTCTTCTGTCAGATGCACTGGAACTTAAATACCAGCCTTGCTTTTCCATAAGGCATGCACTTGGAAACCAAAAGGTTTCTTTGGTTTCTGAATTGTGCAGACTATCATGAGCATCTTCTCCAGATCTCTGTGGCAGGGCACTTAGACTGGTTGATCTTTAAAGCTGCTTTCTAACCCAACCCATTCTGTGTTTCTATGACCTTGAGTTAATTATTTATGATACTGAAAACCGAGAATCCTAGAGAGCTCCATTAGTAGAAAAAGGCAGTAAAATTGACAGTGTGGAGAAACAATGTCAATGAATGTTGTTGAGTCAGAATGAAACCAAATTTGCTTTTTATTCCTGTGCCTAACAGGAACTGTTCCTATTTTAGAAGGATATTAAACCTGTTTGCATCTTGCTGTTGCCTGGTGCCTTTCTGAATAGGACTAATGGGATAAACTAGGCAAAGTGAATGTATTTAACACTGTCTTTTTCTGCTGGAGGATCTGCTTAGAGATGGTCAATATATCAATCATTGCTGTACAATACAAGATATTGTTCAGAGGAGTTGTTCACTGCAATGATAAATAAAGGAGAGTAGATGCAACATAGGACATGGGTTATCAACAAAAAATTTGTTTAGGCAATCAAGTTTTCTTTGTGTGGACAAATGTGAGGTCATACATAAAAAGGATGTGTACTGTGTATTACATACAAGAAGTTGCATTCTGGGTGAGACAAATAGGGTCAAGAACTGGGATGGGGCCTCTTTGAAAGATGAAGCTTTGGTGACTACTGCAAGACTTGGGTACTAGAAAACTTGGATACAAAACAAGTATGAACATGACATTTCTCTGTCAAAACCCCCCAAAAATATCGAAGGCTCTGGATAGCTCACTGTAAGCTGGAAGAAGTCTCCTTTTATTTATTCAAAAAAGAAAATTTTAAGCAGCTTATTGAGTTAACTTGACAGAAATAGTTAATAAGGCTTGACACCAAGGAGAGAGCTGTAATGTGGGACAAATGCACAGCCAGCTCCCATCCCTGGCTTGAAAGTTCAGGACATTAATCTGAATGTTACTGATAATAATTTGTAGATAAAGTAAGTGAGGTTATATACTCTATTCTCAGTCACTTTGGCTGGTATTATTGATACATCATCTTGATTTTAATGTTACCCATGGTATGGGAATAGGAGGGGGAAAGTGTTCTGGGAAATCTGGAGGAGGCCAGTCTCCCTCTGTGCTGACTCTGGAGCTTTCGTGGCGTGGCCATAGGATGTGTGTGGCAGCTCTCTGCATCAAGTCTGAAGGGTGCAAAAAGCTCCTCCTCTCCTTCCTAGCTTCCTCCAGTTTGTTTACCTTGGATGATGAAGTGTTGATTGGAATCTCTGATGGGCCATGAGCATTGCAGGAAGCAAACAGGAATGTAGAACTTCCACAGACCCCTGCTTTTCTCCTCCATGGGAAGCTAGAGTGTATCAAAATATGCAGATGATGTGATAAGTCATGATAGAGCAGAAAACTACCAAACTGTTCCTGTGAAGTTATTAATTATGTGTACCAGCCTGATATCCCAGCTCAGTGGATTATTTTACTTTTCATAATTCTCTTGGTACGCCCTGAGGAAATTAATGTTTCTCTTTATTTGAACTTGCAAACTCTGATCCCTATTACTGCTTTTCTTTGATAACTTGCCTTTGTTTAACTGGCAGAAGTTTCATTGTAGTTTCTGAAATACCTTGAAAAATCAAATGAATGAGTAAATTCCAGTACTGGATTACAAGCTGAACAGAAGTGTCAGTTAAACAGAATAGATTTTCAGATTTGGACTGCAAATTGAGGTGAAACATTTCTAACAAAGTAAAAGGATTCCTCTCCTTGGCTTACCTTTTATTACCCTGAAGTGCCAGATACATTATAGAGGCATTAACACCGGCACAGTGACATTGAAACATAAAATAGGGAGTAATCCTTCCCTAGAGGTGGGAAGGCTGCAAGCCTCAGACTCCATATCTGGGATTTAATGAAGCATGACTTAGAGGAGCACTGCTGGCTTCCAAATCTGCTGGAAACATATGCAGAATGGATTAGACATGTGAGTTGTTCTCAGATACCTAAGAATGTAATCATTTTTTAGCTTGTTATTCTGAATTCTTTTCTCAGTGGCGTACAAGGAGAGACTTCTTTATTTGCCAAGACCTCAGATCATAGTTTTGTATGGAAAACAACATCACCTTCCTCTGTTCATCTTTCTACAAAGTGTTTTCTCTTTTTTCCCTCCAGTGTTCTGAGGATAATAAACACAATGATGAGCCACCTCAAGAGGATGAAGGTTTTATGGCTATGTCACCTCTTCTACAAGCCCACCATGCTATGGAGAGAATGGAAGAATTTGTGTGTAAGGTAAGGGCACGTGGAAACTGCGGAAGTAATTTCCTTTTTTAGGAAGCTCCAGTGGGCAGCAGACTGTACTTGGAGCAACTGCACTGCTAATATGAGGGGGAGGATGTTCTCACTGTCCCCAAGTGGGTATCTCATGTTCTAAGTAGCCATACTGCACTTGCTCGGCATCTGTCATACAGGATTAAATTGTAGAGTGTGGAACAATAGGGATTTAGAACTGAAACCCCAGAGCTGATCATGCAGCTCAGGTGTGTCCCTTGAGAAACACCTGTGAGTGCAAAGCAGAACAAAAGCCTTCTGGTTCGAGGCACTTTGACTTACAAGGTCATTTGACCAGATTTCTTCAGATTTGCAAATATTTTGCTTTTCCAGCACCATTTACATGTATTGTAGAATAAGCTTTGTCCGTGACTTGAAAACAATACTGTATTGAAACCATACGTAAGTAAATCCATTGTAGATTTTGTAATTGTTGACCTTGGCTCAGTTTTTGCTACTTTTTAGAGCCACTGGGCTGTGTCAGTCTCTGGCTCACCCTTCTTGCTGAAAGGAATGCTGCCCCTTTATACACTGGTTCCTGCTGGTTTTATGAACTATTTTTTATATTTTTACAGAGGGACCCTGGTTACTTGGTGGTCTTTTGTATATGGGTCATTTTGGTTGGGTTTTGTTTTTTTTTGTTTTGTTTTGTTTTTTGTTTTTCTTTTTTTTTACTATGCATCTTTATCTCTTTTAAAGTATTTTGTAGGGTGGATTGTGTAAAATTAATTCCCTTCTTCTGTTTCTACCTCAATTGACATTTTTTGATCATGAACTAAACCAGTTATTTTCTTGTTTAATGTATTTAAGAACCCAGTCTTTAACTGGGCTGGTTATTCTGAGTGGCTTTGTTTTGCTTCCATGCACGAGTGTGGAGAATTGATTCAAAAACTCTGGGCTCTTGTTGTTGAAACTGAAATAAGAATGTAGCTTTTTGAACTTAGTGTTTCAGGAACCTTCAGCCTTGCTCCTGTAACTCTAACCCGCCGCCAAGCCCAAGGAGCCCTGCAGGAACAGCCCCGGTACATAAAGCAGTTCCCTGCTCCCCCTGCCCTTGGGGTGCTGCCACACTGAAGCCTCCATGTGTCTTGTGTTACTGAAGCAGTGCTGGAACATCTGTGCACACTTATTTCCTCTGGAGCCAGCTGCAAGAATAGCTCTGTGCACACACCCCCTCTCTCCCTTTAAAGAAGAAATCCCATGGAATTGAGAGTCAGGAGTCTGTTGCCTTAACTGCTCTGTCACTGTTTGTGAGCTTGGGAGCATTTTTTGCTCAACCTGAATAAGGGGTTGGACTTTTCTTGCTGGGCTCTCACCCTTTCACATTTTCTGGCCCCTGTTAGTGCTAATGGGTCACTTCTTTTGCTAGCCTGCCCCAAATGATAGCAGATAGACAGGTTGGCTTGTGGTGGAGGAACAGGTTTATTTATTTATTGGAGAGAACTAGTGTAGGCTTCTTCAATTAAATGGAAAAGGTGGCCTGTAAAATAACAGAACATGGAAGTGAATTAAATGTTTTCTCTTCATCAGCAATAAAAATGCTTAATAGCCTTCCTGTCCAATGGAATGCTGAAGTATTTCTTCCTCTGATGGTGCACTTCACAATAGTACAGTTTAGAACTGGAAACAGTGACTTTAGCTTGATATTTCAAGTGTCAAACCTTTTCCCCAGAGATGTTCCATCAACTCTCTTCTGTTTACTGTACTCGTAGGTTAACTCCAGCACTTTTACTAATCTGGGTTTTCTGACTCTTGCCGTGCACTGCTGGAGCTCCATTCCCTACATTTCAGTAAACTCTTTTAACCCCCAGGTGTGGGAGGGCCGGTGGAGAGTCATTCCCCACGACGTTCTGCCTGACTGGCTGAAGGACAATGACTACCTGCTGCATGGACACAGACCACCCATGCCTTCCTTCCGGGCTTGTTTCAAGAGCATCTTCAGAATACACACAGAGACTGGCAACATCTGGACACATCTCCTGGGTACTCTCAGCTTGCTTTAATCTGACCCTAAATCTCATCCAATGCTTTCGTTGCTCTCAAAGAAAAGATAGCAAGATAGAAAGGGCTGTGGAGTTGTCAGCATTATCACTCCACTAGTAACCTGTTAAATTAGCAGTTTGGTATCCCTCTCCTAATTTTTATCCCATCAGAGTTGGATGGGACTTGCTTAATTATGGCATACTATACAAACAAATGCATTAACTATTTCCTAATTGTTAATGAATTACTGTTAGATCCTTCTTTTCCCAAGTGTGGAGGTGTTAATTGGGATTGCATTTCTTGCCACAGGAACATGCTTAAGTTGCAGCTTCTCTGAGTGATTTCAACTAGTAAGAGCCTTGAAGGGAAGTGATGATGTTTGTAGAAAGAAAAGCTTTCAGTATGCATGAACTTGACACCTCTCTGCTGTGCTGTTTTTCAGGATGTGTGTTCTTCCTTTGTCTGGGAATCTTCTACATGTTCCGGCCAAACATGTCCTTCGTAGCACCTGTGCAGGAGAAAGTGGTTGTTGGGTTGTTCTTCTTGGGAGCCATACTCTGCCTCTCCTTCTCATGGCTCTTCCATACAGTTTATTGCCACTCAGAAGGTGTTTCCCGGCTCTTCTCCAAGTAAGTGCCTGGAGAACAGGGCAGGCCAAATAGGAAACAGGTGGGAAAACAGGGCTGGGATTTGTGCCTGGAGCCCCAGTGTGGGAGTTGTTCATTTCATGACTGCATGTATTTTGGAACAAAGTTGAGCTGAGATTTAATGCAGCTTCTTCTAATTATGGTTTGTTTCAGCATGAGTTTTTGTGCTGTCATTTGAGTCTTAAAACTCCATCATGTTCTGCTGTTTGGCAGGCATGTGCTTGCATCTTGCTGCTGTAAGTAATACCCCTGGAGCTTCGTTGCAGGACTTTGAATTTCTAGTGCAACCGTTACTTTTTGTCATTTCAGCTGCTCTGACTAACTTTGAACCTTAAACTTATGTAAGGCAGTTCCACAGTATGTAGCAAGATGTCTTGGTCTTTTGGTTTTATTGCATGTTCTTTTGTGGCTGGCTGCCGAATATCTGATATTTCCTAAGACTGCCCAACCTAGGATTCTGTAATCTGCAAGACCACCTCTAGAGTAGCCCAGCAGTTTAAAATCCCCTACTAAAAAATCAACTCCATCAACTTTTGCAGGAGTATTTCATCAGGGTGTGGTAAAAAGCAGTGGCTATAGATTTCCTTTTTCACACGGGTGTACAAAAAACCAACATGGTTGAAAAATTGCAGCATTATTCCACTGTGGTCACTGAAGCTGATGCCCAGCTAACTCACTCTTGTCAGATGCTGAAGTGTTTGCCTTGGCTGTGTTCTCAGAACATACTGTGTGCCCTGTCTTTAGAGAGTTCTTGCACTGCTTTTTTCCTCACCTGAAACAAAAATGTGAGTTTTCCTCAGAAAGCTTTGGTCTAAAGGCTGCTGAAGGTATCGCTGATGATTGTCTCAGGAATGGCCTTCCTGGCTGTCTGTCAAGGTAATCTGTTACTGTAGGTGGAAGAGTTGCCATCAGGACCTTAGCTGCAGTAATGAGAGTAATTTAGTTGGAATGAGAAGTAGACAGTTGCTCTACTAAAGAAGAGTATGTGGGTGTGAGGATTTCCAAAGGTTCGCACTTCTTATGACACTGATTTTTGTTTTCTTCTAGGCTGGATTATTCTGGCATTGCACTCCTCATAATGGGCAGCTTTGTACCATGGCTGTACTACTCCTTCTATTGCAACCCTCAGCCTTGCTTCATCTACTTGATTGTGATTTGTGTCCTGGGCATTGCAGCCATAATTGTCTCACAATGGGACATGTTTGCCACCCCTGAATACCGGGGTGTAAGGGCAGGTAAGACCTGAAGTTAACTGTTTTGCTTCTTGACTGCCTTTCCTGCTTCCTACTTGCCACTTGGAAAAACCACCTTGGGAAGACTTAAAGAGAGCTTAATTTTATAGACCTAATATTCTTGAATTGGGAGCTTGATGGGCTTTCTTTCAGCATTTACTGTACCCAGCTGGATGCACAGATAGGGGCTGGTGCAAGTCCTGGAAGTGCATTCCTGAAATGGACAGTAACACATGCAGTAGGAAAGGTGCTGCAAAGGATTTCTAGCTGCATCTAGCAATTTTGCTCTCTCAAAAACTGACTGACTGCTTGGTGTGTGTATGTGTACTTACTTACCTACTTGTGGTGCTTGTGCATTTTTATAACATTAGCAAATCATTGAATGATTGAATTAATCTGAATGATTTGCCTGGCTAAAACAGAGTTAAGATAAAGACTGGTTTTTTTTTTCACATCATCAAAAGAACAAAACCCCATTTGGTTTCACATTTTAAGGTAGGAAGAAAGAGAGCTTTAGGGCGCAGCTATGGAATGTGCACACAGCTGGGCTGAATAGTAATATTTCTTGTTTCTTAACCTGCACATACTGTCTACAGTAAATCTAGATTTCCTGGACAGGTTTGGGTACCTTCAGAGCGTTCAGCTTTCCAAACTTAAAATCTCTGTACAGGACATGAATATTCCCCCCATGCCCACTGTTTTTACAAGTTTTCTTTCCTTGCTGATAAAATCTACACAAATAAGCAGTGTCCTCTTACATGGCAGATCAGATGAGCACAGATGCTGCTTTTCTGTTTCCTAGGAGTTCTTGTGCAGAATATGGTAACCAATCTCTTTGTTGTGTCTCCTTGTCTTGCTCTTGAGCTGTTGTGGTGAAGTGAGGCTCGGTCTGTGTGGTCTCAGTTCCCTCTACAGGCCGGGAGCAGGAACAGGCCTCACATACACTGCAGCTGGCAGGCACAACCAGTAAATTAAATATTCCAGCTATCTGCTGGAACATAGAACTGGGTAGCTTCTGGTATATGAACGAAGTTCGTGCATTCTTTAGCTTCCTTTCCAATAAATCTCTTCTGGGGACCTGCAGCTTCAAGAGCTGTCACCTCTCTGCTGCTTTGGCAAATGCTGAGTTTTCCTTCTGTAGCTTTTGTGTTTTCATTGTCTCCCTTTGCCACCACTGCATTCAAACCTGACTCTCCCACATTTTCTTTACCTCCCAGGAGTATTTCTAGGTCTGG
This sequence comes from Brachypodius melanocephalos, assembly GCA_013398615.1. Classification (NCBI taxonomy): domain Eukaryota; kingdom Metazoa; phylum Chordata; class Aves; order Passeriformes; family Pycnonotidae; genus Brachypodius; species Brachypodius melanocephalos. The sequence goes on from VZSR01001863.1 coordinate 1,056,621, forward strand.
GTCTTAGTGGGGTAATTCCCACTCTGCACTTTGTCATCTCTGAGGGGCTCCTGAAAGCAGCCACAATGGGGCAGATAGGCTGGCTGGCACTCATGGCATGCCTGTACATCACTGGTGCTGCACTATATGCTGCCCGCATCCCGGAGAGATTCTTCCCTGGCAAGTGTGACATCTGGGTGAGTCTACTGAGGGACTGGATGAGGAGACTAATTTGAAAGCTGGTTCCCCTTGAGCCTGAAGGATGTTGTATCAATGTTTTCTTATTGCAAGTATCACACTGTGCACCAGAAGCTATAGGTCTTCAGGGGGAAAATGGCTCTGGGCTCTCTGAGCCTGGCTTAGCTGGTGCCCCTCTTCCCAAGTTGTCACAGCCTGGCTGGTCTGAGTAACTGCTGGTGTGCAGATTCACCTCAGTACATTCCTGGTTACCTTTAACAGATGGGCAAGGAACTGCAAACATTTGTGTGTGTGTGTGTGTGTGTGTGTGTGTGTGTGTGTGTTGAGGATCCTGCAAAGACACATCTTTACCTTGCTTCTGTGCAGAGCAGTACATGGTTATTTCATTGATGTTTAGTGTGTTCTCTGGGATCTTCCCCATGTCTCCTGGCTCCCCATGGCTCCTTCTCTCGTATAGCCAGTGAAAATGCTGGACAGAGATGGTAGGCTTTGGGGGGGATCTCTGGCCCGGAAGAAGGGATAGTGGGGTGAGCAGGTGGATTGGTGGGGGAAACTTGGTATGAGGGACAGAATCATGAAGACTGGAGGAGAAATACCTGAGGAAGATGTAAGGAAAGGAGCTGGGTGGAGCAAGAGTACAGATGAGGGGAAGTAGACCTTTGGAAGGCCACTGTACTTGCACTTAGGATTGTTTAAGACCCCTAAAGAAGACCAGAAGTGAGAATGAGATCTGGGTTGTTTGAGCAGCTTGTGCACAGCACCAGTTTGCTTGGTTTGTTTGTTACTCTAATGAGCTAAGCTCCAAAAGCACTGGTCTACTACCAGCTCTTTTCCAAACTTCCCATGAAGCCTGCAAATACAGATTGGTAGGAATATTTCAGGAGCATTATCCATATTGGTATAGCTTCCCTCAGACAAGGGCATGCTTTGTCACGTAGCTCCCTCACAGTTTACATTCTGCTCTACTCCAATCAGTGACATCCTGGGCATTCATTCAGAACATCCAGTCGTTTCCAGGTTTTAATATAATACCACGTTTTTCTGTTCTGCTTCTCTGTGGTAGAGAAAGAAAATACCAGCATGCAGAATCCACTTGGTAAAACTTATGTCTGTGACCAGAGCAGAGTTTGTACCTGTTAATGGTGTGAGAGGACCCTTTTTGTCCATGAACCACCAGTGTGTCTTGTGGAAGAACTAATCTTAAGTGTCCCGCTTAAGCCTTTTTCAGAAATTCTCCTGGTCCCTTTGCAGAGATGAGTTACAGCAGTTTTGTAGAACATTTTTTGGTTGACCAGCTGGCCCAGATGACTCTGAAGGGAAGGGCGGGGGGGATGTGTGCGTGTGGAGAATTGGATTATTTTGCTAAGGACAGTAAAGGGGTGGGCTTTGACCCCCAGCCTGGAGAGCTGTGCAGCTGGTGGCGTGAGGCCCTGCTCCGTGTTACTGTGTACTTCAGCTGAATGTGGGGCTGGGGGGCAGCGTGGCCCCGCGCTGAGCGAGGTGTTTCCTTCCCGCAGTTCCACTCCCATCAGCTGTTCCACGTGTTTGTGGTGGCCGGAGCGTTCGTGCACTTCCACGGGGTCTCCAACCTGCAGGAGTTCCGCTTCACGGTCGGAGGGGGCTGCACAGAGGAGGAGGGGATGCAGTAGGAGCAGAACCAAAAGAGAGCCGCCGGCGCGGGGGAAGCATCCAGGCTTAGCAAAAGGAATACCTAAGAAGAATCCACGTTTCAGCTGATGAGGCATGGAGCTTCATGGGGATTCTGACTAACCAAGATAAATTCTATACCTCAAGCAATGGAATAAATCAATTTGAAGACCAGGAAATTCTGAAAACCTAATTTATTCTTGGGATCTACAGATTGAGCTACAGAGGACCCTTTCCAAATCGGCTTCTGTTCAATGCCATATTTATTTGTAGAACTGGGGAGGGATAGCTTAGCAGTTTCCTTTTTTTTAAAAAAAGAAAAAAAAAGTCAAGGTTAAATTTATATCCTCTTGGAGGGTTTGGGCGTTGATTTTAGATGCTGTTTTGGGAGAAAAACAAATTGTAAATAAGATTTCTAACTTTCTGTTTAAATAAAATTTATATAAATGTTTTAAACAATGGGTGGGGGGGGGAAAGGGTTTTTGTAAAGAATGCAACATGCAAGTACCACACACTGTTTCAATTTTGCACAAAATAAAACGATTGCAGGAGGACCAGGTAAAATTCCCAGGAGTGAAGCACGCTGGCCCTGTAGATTTTCCTGGTGGCCAGCACGCCCTGGGCAATGTGGGGTCCTGGCCAGCACCTGGAGTAGGTTCAGGACATGTGCACGAGGGTTGTGAAGGCTGGATTAATCATGGTGTCATCAGGGTCACAGTGTGAGCAGATGGATTTGCTCCAGTAACTGGAAAGGTGCATCTGCTCCCTGCCCCAGCGTGGGGGACAGCTGCATTCCCAGCCTGTGTGCAGCAGGAGGTTTGGGATCATGGATCCTTCAGTTGGTTGGTTTGGGTCTCGTCCTAGGAACTGGAGCATGGTGGGATAACTGCACATGAAATGGCAACCAGTCCAACTCCATCAGTGCCTGCCTACAGCCAGAGGTCCCAGGGAGAGGGTGGTTGCCATTTGCAAGCCTGCTTCGTTTGCTCTGAGGGATGATGGCAAGAGACTTATTAGGAGATTGTTGAGCATGTGAGGGGAAACAGAGGTGGGGTTAAGATGGACTGGAAAGAGGAAGCTGTGTGCTCCAGGCCTTGGAGTTAACAGGCACTGCAGACCTCAGGCACATCACCATCCTGTGTGTCAGGCTCCATATGCCAAGGCAGTTTGCAGGTTTTTCTTTTTAGAAGGAATAGATCCCTAACCAGCCCAGTGTAGTTCCTTTATTTTTATTATTTTTTATTTTTGTCCTTAGGTCTGCTTTCCATCTGTGCTTTAGCAGTGGGACTGCTGGTATTTCTTAAGCCTAAACCTGAGAGTTCAGCTGGATTGCTGTGGAGCAGACACACCTCCTATATAAGGGGAGGTAAATATTCTTCTCCTGTGTAATTGATGTAGCTCGAGCTTTGGAGCCCAGTCAGAAGCCAGACTGAAGGAGAATCTTTGGAGTTGTAAGGTGAAACATGAAGGTTTTGTTTGTTATGGCACAGGTATTGCTTGGAGGCTTTAGCTGGAAATTCAGAGCAATTACCTCTCTTCACAGATGAGTTAAACAGCTCATACCATGCAGTATTTCACAGGCAAGGAAGGTAAAGGGTGGTTGGTTGTTGTGTGGGGTGTTTTTTTACGTTGTTGGGTTTTGTTTGGTTGGGTTTTTTTTGTTTTTTTTTTTGATTCCCTCAAGTTTCAGTTTGCATTCTTCAAGAGAAAGAGATGAATTGCAAAGATCTTCCCATACCCTGGATGTCACAGTGTGTTTTGGGGAGTTGCTTTGTCCAGTGGAGTCAGGTAGAAGCAGAATGCCCTCCTAAAGCTGAGTGGGCATTAAGGCTTCACCCCTGGATTGGAGTACAGCCTCTGAGAGCAAGGTGAGCTGCAGAAGGAGGTGCTGCAGCAGCCTGCAAGTTTAGAGGGATGTGTTCTCAGTAGGATCCCGACACTGGAGGCCTGTAGGGCTGGAAGGAGTTTATCCCAGGTCTGTGGGATAAATGAAGGAAGGGGCAGTATTGCCTTGGATGTAAGGGCTGGTAGCACTGGCATCCCAGACAAGGCTGGGGAGGTGCCCGCAGGAAGTGCTGGTGTCTGAGCCAGGTGTGGCACATATCAGGATCAGAGCTGGCTGGAAGGTGCTTTGGGATACCTCTGAACAGTACCAGCAGAAGCAGCAGCCTCCATCCTGGGTCATCCCACGTTCACTCCTCCAAGGGTGATTGTAACCTGGTCCTACACAGCACAGAACTATTACAAAAACACAGTACTCCACCTGCTATTCTTAACCCAGTCAGTCTCTCTGTTCAAGAAGTTTGTGTGTTCCAATAAAAACAACCTAGCTGTGCACTTTTCTGTAGCTTTTGCTGAGAACTCTTCCCAGGTTGGCACCTGAATGCCTTACTCTCAGCAGTCAGAGGCTTGCTTGCTCTGTGTGCAGGTTATTGCCATAGAATAGTTAGGACCTACAGCTTCTTTCCTTCCCCATTAAATAGTGGCCTTGTTCAGTATATTTCTTTTTAACAATTGCTTACTGTTGGAAGCAATGAAGCACATTCTGGGGTTTTGATGGCTGGGGACTCTGGTGATGGTTCCATATAAGATGGGATCTTATTACTTGCTGTATTCTTAACTTCTGCTAATAAAAGAACCAAATTGATTATTGTCTGGTCTGGGTCTTTCTGATCTATGTGGGCAAGAGGGGACAAGAGTGCAAAGCACAAGAGCTGGGAAGAGAGGATCATTGCTGGAGACTTGAGTGGTTGTGTGCAAAATTTCAGGTGAGTTGAGATAAAAGAAGTTCAGGAGGCTTGGACTTAAATTCCTGGTGTAGAGAAAATGCCTCCCATGGTGTATGCATGTAGAGGATTGATCTCCTCCTCCTGGTGTGCAGGCTTAGGGGCTGGCACGAGTAGGGTTTGACTGGGCAGGGAGAGGGGCTGGTGGTGGCCAGAACAGCCTGTGCCTAGTGGGGCCTTCTGCTGTTCCTTGGCTGTCAGCTAACGTCTGGGAACTGCCTGCAAAGATAACACCTAATCCTGCTCTGGTGCTGGCTCACACCAGGTCTGGGTGTCCACAGCTGAGCTGTGTTTTTTGTCAGCTGCTTCACTCAAGGGCAGTGTTCTGTAAGAGAGACAGCTCTTCTTAATGACCTCGAGAGCTTGATGGATGTCTCAGGATGGATTATTATTGCCATTATTATTATTATTGTTATTTTAATGAAAAGCAAATTCAAGGAACATGGAGAATCGGTATCAGATTTCACTCAAATTATACTAAAAGTAGCTGCTACATTTGAATATGAATTGGGTTTATTATGTTTCCAGAAAGCAGAATGATACTTAAGAGTTGTCTGGGCAGGATACAGTTGTATGTCCCACCTCCTCTGTGTGTAGTTGTGTCCGTGCTCTGCCCTCTCCCGAGAATCACCTGCTTCATTCATTGCCGAGTACCCTGAGCATGGATTAAAGTGCTGCAATCAAGGTGAGTGTCTGAGGCCATTGCCTAGCTTTCTAACGAGCTGGAAACAAATGAAGTACATGTTTAGGACAGAAGAGCTGACTGGTTTAGTTGAAGCTATTAAAGGCTTCCCTGCAAAATTGAGTTCTTTCTCACTTTCTCTTTTTTTTACCCCTGCCTCCTGTGTGGCATCAAAGCAACTTGTTTGAACCAAACCCTCCTGCTGCACAGTGCTGCTGTATCTGCCTGGAATGCCCCAGCTGAAATTCTGTAGGCTGATATCCAGGAGTGCAGAGCACTAATATAGTTTGAATGAAGTTGCTTAAAAAGATTGACTCCTTGGAGAATGTTTGTGGTAATTCCTAGGAGCATATTGCTCTTGAGGAAGGAATACTGGCCTTGGGTGCATGGCAACATGGAGAATGTCACACCTGGTCCTCTCCAGCTGTTTGAACAATGAGCAGTGAAGAAGTGCCCAGCATGAGCTGCTGTGAGAGCCTTGCAGTGTAAGCACTCCCTTGTTCACCACTGAAGGTTGGTTCCTTGGGCAGGGATAGCGGGAGGGGAGCCCAGCGCTGCGGGGTGAGTGCACGGAGCTGGTTTGCCAGCTGGATTGTATCATAGAGACACAGAATGGTTTGGCTTGGAAGGACCTTAAAGATCACATGATTCCAACACCTCTGCTATGGACAGGGACACCTTTCCAACCAGACCAACCTGGCCTTGAACATTTCCACAGATGGGGCAGCCACAGCTTCTCTGGACAACCTGTGCCAGTGTCTCACCATCCTCATAGTGATGAAATTTTCTGGCGTTTCCAGAAGCTTCACCTTTGCCTTTCTCCAGTAAAATTCATGTTTGAACTACAGAAGCATTGGTGTTCCTGAGCTGGGAGATGCTTGCACTGGAGATTCACCATGATCTCACTTAGTATCAGCTTCATCTCTGTAGTGGCACCACTGAGCACAGTCTCTTTACAGCTTAAAAACTGAACTGGTCTGGTTGTAAATGAGATGGGAAAACCACTGGCGTGGCTTGGTTCCCAGAGCAATGGGGTGTGTCCCTCAGAGGCAAATGCCACCCTAGCCAGTTCCAGTGGCTGGCTTTGCTCTCACCTCTAACCCTGTGCAACCTGTGCCTGTGTTTTGGGGCTTCTCTCGGCCCTGGCTGGAGCCGAGCTCCCCCAGCCCGAAGTTTTCTCTGTGGCTGTGGCCAGGCTGGCGCTGGCAGACGGGGCTGTGGGGTGGCATCTGCTGCTGGTACGGGAAGCCAGCCCTCCCGGGAGGGAGCAGCCGCTACCACCACCTCCCTGCCGGCCCCTGGCCACGGGGCTCTGCCCTGGCCCTGGCCCAGCTCCCCCATCCTGCTGCCTGCAGGGGCAGCCAGCCTGGGATTGCTGCCTTTGCCAGGGAGCCTCCTGCCAGCTTGGAAAGCGATACTGTGTCCCCCAGGGCCGGGCAGGAGGAGCTGACAGCAGGCTCCAGCCCCTGCCGCCAGGGGCTAAAGAAAGTCACTGCTGGCCGAGAGAGACAAGCAAGAGCAGCCGGGGGCTCTGGCCGGTGTCACTGGTGTGGGGCTTCCCTGTCCTTTCCCTGCTGCCCGTGAGACACCAACCCTTGGTGTGACCGTGGCCTCCAGTGAGGCTGGCAGCTCCTGCCGCTGTCCCCACAGCCCTTCCTAGAGGAGGGCTGAGGGGGCAGCCGTGCACATCCCTGTGTGACACAGGCGCTGCTCCCTGTGGGAAGGACAGTGGCAGCTGCCTGGCCCTGGAGAGCCAAACAGGTCTAAAGACAGGGCTCAGTGCCCAGCCCTCCTCTGCTGCCAGCACGGCCCTGCCTGGGGAAAGGCGGGGTGCCAGACCTCCCCAAATTTGAGGCAGCAGCAGCAAGCAAAGCAGGAAGGGCTGGTGAAATTCCCTGCGGGTATTTACAGCAGTGGGGCCGTCCCAGAGTGCTGTGGCTGTGGCTGATGTCATGAGGGCAGTGACAGAGGTATCACTGGTTGAGTTACCAGGGTTTCTGTGCTGACAGTGCCACTGGGCTTTCTCAGCAGAAAAAGCATCCTGGAAAATACTCTGAGAAGCCTGAGGTGTGCATGAAACCAAGCAGAACTGTGGGACTGCTCCTTTGCTGTGGCAGAGATGGGCCACACGCCCCACACACCTCCTAAGACACCTGGGCCCTGTGGCTCCTGGCTGTGGCCACTGCTGTGCCCAGGCTGGCATGTGCCAGTCTCTTGCTAAAGCCTAAGCCAACTCAGGCCAGCCTCCCTTTGTGCCTGATCCCAGCTGCAAACAGCTGCTGTAAATGCAGGGCTGATTTTCCCACTATTTTGTAGAATGAACTCGTGCCTGTGTGGCCACACTTGCAGGCGTAGGCAGAGCCTGCTGTGTGCCCAGCCGTGAGCCAGGGGAGGGCAGGGCTGTGACGCTGTGCAAGGTGTGTGTCCCTGCCCCCCACAGCGCCTGGGGCACAGCCAGCCTTACCTCAGCCTGCACTCGGGTGTTTCTGAAGCCTGTAAGGAGTGCCACGGAGAGAATTCCCAGCTCCCTGCCCCCCTGCCTGTGAGGAAATCAGCTGCAGATTTCGGACTCGTGAAGCCACTGGTGTGTGCAGCACTGAGAGGTGGCTCTGATGGACAGCCCTGCCTGCAGAGCTCCACTCGGGCATCTTCTCTCACTCCATCTTCCCCTAACACAACAAATGCTGCTGCCTCTGCTTTGTGCGCTCCCAGGGTCTGGCAGGAGGCACAGCTGGGATTTCTGGGATCAGGATGGCAGTAGGATGCTGCTCAGCTGGAGGTGAGAGATGGCTCCTCTCACAGCTGCTGGTTGGATCTTCCAGCCTCAGCTTGCTGTTTGCTTTTGCTGACCTATTTTCATCTGCTGTGCCTAGCACATGGCTGAAGAAGTTGGAAGCTAAGGCAGCTGCTCTTCCTGGGGATTTTTCTCTTGCTGAAGGGCCATGAGTCACTATCTCTGTCGGAGCATGAAATGGAATTTGCTTAACCCCGTGTTGGAGCCCAGAATTGGGGAGGTTTGCTTATGGTCTGCTTTGCTTAAAAAAAAAAAAAAAAAGCCAGGAAGCTGTTCCTGGTGTGTGCTCAGGTTTTGAGTCAGGCAAACCTTTGCTCATATTTCTCAGTTTAAGAAATAATCCAGTGCTCATACCTGTCCCATTCTCTCCAGTTAGCACCTGTGGACCAACTTACTGAGCCAACTAAGCCAGGTATAACTGTGGTCTTCTCTCTCTCAGGGCAGGTATCTCTGCAGGACCATGTTTATTGTGGATTAGTGCACCTGAAGCCAAGCATGGCTCATCCACAGCAGAGCAATGTGCATTTATGTGTCCTGTTTGAGCTGAGTGGACGTGGGGTGCTAATCCTTTCTGACAGGGAGGTCATCCTTGAGAGTGGTGCCCCAGGAGGGCAGGCACCACGGGCAGGCACGTGGGGCTGGGGGAGCTGTGCCAACCCGGGGTTGCCCTGAGCTCCTCCATCTGTGAGCAGCTCCCGGCTCCTCCGCCTTGACAGCCGCCACTTCTCCCTCCATCCTGCCTTCACCCTCCTTGGCTGCTGCTGGCTCTGATAAGGTCACTGGCTCTGAAGCCTGGAACCTTCTCCACCTCCAGTTTGACTCCCAGTGCTGCAGTGATTCCTCTCTTCTTTGCTGTGACACCACCTCCAGCCAGGCAAAACCCCCCAGCAGCGGCTCTAAGGTCCCTTCCAGGACTTGGCTGGCACTGACCCTGTCCCTTTAGGTGACATGGGTGGAAAGAAGGACAGCATCCCTGCTGTGCAGGGCAGGGACAGACCTGGAGTGAGGATGAAGGCCTTTCCCACCTGGCTGCTCTCTGCAGCAGCTGCACAGGAGTCCAGCCCGGCAGTGGTGGCTGTGGCACTGGGTGGCATGGTGGCCCTGGAGAGGAGCTAGCAGCTGCCTTTGGCAGAGCATGTGTGGGCAGTGCTGCTTGTCCTGAAGGAGGTGACATCTTGGTGTGATGAGCCACACAGGGGGCCTGGAGGGCTGCAGGAGGCTCCCAAAGTGACCAGGGAAAAGTTCTGCCCTGCTGCTGTACTGCTCTGCTGCCCTGGGGCCACCACAGCTGTGTTTGCAGCCCCTCCACCCACACCTTGTCCCCACGGGTTTCTGGGGTTTGTGATAGGGACTGTGATGACCACCAGGCATGCTGAAGCTATGGTGTCTATGGAGAATATGCCATGCATTTGTTTTTAATGAGATGGTATGGAACAATTCATACAAAAAAAGAAAAAAGAAAAATGGGTGTTCTGCACCCACTGTCCGTAAAGCTCTGTGAGAAATGGCCCGTGCCCACCAGCTGGGAATGCCAGGCTCAGGGCAGGGAACAACCAAGGGCAGCTGCAATGAGCAGGGCAGTGCTGCTCCGAGGGGAAAAGTGCCTGTTCCTCAGCTGCTTCTGCAATGAAGAGAGCAGGTAAGTCTCTTCTGGCGGGTCATACAAAACCCACCCCCAGCGGTAAATCCACCTGTAGACAAGAACCTGGATGCTGCTCTTGTTAGAAGAGGTCTTGGCAAAGCTGGCATGGCTGCAGCTCTGCAGTCTAGCTGTGCTGCCTCCCCCTGCCCAGCTGCAGCTGAGGTTGGTGCAGGTCAGCTTTGGTGCCGTGTCCCGCCCCTGCGGTCCCGCCCGAGAACCACTCTCAAGACCAGGACGTGCTGCTTCCAGCCCCGGGTGTTCAAAATCCCGGTTGCTCCCCCAGAGGGACAGGCGTGGCTCGGTGGGAGGCAGGCTGATGTGGAGTGTTCTCCATGCCGATGCTCGCAGCATTCCCGGCTGGGAGCGGTGTCCCGGAGGAGCCGCTCAGCAGCTGCCGGGCCAGGAGCTGCCGCTGCTGCTTCTCGCTTCTCCTTTTGCCACAGCCTTCCGAGGAGGCAGCGGCTCCCACCGCCGGCACCGTGCTGGACCTCGTGGTGAAGAACAGCTCGGGAAGCCGCAGAGGGTGCCCCAGAAGGGGACCCCATCCCCTCCCCTGGCTCTGCTCTGTCCCACCGGGTCCCTGCCGCCAAGGGCGCGGCTCAGGCAGCGTCACCGCAGGAGCAGCACCAGGGGCAGCAGCAGCAGCGTCGGGCACACGGAGATGCCAGCAGTGCCACCGCAGTCCTGGGCGTTCTCCTGCGAGACGGGAGACAAGGGGTCAGCCTGCCTGCTGCCAAGCCCGCCTGTCACCTTTGGGAGAGGGAGCAATGCCCGCGGCCGAAAGATCACACCAGGGAGCCAGGGAAGGGACTGCTTTGATCGCTGTTTGCCACAGCACACCCCGTGGGCTGGGAGGCCACTCGCCTCCTCGGCTCCTAGCAGGGTGTGTGAGTGTGTGCCTGCTCCCGACCCTGTGGTTTCCCAGCTCAAGCCCTTCCCAGCTGGTGCTGATGTGAAACCCTCCTGCTAGGAACCCCCTCGGGGATTCACCGTGTCCGCCTGCAGCCGTGAGACACTCCACGCAAGGAGGCAAGAAGTGACACTGGTGCATTTTGAGCACGGGCGTGTCCCTGGTGCCACCCAGCCCGTGCTGTCCCTCCCTGCCCCGCCTGTCCAGTGATACCTCAGGGTGGAAGGCGTGGCACGAGTCCGGTCGCCGGCGCAGCTTCTGGGAGCGCATCCGCTCACACTTGACCGAGGCGTTGTGTGCGAGGCTGTTAAGGACCGGCACCGCGGGCAGGGAATGGATGGAACCCGCCCGGACCCACGGGGCCCCGCTGCCAGCTCGGCTGGGTGCAACTGCACCACCCGGGCAGGTCACCCTGCATGGGCTGGAGATCTCTCCAAGCCAGGTCGTGCTCTCCACCCCCATGGCAATGGCAGCAGAAGTGCATTTTCCACCCAGGCAAACATGGAGATGACAGGGCCTGTGGAGCCCTGCATCCCTGCCGTGCATGGAAGGATATATTTGACCTCTTTTGCATCCATTGGGACGGGTGGGAAGACACTGCAATCGCAGACAGTGTCCGTGACGAGGAGGAGGAGGTTACTGCTGATGATCTGCTGTGCCACAAACATCCTGCAAGGGAAGAGCAGGTGAGAAAAAGCATGACTCTCCAGCCTAGAGCAGCAGCCCTGGCCTTGCCTGAACCACAGCAAAGAAATGGAAAAAAAACAGAGATCATTGGAAACAGGGTGCCAGCAGAAAGCAGGAGAGACCAGTGAGCAGGGGTACACAGGGAGAAGTGCCATTGGCACTCCTTTTTGGCCTCCATTTTGGCTCAGATCTACAACTCCATGCTAGACACAAAGTCACGATCAACCCAAGAACCCAACCAGCCAGCCAAACCCAACACAAGCCCTCCCCAGATGGGGCAGCACAACAGAGCAGATGACACCTGAGCAAAGCCTGGCTTCTCCCAGAGGTTTGTCAATGCCTATTTAATGTATATTTATGTGTGTGCTTGCACAGTGCAAGGGTGTCTCCATTCTGTGGTCCTGGGAGGAGCAGTTGTGCTAAATTTCACATTCCTGGAGAGAGAAACAGAGAAATGGAGGAACATTGTGGGCTACACTGGTGTGATGGGACTGATCAAGTGGTATTAGGCAGGGAGCCAGCATGACCTGGAGCCAGTGGGCACAGGGAAGGCTGGGGACACCAGGCTCAGTGTGCCTGCACTGGTAGCAGGGCTTCTGGAATAGAAATACAGGCTTGTGGGGATGTGCCCACTGCACCGGCCAAGCTGACTGTGCTGGAGCAGTGCCCAGTGTCCCTGGTTATTCACCACCTGGCCTTGCTGCCTTCCAGCCTCCAGGGATTTCCATGTCCCTTTTTAAAGGTGTCAAATGGCACACACAGCAGCTGACCATTTCATTAGTGCTCCCTGAGTAATGACTGCCTTGGCAGCTTTGACAAGCAATCTTCAACCCATGCACAGATCCAGTCACCAGAACAGAGATGCCCCCTGCATCCATCAATCCACAAACCAACGTTTTTGGCCAGGATGGAGCACCCAGCCTACCCCTGCTCCACCAGGAGCTTGTGGAATGTGATCAGGAGTGCCTGCAGGCCAGGCCCTGGCTAATGCTCCACAGAGCCTGTGGCAGGGGGGGGTGTCTCTCCCAAATATCTGGATAAAAGAGGCACAAGATGCACCTGGGAGCCAGAGGCTGTAACTACAAAGGAGGCAAGCAGGACACAGCACCTGCAGCTCCAGCACTGGTGAGGTGCTGTCTCCAGCAGGGAAAGGGCAGTGCCAGGCTTTGCCTGTGGGAGATCTGTGACCCAAAGTGGTCACTCGGTTCCTCTGGATCTGCCCAGAGCTTAATACGATACCTTTTTGTCATCAAATCTGCAGTCTATTCTGAAACAATGGTTGGCAAGGCTCTGGTTTTCCTAGAGCCACGCTGACTATTGCAGGCTGTTTTTCTAACCTTTAAGTCTTTCCTGCAGTTGATCCAATACTGAAGAGTAGGTAGGATTGCTTTGGGATTTTTTTTTAAGAGCAATTCCAGTCAGATCTGTTTGGCCTCCTCATGTTAGGAAAAGCTGGATCAGTGGAAATTTATCTTTTTGTCACCTTTCCACATGTGATTGCTGATGGCACCGTTCAACCACTGAAAACAGCCTCTTTTCACAATGATTTTCCTGTTACTTTTGACTTTCCATTCACTTACAATGAAAATGGGAAATAAAAAAGTGGACCCTTGTTTTCAGTTTTTTCAGTCTAACACTTATTTTTCTTCCCCTCCCTGTTTGGTTTTTTTTTTTTTTTTGTCGTTGTTTCTGTAGAAATACAGAAAAGGGAAAAAAACAAAAAAAAACCCCAAAAAACCAAGAGCATTGCAAAAAGGAAAACTTTCTAAGAAGAAAACTTTTGCCATAAACATGAAAGAACAGAAAAAGTTCCTTTCTGAAATCTCCGGAATGGACAGATATATATATTTAAATGCTGTTCTCTTTGTTCTCCAGCCACCTCTGCTTATTAACAGATGGGGGGGGGGTGTGTTTGTTTTTGCTTTTGTTTTTGCTTTTGTTTTTGCTTTTGTTTTTGCTTTTGTTTTTGTTCAGAATCAGCACCCTGGTCTCTTCCCCTCTCTCTGTCCAGCACAGCTCTGTGGCCAGAGCTGTGGATGTCGTGGTGGCCATGCCTGAATGGTTCTCTCTCAAAACATTTGAATTCGTGCCAATGCCCAAATGGTTCTCTCTCACAACATTTGAATGCAGTGTGGTTGCTGTCCATTGTATTTTTTAAAAGAGGCTAAAATGAGTATGTAAAGGGATTTCTCTGGGCAGTATTTTTTTTTCGTTGACTCCATTTTTGTGTTTCTTTAGACTAGTGGCAGAGTTAACAGGGTAAGTGGCCACGCGTGGCCATTCGGGCAGTGGCAGGTGACCCGTCTCATGCTGCTGCCGTCCCCAGCAGCCCTGGGACAGGGTCCCCGGCTGCAAGGGGAGGCGCAGCTCTTACTTTTGGCAGTCCCCACAGTCGATGAGCCCGTTGGTCTCCTTGATGGCCGGCTCGTACACGAACACGGGGTACTCGGTGTCGCAGGGCTGCAGCATGTCGTGCTTCTTGTGCTTGTGAGCTGCGGGGGGACGAGACAAGGACACAGGTGAGTGGCACAGGGGAGCTGCCCACACGGAGATGGGAACATTCCAGACCTATGATGGACTTTGGAGAAGCAGCTCCCTCCCACAGTGGCCGGGAGCAAGTGCCCAGCGGAGAAAAAGGGGAAGGAGATGCTGCAGAAAGCAGCCAGGCAGTGATCCCCGCTCCCACTAGGTGGTGTGGGAAAACCAGCCATTGTGAGAAATTACTCCGATGCAGCAAGCCCGGACCCTGCCATGGAGGGGCCGCAGTGGCCATCCCAGGGACATCCTGGCCAGGAGGGCAGGGACATTGAGGCACAGGTACCCCTGTGTTCAAAGGAGCTCGGGGGGCCCTCCTGAACCAGCCATGATGTCAATGAAATACCTCCTGCTTAAACCAGCCCAGGTTCCCGCAGTTTTTAAACACTGAAACCTGTGCCCGGGCTGGTCCTCCGTGCCTGTGCCGAGGGCTCTGCCCCTGCGGGAACGCTGCGTGTCTGCGGCGGGGCTCTCATCAGCCGCTCATCCCTCCTGAGCCCAGTGACACTTCAGAACGAGCTCACAGCAGGGAATTGGAGGGACTCGATATGTGTCATGTTAAGAACAAACCACCAGCAGCGAACAGGTCTGGCCTGAGACCACAGGGAAACAGATGACAGCTCTGGAGGACCAGCAGAGACCCAGCTAATGAACAGCACTGGCTCCTGGAGGGAGGAGCTGCTCCATCACTCATCAGTCACACTCTGTGGGGCTCCCAAACTAATTTGGGGATGAGGGGGAGCTGAACCACTTCACTAAGCCTCCCTCAAGAAGCAAGAGCATTCTTTCTAGGAGTTCAGCAAAATCTGTCTTGCCTGAAACTACTGCCTTGGGCCCTTCTGGCAATTATTTCCTGCAGTTGGAGGTAGCAAAGCCAGCTCCTGCCTCCGTAGGACACAGGGGACTGCTGCTGCTGGAAATGTGAAGCTTTGTTGCTAGGGCAGAGGTGGTTGTGGCTCAGCCAGCAGCAAGTACGAGAAATGGTTTCTACATCAGCTTTGGGTCTGAGCACAAAAGGCTCCCCTTGCAGCCCTCACCCACACAGCACAGGCAGAGCTCCTGGGAGGACCAGCAGGGAAGAGGGTCCTCCTCTGGGCTCCTGGGGGATGCCCAGCTTACCCCTTGCAACAGAAGTGCTGAGGATTTACAGAAAAATGCAGCAACTTGGGTTTTTAATCAACAAATGTATGGTGAGCAGGCATCAAGAGGGCATCCGTGATTGGATGGGTGATTTGCATCACTGTAAAACCCCTCACTGCTGAGAGCAATGGGCTCCTCTCCCTCGGCACTGCCAGAGCAGGCAGAAAGCAGCAGGCACCTCCCCGCAGAGCTTGCCGTCTAAACAATGTGGATTACACGAGAGAGACAAAACCTGCATGATTTTGTCTGATTTTTCTCTCCACCGTGGCAATCCAGCAACAAAAGACATCCATTAAGAGCCGGGACTGCAACCCAATCTTGCCTCTAATGCCTTGCCCAGGTGAATATGATGGGCACTCAAATCCCTCCCTGCAGTGCAGTCTCTGGTAATTGTACTTTGTGCTTTTGTTCAGAAGTCTCAAAAAACAGCACTCAGGAGGCAGCCTCCTGCTTAAATCCTCCCAGACTATGGGACCCACCTTTTGGTGACATGGTGAGGTTCATTTTGCACAGATTCAAAAGCACACAGAGCCCGACTGCAGCACAATGCCTCGTTCTGTATTCACCCCGGGTTCACACTGAATTAATCAGCCGAACTTGTCATTCCAGGGGCCGGCAGCACCTCTGCCACCAGCCAGGAGCTGTCTGGCCGTGCTCTGCCACCATTCACTGTCCCTCTCTGCAAACCCCACGCTGCAGAGGCAGGGAAAGCCTCTCCCATTTCTGCCGATGGAGAATGCCTCTGGCTGGGACTCATCACAGGGACTGAGGAGATCTGGGATGAGCAGAAAACGACCCTGCTTCTGAGGTGCATTTCAGACACTTCTGATGGGGCATGCAAAATATCCCCGTTCATGCTGTAAGGAGAGAAACTGCAAACACTTTCTGGCTCTGAGCAGCTGCCGGGCTGGGAAATGTGTTCTGGCCAGGAAAGCCCCAAAACTACAAGACTAAAGGAGTGTGAGAAACAGAGCAGCATTTCTTTCAGCCTCTATTCCCTGTACTGGGGGCTGGGAAAGCAGCTCTAAACCCTGGAACAGGTGGCCAGGCTGTCACAGCCTGGACCAGGGACAGTCCTTCTCAGGGACATGCTTGTGGCAAGACCACACACTGGTCCCTCAGCCACAAACCATCACAGTGCTGTTGAGCTGCCCCTGGATTTACAGCACTGCCACTGCAGCACAGCTGTTGGCAAAGGACTGTGCAGTTCTTGCTCAGAAGAATCCCTGAGATCACCACAAAGGTGACCTTGTAAAGTTGGGGCAAACTGCTTGCAAGAATTGAACATATGGCTCATGTCATGAGTGGCAAAGAGCCTTGACATACCAGGACCTCATTTTCCCCCTGTCCCTGGTAAAGAATGACATCCTTTACTAGCTCCTGTTATAGTATCATGTCCTTTACTAGCTTCCTGTTATAACATCATCAAAGCAGATGGAGTTCAAGCAACATAAAATACAGTGGTGTGAAGGACAGGGTGCAGGGAGGCTGAATGAGACCAATAGCTTGGAAAAGGGAGACTGGAAGTCGATCTGAGGCCTCTCAGCCTCAGCCACTGTGGGATGAGGGCTGTCATGGTAGGCTTGGAGACCCAGGCCTTGCAAGGGAAAAGTCAATTAAAGAGACTGCATGAACCACACCCAGGATAAATGTGGTCGGCACCAAGGTGTATTTTTGAACTGGCAGAAGTGGCCTGCACAGACTTTAACTATTTGTGGGGGTTTTTTTGGCATAAGCTGAATGAAAAGAAGCTGCTTTAAAATCTAACTCCGGCACAGAGACAAGACCTATGACAGAGATTATGCTTAAACCTACTGCCACTTAATTTGCTGGGAAGCAATGCAGCTGCAGCAGTATTGAGAGGTTCAGAGAAGCCCAGTAGCATGTACATCATCAGAAAAAGGCTCAGGCTGAGCCTCTGCATGCACACGCTGGACATCAAAATGTTATCAGCGCCCTGAGAGTCTGCTGGTCAGGGATTAGTAAACAGCCAGAGGAGCTGATAACAAATTGCAAACTTTATAGCAAAGAGTGAGTTAATTCCAGGCTGTCGTTGCTACCATCTGCACTTCCAGAAAGACTTTGTCAGACATTTGGCAACCAATCCTTCTGAGCAGCAAAGGCAGTTGCTGTGCCTCGTTATGAACTGTAGAGCCCAGATTGTGAACTCTTTCCCACCAGCATAAATCATGCACTCGAGTCAGAGGATTTACTGTGGGACACGTGACAAAATCTGCCACCCAGTTACCAGTATAAAACATAGAATTTAACTAATTATCTTGTAAAATATTCTCTACATACATTACCATGCAGTAAAAAAAGAGAAATTTTTATGAACTACAGAATTCTAGAAATAGTTCTTTCTAGGCTGCATGCCTTGGCTGGAAGTATTTTTGGCTTAATTAAAAGCTTTCAAACCTGTGCTGATGTCCATAAAAGCAGAAGCCCTTAGAAACACAGAGAGAAACTGAGATGCTGAGAGCAGAGAAAAATCTGTGGCAGCAAACATATCTTCTAACCACCTCTGAAAAGCAGATTTGTATGATGAGTGCAGTCTGAATACATCACACCCATATTCCAACAGCAAGTCTCACCTTCCCAAAAAACAAGAGAACCTGGGAAGCAGGAATAGGCTCAGTGCTGCAGAGCCAGAGGTACAGACTGAGGCAAGGGAGAGCATTAGATCCCTGATCGTTAATTCCTCTGCACATAACCCGGAAAAAATGTGTGTGCTCAATTTCTCTCTCACAAAATGTCTCCTTCGCTTCATATTTTTCGCATACACCAGCCTTGGCGTGCAGTCAAGAAAATGTTAACGTCTCTGGCAAAAATCTACAGCCCCTTCTTAACAACATGTGCAATCCATTTCTTCCAGCCTCAATAGTATGCTTCCACCCTGCTACTCCTCCACACACATGGACACTCATTTTTTTCATCTGCAGACACCCTCTCTTGCTCTTCCTCTTCTCCACCCAGTAAGACACATTCCAACTGTCTCTATTTCTCCATCTCTGTCTCACACATACGTCTTGCTGGGCAGAGAGCAAATTGGCACTCACAAGCTAGATATGGAAGCAGGGAGATACAAACACAGCCACAGTCTGGACTCTGTCTTGGAGGAATTTCTTACTTGCCTGTAGGAGCAGATTTATGAGCTACAGCATACACTTATCAGTTGAACCGCTTGAAAGTCCTCCTGCATTATCCCAGAGCTGGGCTGGGATTTATCAGAAGGAGCTAAGCCATGGTGTGTGGAAAAGAAGACTTAAGTTACTTGTTAATAACTGAAGTCTCCAAGAGCTGTGTAGTTTCTCCTGCAAGAAGGCACGGGTTGGTCTTTGGTTTGGGAATAACAGCTGAAAAGAACAGGCCAGCTGGGAACCACGGTGAAGGACATGCCATGAAACATGGACCACAGGCCCAGCCAGGCCATAGCAATGAGTGATGATGCTGTCTGTGACTGCAGCTCCTCAGGAGGCTTGTGTGTTCCTTCTTTTATCAACTTCTCAGTGACAGACCTTCAATCACCAGCTCAACCAGCTAAATGAGCAACAGCATCTCTTTGCAGACCAGGGAAACAGAGCCAGGCTCTGCCTTGGCCCTGTCACGCCTTTCTGCAAGTTCCCCACTGTACAAAAGTTGGAAAAAAGTCTTTCCTAGCCTAGGAATTTTTAGTTAATTCTCTTTTTTTTACAACTATTAGGTGGTTCTACTTACAGTGATGGAAGACAGCCTTGGCTGGAGAAGTCCCATGACACACAGACACACAGTGACGATGGAGACATGTGACAGTTTCACAGGATGGCAGTGACACGGAGACATGAATTTGCACACAGCAGTCATGCAGGTGATGTGCGAAAGAGATGAAGGAAGCACAAAAAGAAATGGTGATGAGCAGGACAGCAGTGACATTCCCCCTCCCTTTTTGCTCTCCTCAAGCACAGACTAAATCAGACTGCAGCCACAGAACACCCACAGCAGGAGCACCATGTCGGTCTGCTCCCCTGAAGGAGCAGTCTGTCCTGAAGTGCCATGAGTCCTGCACCTGCTCATCTGATTCTCCCTCACCAATTTCTGCATGGAGCCATTCCTGTTATCCTGATGTGTGTTATACAGCAGCCAGGGCTGCTTAGGGGAGAGCTGCCATCTCTTTGGAGGTGGAGAGTGGGACCTAAACAGCACCCACAGACCTCCTTCTCTAAAGGGGAATTTCACTTTCAAAAAAATGACTGTTTCCCCATTATGCCAGTAAAGTTCAGTGCAGAAGACCCAGCCCCAACAGCTGGCATGGAAGATACCACTGTCCCCACTAAAGGCACCACTAGTGATCAGTAATTAGCAAGATTAATTACAGTCCCTACTTGGCTGTGCAGAGCACACTTCCCCTTCCACCTGAGTCTCCTCGGGGCCATTAACATCCCCCCTGCTTGCAGGAGCTGGGATGGGACTGCAGAGATTTCCTGGGGTGTTTTCAGCAGGCAGCAGTAGATCTGCAGGACTGATCACTGGATTTCAAGCCAGACACATCCCTCTGCTGAACTCAGCTGCTGTGTAATACCATGTGCCATCCTCTTCTCTCTTCCAGAGCAGGTCCAGTGGGTAAGTGAAGACCCTCCATGTGTTATTGAACACTAAGGTTTCTGCCTAGCTTCCTGGGACCTCTGCTAGGCTCTGGGGAGACTGCTGTTCCACCCCTGCTCTGTCCTGTCCTGGAGCAGACTGGAATGGAGGCTTTCCAAGAGAAGTTCTTTGCAGCTGATGGCCTCTCTCATCCCACTGCACATAAGGTAGGGGTCCTCAGGAAGAAGTATCTCCCCTCTCCTCAGCAAATTACCCTGAGGGAAGCAAGCAGTGTGCTCTGAGCAGCACACACCTCACCCTGACCACCCTGGTGCTGTGGCAGCCTGGAATGGGGGTGGAAATGGGGGGAGATGGTGGGATCTGGAAGCTGGATTCCAGTGTCCATGGAGGAAGGGGTGTGGGGCAGAGGGCAGGCTCCTTGCACAAGGCCAGGCTTCCCTGTGCTGTCTTTTCTGTCACCAGTGGCTGCAACACTCACGTGCTATGGGGCGGCTGGACTCTTGTGTACTCACCATCTGCCAAGTTGTCTGAGTGCCAGAAGCTACTCATGTTAAACTCCAAAAGGAAGCTGTCAAAAGAGCAAGAACAGAGGATGCTTTTTCAGCAGCCTGGAAGGATGCAGGTGTCAGGGAGATGGCCCTGTCGCCCAGTGAGTATCAGTTCTAAAATGTTTACTATAAATTTCTGGCAGTGCAAGTCTGATTTTTTAAAATTTTTAATTTTTTTTGCACTCTCCACATGCTAGAACATAGCTCTGTATCATGGGATCTGTACAGTGGAAGAGATGAATGGGCTTTTTCCTGAAGTATAATCCTGTGCAAGGGGCTCGTCGGTGTCAGAAGGAGCAAGTCTGGCAGCCCCTGAGGCTAGGAGGGGATTCAGCCACTGTAGGAGCCACCTGAGGAGCAGGCATGATGGCCATCAGAAGCCCACACTCTGGCTCCCTGGAAGTAACTACGTGGAATTATTCTGTACCAACACGCTAAAGCCTTCAGAGCTGGACCTTTACCACATCTCCCCTTTCACACACCCAGCAAGCTGAGTGGTGCCACTCCCATCCTAATTTCAGCTTGAACTCTGATTCACCCCAGAAGTCTGAGGTGAACCCAAACCCAGAGCAGAGCCTCCCCTCTCTCCCCCCTTGCCTGGCACTCAGATCTGAGCTGCCTGGCTTGCTGCCTTCAGCCTTCTCCCCCCGTGAGAGGAGGATGTGCATTTGCCCCTCACAGGCAAACGAGACAAGCAAGAGGACTTGGCACCAAGGATCTGCACAGAGCCCCAGGAGACTCAAGTCCTATTTCTGACTCAGGCACTTTGTACTGAGTGATTTCAGGTAAATCCCAGACCCACTGTGGGCCTGTGCCTCTCAAAATGGCAATGGTAATAGCTTTGTGTCTCCCAGGAGCACAGAGCAGAGCTGAATGTCAGGAGAAGGCTGACAGCAATGCCCTACACGGGGGCTCCCACTTACAGCTTTCCCAGCTCTTGCCCCTCCTGGTCTGAGCCTCCCAAACACCCCCATCTTTTGATACTCACATGAGGAAATCACTTATCAGCCACTTCACTGCAGCTACAAAGGCATAAATTGGCTGGAGAACAAAAGAAGAAATAAGAAATACCATAAGGACCTGGCCAGAGAATTTATAATTGTTATGCAGCACCCCACATTTTAGATCGAGTCCCTCCACAGATCAGAGCTCTTGAAGACAGGCTGGAAATTGTTCAAAATACATCAAAAGCCAGCAGAGCTGCCCTGCTACTAATAATACCTCCTCACCCCCTCCGCATCAGGGTCAGGGAGTTTATCAGGAATGTATGAAGGACTTTGAAGATGTAATTGCTTGATGATTTCTCTCCAGTGTGGATGACCTTCAGAGCTCAGAGCAGGAGAGAAACACAGCTAAATGGGACACCACCAGTTTAGGATGCTTTTGTGTTCTGAGAGCAAGTGGTGTTTCTGGGACAAGTGACAGCACTACCCAGGATTTAGTATTATCTGCCATTGATTGATTATGCTTAACTGTGCTTTCATCCAGCTTTTCCTCAAGATGGAATGACTTCTATCATCTTCTTGCTTTTCAGCTACAAATTGGAAATCTAGCATTATCCAAGGGACAATTCATCTGCAGAGGATACTGCTGATTCTTTTCTTCATGGTAACCACATTTAATTTTCATCTCCCCCTCTCATCATGCCCATATCCTCAAACCCAAAACAGATGCAGTAGTCACGGGATGCAGGATAATGTTCCATTACTGATGACTTCTCTTTAGCCAAAATAAGTCAGCAAATAGTAAAATGTAGATATGGCTGGGAATTTGGCTGGTTTTTATGTCTGTATATGAAAAACTGACTTTTCTTGTTTTTTTCCTTTTCAAGGTTTTGCTAAGAGCGGAAGATGAGAGATGGAGGCTGAATGCTCACCTTTTCATTCTCTTCCCAATTCACCTCATTTTTGGCAGCTCATAATTTGTGACATTTCTGTCAGTGATCAGAATTGGAGGATATAATCAAGCAAATATTTTCACTACAATCTCAATATGTTATCTAGCCAGCTTAAGTATAGCCATTGCAAATCAGACATTGTTAAAGGTGTTATTTTTAAGAATGTTGTTAAGATTTTGTTGAAAATTCTTTTACTGGAAAAAAATTACAATGTCATGCTGTAAGGAGTCATACTTCCTGCACTCCTTCCAGTATCAAAGAATCATAACAATAATGATCAGATCCCTGTTTAGAGTTGTGTCAAGCAGTTTAAAGTGGCCTAGGTGTTGAGTAGTTAATTTGTTCTGCCTGTTTGAGGCAAGGTTAGGAAGGTGGAGTGGGATCAGAGTATGGGTTTGTATCAGCCTAAAGAGAGGTTGCATCTGGGTACTGGTAAAACCCTTCACTCAGTTTGTTCCCTGGTTTGCCAGCATTTTCACTCTCTTTCCTGCTCCAAGCTCACTCATCATTCCCCAGCGACTGCCAGTTTTCCCCAGAGGCTCTGTGCCCTGACACTGCAACTCTCCTTCTTGAGCTGAGTAAAAGCATGCCCTATAAAAGCATTTCTGTTCATTTCAGCTGCCAGCTGATTCCTTGGCTTTCAGAAGAACTTGGCATAGTCTGGCTGCTGTCCTTTCCCTGGTCCTTTTAATTTTCACTGAGATCCTATATGGCATTAGAGACCCACACTGGAAACCAACATCAGTGGCCACCACTGCTTCGAGAATCTGCCTGAGGTGAGTCTGGACAGTGCCACCAGCTGAAAGCAACCATCTCCTGAAGTCTTTTGGGGAATGCTGGAGATGCCCTGCAGGAGGAAGCCCAGCCCAGGGAGGGCTGTATGGGGCAATACATACACTGAGCAGGGGCCGGGCGCCGCTGTGGTGGTGGTAGGGCACCTTGCACATTGCCTGGTAATCATACATGGTCACCCTGCAAGCAAAACACAACAAGCAAGCAGTCAAAAGCAAGCCATGCAGCCACCCACGGGACAGACACGTCAGCTTTTTCTCAAAAAATGTCATGTATGAACTGTTTCCTGGATTCACTACAGCAATGACCTGCTTACACATGTCTTTGCTGTTTGGCCAGTGCTGGATCTTGCAGAGCAAGAAATACAGGCTCTGGATTAATGTAACTGGGTCAGTACAGGAGGAAATATGTCCCTAATTTCAGGCAGTGAGTAAAGCAGGCTATGAAGCAGAGGAACTATAATTGTAGCTACCTCAGGTCCCTCTAGCTCCTGTTTTCAAGCCACTGAAACTCTGAACCCTCTGAGAGAGTGGAGTGAGGTGAACACAGGTATTTTTAAGAGAGAGAGAAATGTGGTCAGCCAGCTGCAATGCTGTATCTGTGGGGCTCTCAGACAACCACTCCCCAAAAAGCTTTCTGAGTGGCAGGAGGGACTGAAGCACTTCTGTACCCAAAATGCCAGGAAATGTTTCCCATAACATATTGCCTGGAAAAGACAGAGAAGCAGCTGCTCTCTGACCACACAGAGATTGGAAGCTTCTCTCTGTGTTTTGCAGCAGGTGGAAGAACAAGAGATGAGGAGAAACAGCGTATGTGTGTGCTGATGATGGGTGAGCAAGTCAGCAGAGGGGGCAGGTAGCTAAAGGAGCTCTTGTGTCTGAATAAGAGAGTCACATGCATCATCAGCATGTGCATTCTCCCTGCTCAAGTGCTTCTTAGAGGGACCAACATGCTCTGACCCACACACCAGCAAAGAACAAGAAGTACAGTGTCGAGATCCCCCACTTACCGCCTGAACATGCCCATGTTTAGCAGCTGGGTCATCACTGAGCCATCCACTGCACCAAAAAATTTTCCAGTCTGCAAGCACAAAAAGGGAAAAACAGAATAAACTGTACATTTTCCAAATGCTCAATGGCTCCAGCTGATCTAGTTTGTCTGGAGGCCTGCTGTACCCAATGAGGGTTTTTGTAAGGAGGCAATGCTGAGCTTTGTCCTTTGGCTGGCTGGAAAGCTCGAGGGAGGACTTCCCCCATCACCAGCTGGGCATCCTGCACCATTCCTACCACGCTTGGAAAT
Organism: Brachypodius melanocephalos; assembly: GCA_013398615.1. NCBI lineage: Eukaryota > Metazoa > Chordata > Aves > Passeriformes > Pycnonotidae > Brachypodius > Brachypodius melanocephalos. The sequence goes on from VZSR01001863.1 coordinate 1,080,738, forward strand.
TATTTAGCCCACGTAAGTCCCTGCAGCTTGTGTCAGAAAAAGGCAGACTCTCAAGCTGCAGAGACCCAGGCACGCTGACTCACTGGAAGCCTGGACTCTTCTATAGGTTATTGGGAATCCATGTTCTCTGGACTTGAATGCCTGAGTCTTCCATTTGAGCCTCTCTGCTACCCATGGCCACAGGGGTTTTGGAAGCCTCTGCTCTCCTGCTACCGTAGGTGAGATGACCCACCAGGCATGAGTGTGACATACAGATATATTTAGGTAGCAAATGCAGTTTCACAATTCACTGCCGTGTGAGTTCTGAGCAGGCAGTAACCCAAACAACACAAAACAAACCCATCCATCCTTGTAGCTAACATACAGTGCACTGGCATAGCTAGAACTAAGTTGCATTCAGGGGGACAACAACCCCTCAGTGCTGCTTGCATGGCTGAACTAAAGATGGAGCTTGTGGCCCTTTGGTCCCACGTGTGCCTTGGAGACAATAACCTCAAATACGGACCCAATCCCAAATCTGGTAACTGCCGCTTTAAAGATTTCCTCAAACTAACAAATCTGGCCTTTCTGATTACTAAACCATGACAAATCTATTGCAAAAATGCTTTAAACCTGTCAAGTCCATCGCTTTGTTCAGAGGCAAGTAAATGAAATGTTTGTAAATAATAAAAGTGCAGATATGAGCTGTCCTCTGTCTGTTTTCCTGGCTCATGGGTCCTGACAGTGTAAATAGCTCCCATGTGTTATGGAAGCATTCACACAATCTGGGATGTTTTGCTTTTTTACTGATATGCTAGCAGTCATTTAGCATGTATTAGCAGATGACAGATGACTTCATTTATTTGAGTGGGACATTTCCACAAAAAAAAAGCCTTGAACCTTTAGGCAGATTGACCTAAGATCACATGGTAATCATCTAACAGTAGTGTTACATGGTTATGAGCCTCTTCCCAAAAGGCTTTAGAAGTCATTTCACTGTATAAATTGATACATAACATCAACTCCCCTTCGAGCATTTAGGCTGTAATCGTCTCAGACAGTCAAATGTGCCTGAGCAAGCACTAACTTTTTTCACCTCCCTCGCTCTTTCAATCTGATTAGGGTGGTGAAGAGGCCAGCTGCTTCCATTTCATACCAGTCTGCAGACCCAGCAGTGAGATTTAACACACAGTGCAAGCTGCAGACAGGGGCAAGGAGAGGGAGCCACTGCAAGGCTGTAAATGAGGCCCATCCTGTCAAGAGATGCTGATGCCTGGCTGAATTTCTCCATGTAGGACATAATTTGTATAGGTATAAGAATGAGGAGCTATTAGTGCAAGTGAGAGTACAGCCTAGGGAGTGTGTTCAGAGAGACATGAGCAAACTGGCCTCCAACAGCAAAGCAGCCATTCAAAGCTTGCTGCTGTTTTAGGTACCCTGTGCAGGCAGTAACACAGAAAAGCATCACTTGGCAGGAACCAAAGTGGTCCTGTACTGGAGCAACATTTTGCACTGCAGCTCTCATTACATCCTGCTTCCTCCAGTGACTGCTGCTCTCCTGGGCATCCCTCTGCTGTGTTTCTCCTAACTCCCATCTCTGGGCAAGTTTCCCCAGGCTCTTGCCCTTTCAGAGGTTGACAGCAGGAAGCATTGCTCTGACATCCTGTGTGACACACGCTGTGTCACCCCCCTGCAGCTGAGTGCACAGGCACATGTGCAGGCTATGCACAGGGAAGAAATGCAAGTCAGAGCATGTATGACTCAGGCTACATCACTGCTCACATGCATCCATGCTTTGCTGGCTTATTGAGCAATTTACACTTTTTGTACACTCAGATGCTGTAGACAAACAGGATCTGCCAAATTGCTCAGGCTTTAGGTAGGCAGGCAGACAGCCTCCTTGATATGTGGCTCAAACAGAGTCAGCCCTCGCTTCTCCACAAGCTCTGAGTTCTGGTGGAACCCTGGCCTTTCGGCTGCCTCCCTGCACCCTGCCCCTAGAGTTCCACCTGGGCAGAGCTTGCAGACATCTTCTGCAAAATGCCTCAGGCAGAAGGCAGCAATCCTAGAAAAAAAGAGGTTTAGTGAGTGAGGGAACATCTGGATGCAGCAGGCCGAGGGAGCTCAAGACCTGTGATCCACAGCTGTGCCTGTGACTGGCAGTGAGAGGCAGCCAAAAACTCAGGGGTGGCTGTGGGGCTGCAAACATGGCAGAAAACGCAGAGCAGCCCTCCCTGCAGCACATCCTGACCCTGCCACTTATTTTCCCTTCCTCCAAGAGCACCTGGTCCTCATTCAGTCCCTTCTCCTGGCTCTGTGTTTTAACTCTTTGCTCCCTCTGGGATGAGACTGGATGGAGAGATTAGCTCGAATTAAGAGATTACCCGTTCTTCCCCAAGTAATCCTGCAGGGAGCTTCCAATTTGTCACTCATGAAAATCCCCAGTCCCTTTTCCATGGCGGTTTCCAACTGCCAGTAAGCTTCCTGTTGCCTTCATACAGAGGTTATTACAGCTGATCCCCCATCCCAAGGGCAGAGGAGAGCAGAGCCTGAGCCATGCTGTCCTCACCCTGTTCCTGCAGGAAGCTGCTCTGATTTCCAGTGTGGTCACCCAGAGAAGGAGGTGCAGGCAGCAGGCAGCTCTGGCAGGCAGAAAAGCCAAAACACCCACAAAAATCCAGGTACGGGATTTTTTTGGGCATTATGTTAAAGGATGCCTTGAGGAAAGACTACAGGATGGGGCAGGGAAAGCCACACAGCAGCAAGTGATCCCATGCAGCAACATTCCCATGACAAAGCCAGGGAACCCAGGATATTGATTTAGTGCTGCTATCTTGAATTCCCTGAGGGGTTTCATGGTGTGGAGGCTCACGGCACCACCAGGAAATAAAAACAGTAACTGGAACAGGATAAAGAAATCAGAAAAAAATCCCCAGTGGTGAACTTGCTGAGGTCAGGGAAGGTAAAAGCTGGAGGAGGACAGCTCTGGTGCTTGCCAAAATGCCTGATCTTGATGGCATGTGGAAAATGTTTACAATTTACCCAAATCCACTATAATGCCATGTTTCTGCTAGTCAGATCTTTCAGAGATGAGTTTTGGGAAAACCCATTTTCCATGAGATGCAGGAAGAAGTACAGAAGCAGAACCCAGGAGGGCAGTGCTGAGGACACGCAGGTGACATGGCAGCTAAAGGGTGTAGTTTGTCTCCACTGATGGACACATGTCATAGGACTCAGTAAAACATCTTTAAAAATGCCATGGGGAGCAGAGGAGAAAACAGCAATTCCTAAGACCACCAGCCTACCTCAACCAGTCAGTAGGACCTGGCCTCCCAGATTAGGGAGCCAATGCAACTTTTACAGCATTTCCCTCCCTAATTTTTCAAGTTGCATTTGCTTTTCTGGTTTTTTTTTGGCACACCACATCATTGAAGGGACACTTCTACTGGACTATTCAGTGTGCTGGGTAGGGCACTTTTTGTTTTCCTACAGAAAAGAGGTTGGTTATGCCTTGCAATAAGCTCCCCTTGGTATCTGTATCCCTCCTGGTGCCTCTGTGTTGCTGATTGGTTTTGCTCTGTGACTTTCAAGAGTCTCATCTCAGCCTTTCTGAACTCACTGTGCAGTGCCTGCAGAATGCACAGTCTCACCTTTTTCTTTTGCCAGCCCATTCTGAATATGCTAACCAACCCAAGTTCAGGTGGGAAACTATGGGACTCATATAGCTGATGTTTTCCATCTAAAAAAAAATCTAAAAATTCTTCTTCTTTCTCTTCTGTCCCAGCTACTTTGAGACCAAGGTCACTACTTCATGCTTCACTGTTTCACCAGTTTCTTGTAAGGGACTCTGTTCAAGGCTGAAGAGAACTGAAATGCAATAGGTTATCTAGTCTCCCTTATCTCCTGAATTTGGCACACTTTCAAAGAACTATAGCTGATAAGGTTTCTTCCTTCTGGAAGCTGTGCTGCTTGTGCCAATCACATCTGCTGGGAGTTCTGTTACCTTAATTTCCATTTCAACCTGTTTGTCACATCTTGAAGAAAGTAATTTCTGGGATTGGATATACTGCCTTTTGGAAATACCCACACTGCATTTGTTAACTCCAGTGCAATGGCAATTTTAATGAAACTCCACAATTCTGCCAGTAACAAAATCCCTTTGTTTCCCATTTCTTCTCTAAGCCCATTCTTACTATTGACTTATTGCTTTATAGTTTATAAGACTGTTCCCACATATCACTTTCTGATGTCCAGAACTGTGGGGTTTAATTATTTTGAAAAGAACTAGCTCTGTGGTGAATTTATCAGAGAATAGGAAAGTGTAGCTCAACCATGCAGTGGCTGGTAGTGTTGACTTTATCCAGCTGCAGAGGATGTCACATCAAACTTGCACCCCTTCAGCTCCCTAGAAATGGCTGTGAAACCACACACCCTATTTTTATTTCTATTCTGAGGCTTCTCCCTTGCTCCTTTCTCCTCTGCAAGTCCAGTAAATTCTCCAGTTCTTTAGGTGTGTTCCCGTTTCCAATTTGCTTAAATTATTTTGCCTTCATTTTTTGCCTTTAGCATTTTGATCCTATGGTCCCCTCAGTTTCCTTTCCTGAAGAACACCTGCTTGGACTTCAGAAGCACTCAAAATTGCTCTTCCCTTCCCTTCCCTTCCCTTCCCTTCCCTTCCCTTCCCTTCCCTTCCCTTCCCTTCCCTTCCCTTCCCTTCCCTTCCCTTCCCTTCCCTTCCCTTCCCTTCCCTTCCCTTCCCTTCCCTTCCCTTCCCTTCCCTTCCCTTCCCTTCCCTTCCCTTCCCTTCCCTTCCCGTGTCTCAGATCATCTTTCAATAGCATCTGTGCCAAGGGAATGGAGTCTAATTTCCTTTTTTTCTGATCAAAAGATATTTTGACTAGTTTCTTCCTTATCACTGCAAACTCCTTCCTCATCTAGGATGTGCTGTCACTCTGCTGGGAGCCTTCCCCCTCACTGCACAGTTGAATTTAATTACACCACAGCCACCCTTATTACACAATTCAGCTTCATTTGTTTTAATCAGCTCTGGGGGGTTATTCAGGAACAAGCAAACCCCACTCTCCTCCTTCTCTTATGCCCCCTTACCTCTTCAGGTATTTTGGAAACAAGTATAAAGCCATTGTTGTCAATGAGGAAGCAGTTCAGAATCTGCAGAGATGGAAGAGAAGCAATATTAAAGATGGCTTTTTCCCTGTTTGTGTTCAGGATGGAGCAGTGTGGGTTTGTGATGATGGCAACAGCCTTGGCATCTCCGTGCCAAGCCCCACAGCTCGGCTACCATGAGTTTGACACAATTCTTTTCCTTCTCTGCTTTCATTTTGAGGTATTGAGTTCATGAGCTGTGACAGAGATTGTCTCTAGCCAGGGCTCTGTGCAGGCCTAGCAGGCTCTGAGCCACACTTAAGGCCAGGCATCCTTCAGGAAGAGACAGGATATTTGGAGTGCTCTTCTCTTTAGTAATATGGTATCTAATGCTTTCCAGCTGCAGATTTCAGAGTTTTATAACCACTCACGAAATAACCCACTGAGTATCAGTGCTGATCTCATTTTTATTTTGCAAAGCAGGAAATGGAGGCACAGAGTATAGATGAAAGCCTTTAGGTCTTGCAGGGAAAAACTAGGAAGGAGAAAAAATCCTACATGAATATACAACAAAAAATTTCTGCTGATCTCACTTTTCAGGACAGAGGAGCTCCTGTCCCACATACTCCTGATACAAAAGCTGAAGCAGTGGCATAAACACAAAGAGAGGTGTCCAGCATGCATGTCATGCTGACAGGCACTTTTTTTTGAACATCTGGGATGCCAGGGAGATGGATTGAAAGGAGATGGACTTTCACTGGCTGGAATCCCAGTGTCTCTGCCCTGGCCCAGCTGGGAGAAAGACCTAAATTGCAGATTTGGCTCGTTGGTATGAGGTCCTGCCCTAGCTGTGCAATTTCTTGTGAGGAAACAACAGGCAATGCCTTTTTTTGGAGAGAGAGAGATCTCCACAGAGCAGGTGGTCAATCACACCCATCACAGGTACAGAGGAAAAACCAAGGCAACTTACATCATCCTGACAGCTGAGTGGACAGGCACCATCCAAGCCACTGCACTGCAAAGGGAGAGCAGAGAATTAACCATGGTGTGAAGGAAACTTCCCAGGCTGACCATGCAGGAGCCACTCTGGCAGTCACTCCCCCACCACCAGAGGCTTTCACTGCTGGGACTGAGGCAACAGCAGCTACAGTGACCCCAAAGGTCTCTGCTTCGCTCCCCATACACCCCACATCCACACAGCCAGACAAGTTTGCCTTACTCGTTCAACTTCAGCTTTCCCATAGCAGGCTCTCAGACATCCAGAACCTTAAAGCAATTTATTAATGGTGCAGCAACACAGAAAGAGCTCAAGCTGGTGCCTCTAAGAAGGGACCCTGAACAAAGGAATTTTTGAGGCTTTTATACCCTCATAGTCCATGTGTGTGATTGTCTGGGGTTATCCTGATGAGACATCTGCTCCTGCTTTGTCTCCAGGTGGCCAGACACCTGGCTGTGCCACATGTCCCCGTGGTGCCCTTTGCTGTGCAAGGGTCAGTGCCAGTTCACAGCCTCTTTCTTGCCCGGGGTTCCCAGAGCTCAACCTGCAGCTCCACCCAGAGCCACCTGCACTGAGTGTATCCCCCAGCACATGGCATGAGCTCATCTTACTGCCTCCTCCTTGGGACCGCTGGGCTAAAGGTTTCCAGAACAGGATCCCAGATAGCTCTGCAATTCAGCTGGCATTTCCACCAGGACAAGCTCGACAGCATGCACAGGTATCAGCCCAGGTCAGCTGCTCCAACTCCCCTCTTCTACGAGCAACATTCCCTTTCTTGAGGGCTCAGATCCTGCACCTGCCTCCCTGACATGCTCCCAGCAGGACCTGTGCACTCCAAGCAGAGGAGGCTTGGAGTAAAGAAAGGGTGAAAGCAAAGGTTATTGTGCACCAGGGAGAAACCAGCATGCATTTCAGCATCTGTTAGTATTTGGACTAAGAACATACCATGATATTTTAGATCAGGGTTCTTCTCGGGCAGGGATTTTTTTGTTGTTGTTGCAGTTGGTTTCTTTATTCTCCAGACAGCTAATGATAAAATAGGATGTGAATGGTGCACATGTAGCCCAAGGCAGCATCCATTTCCTTCATTTAGAATTTCTGCATAGTGGACTTGACATGCGTTTCACAACACTGAACTGGGTGGGGACACGAGGGGTTAAGTGCTGAGTAACAAAGCCCTTCAGGTGCTTATTGATTTCATAATTGTTCAGAGTTTGCTGTGGCTGCATGTGTCTGTCTCTTTGTGTTATTTTTAAATTCTGTTTTCTGCAGTAGCAGAGGGAGGAAAGCTGACACGGTGTTGCCTTTTCTGTGCATGGAGTCCCCTTCCTGCCAGAGGTTTCCTTGGGTCGGGGAAGGACACTGGGATAGCACATAGCCTGTCTGCTCTCAGCCAGCTACCCACTATTCTCTCAAAACCCTTAGACATAAAATCCAACCCCCTTTCTGGGTGATTCTCAGTAACAAGAGGTAAATTGGCCATTCCAGACCACAACAAGACCGTAACTTTCAGTTAGAATTTGTTTCTCCCCTTGAGTTTTGCAGAATAAAACCAGTGTTCTGTCCCTCTGTTCGACTTCCGAGGAGGTTTGGAGATGCCTAAGTTTGTTTCAAATCCCACAGCTTTGCGATATCACATGTTCTGAATCCAGCTGGCTTTTTGAGACTTTAGGGATGATGGTTTAAAAAAATTCCTTTATCCACAGCTGCAAGCACCATCTCACCCCTGCCTCACCACAAAGCAGCACGTGGTTGTTTTATTTCCCTGGATGTATTCCCAGAGGTGGCCTGTGCTTCACCCTGGCAGGTTCCTTCCTTTGGTCAACAGAGAAACATGGTCACAACAAACCACAGTTGTGGCTGTGGGGGATAATAAATAGAGAGCCCAGGGTTCAGATATCAGAACAGAAATTCAGGTGAACCACAGGGATTTTCCACAAGAAGGGCTCGTGTCTCACACATCTTCCTCAGCAGTGTGAGGGTTGAGTCTCACTGCTACTGCACTTCCAGACCTGGAGAATTTCCAGTAGTGCCTGGTGCTGGGCTGGCCATACAGCAGCAGCACCACAGCCAGGATCCTGGCTTGTGAGCACTGGCAGCTTGCAGGGAGCCCCTGAGATGGGGCAGAGCTGAGCCTGTGTTCCCTGGCTGCTCTGAGACCACATTTGCTGCTTCATGGGCACAGATCCCTCCTCAGAGACCAGCCTCCCTCACAGCATCCTCCTGCTGTTGGTCAGGTCTCTGTGACCCAGAGCACTTTGAGCTTTGCCAAAGACACTTAATTACTGTGAAGACAAACACAGCCTGTGACAGGTTTGGACCCTCTCCAGTGGCTACAGACAAGGGACAGTGCCTATAATATGCTGGCACACAAATGACACAATTAGGAAGCCAAGCTGTGGCGAGGCATGCCAGGATGCCTCCCTGTCCCCAGCTTTTGTCTACTTACATCACTGTCGTTGGGCTGGGAGGCACAGCGTGGACATCCAGAGAAGCACAGCATCAGTGAGGCAGGAGAGAGAGAGAAAACAGAATCTCTTAGTCATTCCTCTGTCCAACAGTGCCCACATCCTGGAAAACCACACAGAGCCGTTTTTCACACCAGCACCTACCAGGGCCACAGCCTGCAGCCCCTTGGCACACAAGCCTCCTTCACCTGCTCTGATAAGGCCTCCCAGCTTCACTTAACAGCCATGAGGGCTTCTTTTGTGAGAACCGCCTGGGTATGGCCCTGAGCAGGGTTTTTAAAATGAGGCTCTCTGTTGCTGTTTCAGGATGTGCTCATGTGCTTTGCAGAAATCTTTTTAGCTCAGGTTGGGTTCGTGTGATCTCCCACCTGTGAGGATGCTCCTGCCTCCACAGAGCAGCTTCCTGCCCTCCTACCTTCTCTGTCATCCCTGTCTGATGACAGTTCCCTCTCCTGACAGCAGAGAGCCACTTCTGCTGTGTGCTGCTACAGTCCTGTCATGCTCACCCCTCCACCAGACCTCCCTGAAAGCAAAGCCTGGGGAGAAAGCCCCTGGGTGGTAAGGAAAAGGTGTTTCATTTTTCTTGCTCCCCAGACCAGGGGAGTTGTTTTAATTATTCCACTTCTTTCAGTCCAGAAAAATATCTAATATTAGGACAACACCAAAAGCTTATCCCTGGAGCAAATAAATTTTATTTTGGCAAGCTGGTAGCATTTTGTTATAATTATCAAGATGATAAGAGAAGGCAGTAGATTTTTTTCTGTGCCCAAAATTGCAGATTTCCATGAGGTTTCTGAAAGGCTGAATGAGCACAAGCATATTTCCACAATTAAATGTGTCACATGCAGCAGAGCTAATGCCAGGCCAGGATGCTGACACTGTCACCACGGCATCTGCAGAACAGACTCGTGGGTCACATGGTATTAGTGCCGTCAAAGGATTACAGAAATGTGTGACTTCAAACTAATCTACTTCATAAATCTTTTAATATGAATTCCACAAAAGCCCTCATTAAAATGCCATTGCAGGTGATGTAACAAAGTATTGACCTTGCTGACGAAGAGCATTAAATTGTGTCTCTGCATGATTGCTGATGCTCCTACCTGTTGCATGGCCATCCAAAACTTGCGTTGGAGCAAATCCAGCTTTATTTGCACACCCACTGCTGCAGGAAAGAAAAATAAAGGAGGATCAAAAGAGGAGCATTAAAGACAAATACAGGCTGGGAAAAGAGGAGTAAATATTCACCCAAGGTGATGGGATGGAAATCACAATTGCAATCCGCTTCCAGGTGTGAATGGTAAGCACTGAGTGAGACTGCCAGGTGAGAGTCAGAGGTTTAACAAGGGAGAGGAAAAGGGGACACTGACTGTACCAAGGTTCTGAGATTTCCCTCACACTAAACACTATGAAGCTACAAACAACAACAAAAAAAATCCCCCCAAAACCTCCCAGGGTGGCATGAGCTTTTGCCTTTGTCTTTTTCAGATTTGCCTGGCCAGAATGGATGTTTATGATCACCCCAGCCTCAACTCCTGTACCACACAGCATCAATCAGAAATAAAGTAGGCCAGTGAGGAAGGGATTAATTTGAAAACTCACCTGTCTCAGGGGGGAACCACAGAGATTTAGATTTTTTCTAAGCCACTACAAAAGCACAGAATTAGGAATGCTAGTTGATGGGAAGTGTTGATTATGAATAGTGATTTGTTACCTGGTCCCAGCCTAGTGCATGGTAAGAACTCTTTGTGTAAGTGTGTTTCTTAATGAAGTGTGTCCTAATTTCTTGGCTTAATTTCCCTTCTATTCCCAGCATCATGCTCCTGAATTAAGGCATAGTTGCAGAGGAGAAGGAAAGGTGCAGGGTTTCCCTGACAGGACAAGCTGGCTGTCCCTGGGTAGGCTGCCTGTGAGCACACACAATAACCAGTGCAGTCGTGCACAGCCTGGCATGGTGATGGGGAACAACTGGGCTATGTGTCAACTAGCTGAATCCAAGAGCTCTGGAGGAATTACAGCCTCAAGCAGGACCTTGAAATAGAATATGAAGTGCAAGTGAGGGAGAAAAAGAAATACAGGGAGGGAGATCTGGAGCCTTTTTTCACAACCACCAATATCAGGAGGATGAAGTGTTGCTGTTTCTACAGATTTCCTCTGAATTAGGAGAAGCTTCAAAGGGGGGAACAGATCCTTTAAATCTGAATCATGCCGTGTGGGTGCTTTTAAGCTAACAGTATGATCTGATGCTCTAATTCATATGGGTATGAATTAAAACTGGAGTATGCAATGGTATATTTTCTTGCCTCATGGACAAAGACCCTGGCACCCTGGCATCAGCTCTGCATTTTATACCAGTGTCCTTGTCACATTCCTACTGCTGGTACATCTTACAAATCCCATGTATCAGAGGCACAATTCTCATCCAGCTCTCCCTGCTGTAAACTGAATCTGACTGCCTGTCTGTGGGGGAAAGGAATGATTCTGTAGAGCTGCACTGCCCTAAGCCTGGCAGAGCACAAACCAGACAGGACTAAGGATGCAAACAAAGGAGGAAGGACAGGGCTGAGTCGGGCCTGGGCTAAGATTCCTCAGCTTCAAGTGAGGCTGTGGCAGGCATGGTTTGGCTTGGTGCCCCTGCTGACAAATTGGCACTCCATGACAGCAGGCAAGCGGTGCTGTTGCTGCTGAGTCCCATGTGGCCCACGCACCCAATTTGGTACGTGGCTTTAAATAAACTCATCCTTCCAAACCATCTCAAGAAAGAGACATTCCCCTTATCACAGCAGATCACATCAATGGGACTGAGCATTACCCAGGACATATAGTTTTCATGAAGACTTGAAGAGGAGTCGATACCTACGTAACTAACCTTGCAATGCAGACTTATTCAGTGGCTCATGTTTTTGCCAGTGGGAACACTTGGTTTCAAATTGTTCTTCGGAGAGGTCTTAGCCCCTGGTTGTAAATCCTTGCTTCTGCCCAGGAGGCACATACCCACCCTGGACAGAGCTGCCTGCAACATGATGAAGAAGAAAACCTAGGGGGTTGCACTGGAGGCCAGTGGCAGGGACAGAAAGTGGCAGCTACTGGCAAGAACTGTGAGAAACTTTCACACATTTGGGTGACCTGAGTAAGACATGGGAGCTGAGGAGAAGCAGGCCACAATCAACCCCCTCAGTGCTAGTAACAAATAGTCATCTGTGCATCTTCACACTGTTGGTGAGGTCAAGGAGAAAGGAGAAAAGCAGTGATTCAGTCTGAGATAAGGATGATGTTATAGCTCAAGTAAGAGGGAAAAAACCCTGGAATAAACTCCTCTGTGCTTGTTCCAAAGAATACCTGATTGTTAATGAGCCTTTCTGCTCTGGTGGCAGCGAGTATGCTGCATCAGTAGGAAGATCTGAGGTCCATGAAATGATGAGTGGCCGCTGCAGAGTCCCCAGAGAGACCATGGCTAATAGTGTTTTTCCTACTCATATGCAAGCAACCTGTGCCACTGCAGCAGCCCAGCAATGCAATAAAGCAGGAGGACAAGCGGTGCTGAGCATCTGGCACAGGTGGCATCACTGTTGACATGGTACCCAAAGCTGTGTACCACTTCCCACCCTGCCTGCAAAGCCATGGCTGCAGTGGGCCTTCCCTGGAGCTGGGCACTGCTGCTTACCGTGGAGAGATGAGCCTTCCCCTCTACCTGTTCATCCCTCTGCTGAGCATGCCTGCTTCATTAGCTCATCCTCTGCTTGCCTCTCTTTCTGTCTGCAGTCTCTGCCTTCTCTCTTTGATTATCCATATGTTGTTCGCTTAAGGAGCTTTCCCCAAGATTTAATTCTTGGGCCTGCTGCACAACAAAAAGGCATAACAAAGCCTCAAGACTGCATCCTGCAGAGTGCTTATCAAGATTTACCTTGCCATTCACAACCTGCTTTCATGGCAGCTGGTCCAATGGTTACATAAAATCTGTGATTCAAATGGAAGGCACCAGAACAGCAGAACAGCCATGCCCATACCATCCATTTGCATTCTCTACTCCCTATTTCTGAAATATTCTTATTTTCCCTCTTGAGTCAGTAACTTGAAATTTTACTTTGAGTCCTCTAAAATTTTTACTTAAAAAATAAGTTCCAGACAAATTAAAATGAACAAAAAGCCCAAATCAGTCTGCTTATGATACTGGACCTGATAGAAGGGGCAGTTCAAATAGGTCAACAAAAGAGTAGTTCTTGCAAATGTGAGCTACTGAGGTCCTCATCGAGATGGAGGAAGGAAAGATAGGGGTCTGATTTTGGGGGGGAAGGCTCCAGAGCCCATGGGAGAGCACAGAGGAAATCCCAGCAGAGGTAGTGGGCTGGATTTGGCTGCTCACTGCATCCCTGTACCAGCAGATGATGACAGGGAGGGCAGGGAATGCCTGTCACTGATGGATATCACCACATCTGACACATGCACCTGTGACTGAACACACTCTCCGCTGCACCCAAAAATTCAGGGGAACACACTCTGGATCTTTCACCCATTCCCCTTATCTGTAATGTTACCCCCTAACAGCACCCCCCAAGTTTTCCCTAAATCCCATAAGACACAGACACAGGGTTGTGCTGCCCACCGTGGGCACCTCTTGGTTGTCTCCCTGCTGGACCCACTGCCTTCCCACCACCGTCTCTGGCGCACTGGTGGGAAGGGGCTGCCTTTCTCCCAAGCCCCCCGGGTTCTCCCCTGCTGTCTCCCGGTCGCTGCAGCCACTTGCCTCGCTCCTAAACAAAAGCCAGGGCTCATCCCCTCTCATCCTGACGCCTTTCTCTCTGAGTTTATTGTCATCCGCCGTAGCAGGGGAGAGATGGAGGGAGGGGAGGAACTGTTCAGCTCTGTGCCTTCTGTTGTAACCTGTGCCTGACCAACCTACCTCCCGAGGGGCTGTGGGGAGCCCCTCCCGCCCTGGCATCTCCTCAGCCCTCCTCAAGCCCCTCGGCTGCTGGCATCAGGAGAGGGATGGCAGCAAGGGCGGGATGAGGGGAAGAGAGGGACTGACAGCAACTGCCCTTTCTCCAGGATGCATTGAGAGGAAAGATAACCTCCTGAGCTCCTTCCTCCGGGTGTTTGGGAGCAGATCCTGCCTGCCTGGCGGGGTGACTCCTCTGCACTGTCTGTGCGCGTTCCTGTGCGTGTGCTGCTGCCATCGCAGATGTACCCCCAGCTGTCACTTCACCGCGCACAGGCGCTCCCTCTCCCGCCTCTTTCTCTCTTTCTCTCTCCCCCTGTTTATTATTTACGGAGGATTACAGCCCCTTTCCCACGCTGTCATCTCGCTGTGCGGCTGCCCTGCCCTCCACGCGAGGCGAGCGGCTGGCTAGGGAGGGCTCCTGCCAGCTAGACTCCTCCGAGAGTCCAGCTGCCAACAGCGGCACTTTCTGCTGGATTTGCTTCGGGATTGTACCGGCTTCAGAGAGCTGAGAGAGCTGCCATTCTCACAGGAGGGTCCGTTCCAGCCTGAGAGAGGTAAGCAAAGACGTGTCCCTTTGGCGTTTCTCCTCCATCCCCGGCTAAACGAGGTGAGCGGAGCTGCCCGCAGGCAGCGGCTTCCCCGGGGGGAGGGTGGCAGCAGGGGCAGCGCAGTGTGCCAGACAGCTCAGCGCACAAGGCTTCCCTGTGCCACACTGACGGGCAGCGATTTCCCGTCACAGCAGAGCGGCAAACCCGCTGCAGAGCTTGTTGGTACTGCTTCCAGCCCAGTTTCGGTGCGGGCAGCCGGGAGCAACTTCTCCCACCTGAGAATGGCACCGGCAGCTTGCACCACAGGCGGCTCAGGTGCAGCTTGGAGGCTGAGAACTCGGTGCTGGGGTCACCTGGTACCGGGCAGCTCCTGGGGAGCCCTGCTTTTGTCCCCTCCTCGGGGCTCTCAGAGGGGTCAGCATGAGAAGTGTCACTCGGCTCACTTGTGATGGCTTTGCTGGCTATCATTTTGGACTCAGCTGTCTCAGTAAGAAAACCTAAAATGGAGAAGGACGGACCAAAATCGAACAGGTTCAGCACTCAGTGCGCAGCCTTAGGATCGGGGTGGAGGGGTGGATGTGTATAAGTGTGTGGGTGTCTGTGCTCACAGACATGACCACAGGACATGAAGTGAGGGATGCCAAATCACAAGTAGAGCCAAAAATAAGTCCCGAGTTGCTTTCAGCATCTCTGCAGGCTGAGCCTGTGATTTCTGAACTTTTGGGTGTAAGGCACAGCACTGAGGGGGGTGGGTGAAACACAGCAGAGAGAAGCTTCGCAGCCTTTTCCAACCCTGACTGGGAGGAGAGGGTGAGAATGAGGTCCCAAACTGAGGTGAAGCACACTGTGGCCAGGGGTATATATATATATGTAAGCATTAGCCTGTGTGTGTGTGCGTGTTTGTGTGCACAGACACGCATGCACAGACACGTGCACACACACATCCCACATAGGGCATTCTGCCCCCTCCTCCTCCCTCTGCCTGACCAATTTATTACTGTCCATGCATCTCCTGCTAATTGAGAGAGACATGTAAAACTGGAGCTCTCCCAATTTGTGGAGAGAGGGTATTTGAAGCTGTTGCTCCAAGCAGGTCATGACCAAGCTGGGCCCCAGGCCCACCACGTGGACTGTCAGGTAACCTGAATGTGCCACATCCAGCACAGCCCTGATGGGAATGGCAGCAGGCACTGCTCTGCTGTGGGGGTCTGACCTGCCACGCAAGAATGGAGAGAGAAATTAAGATCTCATTCAGGGAAGGATGGGAGCAGCTGCTATTGCAGGAGAAGGAAACCCTTAAAAGACAGGGGAACCCTTAAACACAGACAGTGACTTGTCCCAAAGCAGGGGACACTCCTAGCAATGAGGAGAAGGGAGCCTTTCCTGAACTGCAGACCATTTTTCTTCTGAGCTTTGTTGCTCAAATCTGTTGGGGGGTGGGGGTGGATCTTCCCCTAACTGCTGTGGGCAAGCAACATTTGCAAGGGAATTATTCCACATGAGCGAAAGGCTTGCGGGAGTTGTCTCCCTGTCAGACATCAGTGCTGCCTCTGTTAGTGCATCCTGTCCACTTGGAGGAATTACAGTAAATCCTCAGTAAAGGAGCTGTTTGCAAAGAGAAAGGGGGGAAGCCTTCTTATGCAATTTTATACCAGATCACAGCTTTACCCTATCCTCCAGCAAAGTGAATGTCACATGCTAGCAAGGTGCACTCTCAGCTCAGATATCTTTCAGAGTTATTCCTGCTTCCTGCCCTTCCTCTGGCTTTTTTTAAAATCTGATGCAGAAAGGATTTTCTAGGTTCTTCTGCACCACAGAAGGCTGATGAAGGCAGAGCTGTGTCTCAGTAGGGCTGGGAGGGTCAGCAGCAGCACAGAGGATATCCACAAGGATACCTGGACAGGAGCATTCAGGGAGCAACAGAGGCTGGAACAGGATGTGGAGAGGCTCAAGCCTGTGGGAGGGCATTTCTGGGTAGTTCTTCCACGACTCTTCAGCTCTTGCCTGTTGCTGAGTCAAAAGACAGAGCAGGCACTTTCCTTCACTTGCCATGTTTGGTTACAAGCAGCTGCTTACACTGCTTGACAACTCTCCCAGTCCTGGGTGGCTCAAACCATAACTCAGATGACCATACTGGGATGCTCCTGCCAGCTGGGTAATGCTTCACTGTGCTACACCATAACACACGCTCAGTTCTCAGTGGAAAGAAGAGGGAGTGGGAGTTCTGGGGTGTTCCTCCTGCTGCAGGGAAATACCTTGTCACACATACCTTATTCCTGCTGTGGCTTCACCAAAATGCTGGCTCACAAAAAGGTTTTCTGTGATTGAGGGTATGATAACAGCAAGTAGGTGTGCATTTTTTTTTTTCTATAAACTAATTCAATTCCAGACTCAAGAGATGGAAGGAAAAGTTGCTTCATCTGTGAGGGTTTGGATTATGTGAAATATATCATTCATATTGCAAAAACAAGCAGTTGAAAGTTAGGAAATGCTGGTACTGGAGGCAGTGTGCCACTTGCACTGGGTTGCAGTCCTGACTGGTAGGATCACATGCTGTATTTTCATGAGCTGCTTCATTCAGGGTACTTGGCTACTGGTGCTCAAGGAGTGAAGCAGGGGGCTGTCTTTTTTTTTTTTTTTGGTACTGTAAAATGTGCCTGTTTTATTTGTTTACTGCCTGCCAAGCAAGCCCTGCAGGCAATACATCGCTATTCATTGTTTTGTGGTGTTCTGAAGATGTTAGCAGCTACAGTTGCCTTGTAGCTGATGATAGAGAATTTATGCTCCTGATGAGGCAAGAAAAAGTGGTTGTTTTCCTGGCTTTTGAAGGGAAACGAGACTTCCCCTTTTAGCCACACAAGGAGGGAGCAGCAGGTGTAGGGCCAGAGCCTGGGACCTCTTGGCTCCCAGTGCTATTGAGTCCTCAAGAGTGTACCAGTTTGCTAGCTAAGCTGCCAGCATTTTGGAAAACAGCTGTGAGTGTTCAGCAGTTCTGCAAAATGGCCCCTAGGGTCTTGTGTTCGGCACCCACAAAACTAGGAATGTACAGACTGTGGCCTTCTGCCAAACCTGTGGTTTAATATTTAATTCTGACCATATAAAAACAGCCTTATTTATTACAATGCCCTCATTGTCAGCTTGAGTATCACGTGTCCTTTGCACTGAGTATGGGACAAGGTCCTAAGAAAAAAAAAAATAGTACTTGGTTGGGTAAGCAAAGGCAGTGCTGTGCTGCATCCATGCAAGTGCCTGAATGAAGGCTGGGTAAGGCTCATATTTAAGTCCTTGGCTTTGCAAGAGTATTTTATCATACAGCAATCTCTTTCTTATTTTAATGAAAATGACAATTTCCTCGTTATATGTTTATGAATGGGAAAACAAGAGACTGTCTATTATTTATGCACTGTGATGCCCCATCACAGAAAGGACTGAGACTTAAATTTACAACAAAGCCACACAAGACAGAACTTCTCGACTGACTGCAAGAAAAGGCTGTTACCTGGAAGACCTACCACATTTCTCCTCACTTCAAGGAGGCTGGGAAGATTCCTTCCCCATGAACCATGCTCTCACACAAGGGATAAAAAAGCAAGACCTCAGCCTGAGTCTGGAGATGAGCTGTTAAAGGCAACTTGGCTTGGCATTCATGTCTTGGGTTGCCTCTCCCCTCCTGGTGAGACTCCCTAGTGCCAGTGCTGCCCAAAGCAGGGTATGGTGCTGCTGTGACTTTGCTGTGAGGTACCTGTCTGGGGGCAGAGGGGCTGAAGCTGGGCCCTGCTCTTCACACCACTTCTACGGACTTTGATGGGATGTCAACTTTGCCATGAAGGTATCTCTTCTGTGGCTGCAAACCCTGTAGAAAACTAAAGTCACATCAAATTTGCAGATCTTCCTCAGCCTAGGCAAGCTCTGCAGCATGAGGCTGTGATCTGTGTGCTAACCCAGATGCATCCAAAGATCCTGGCTGGAGCTCTGGGTTGGGAGAGCTGTCACCACATCTTGTTGAGCTATGGGCAATGTTCCCAGCTTGTAAAAAGCACAAAGGTGTCTCAGAGGTCTGCAGGCACCCTTGGAGCTGAAGGCAGCCACTCAGATCTCGTGCAGTTTGTGTGGATTTTGCGGGGTTGCCTCTCTCGGATGCTCTGGGAAGGTGATGGGGGTGATGGGGCAACAGAAAGCTCCAGGCTCTTACAGGCAGCACCAACAACCCTGTGCCAAAATGGCAACCAACTGAGACAGATCTCTGCAACCCACTAAGGCAGAAAAAGGTCTCCTTCAGAGTCCAATACAAATGCATTTTGTGGGGATGATGAGAGTAAGCCTTTCCTCAGGAGGTTTGCCAGGAGCTCTGTGCATGCTGGGTGGCCGATCTCCTTACGATAAGAGCTGAGGGGAGTTTTAGTGCCAGCATCTTGTGCCTTGCCCCACCACTGTGCAGGCATGGATGGTCCCTGCCCCTCTGGACATGCCCAGGGCACAGCCTCGTGAGACCTTATTTAGGTTCTTCCATTTTTCTAGTGTTTTGTACATCCTCTCTCTCCTCCTGCTCCAGCTGCCAAAGTGACAAGCCACTACCCTTGCAGCTCATTTTGGGAGCCTGGCACCCAGGGAAGCACAGCCAATGAGGGGAGTGAGGAAAAGGGGGAGCAGCCTTGGTGGCAGCAGTTCTTCACCATGCTGGCTTCTCCACCAGAAGAAAGAGTAACAAGAGTCAAGCATAAGGAAGGCCAGTGAGCTCAAGGGCACAGTGTATTTCAAAATGAAGGCAATGAAAAAAGCAAAACCAGTTTTTGGGCTAACTCAGAAATGAAGGATGGGAAACAAGCAAGTGTGGGGTATTTTGTGTGCAAGAGATTACTCAGGCTTGCAAAAGCTTGCCTCATTTTTGCAATGAGAAACCACAAGGAGAAAGGCTCATGGTCTCTTGGTATTGATCTGGAAGCCCCTTGATTTGGCGGTCTGGTTAGGCTGTTTAACAGACATCTGGCCTAGCACTACAGGACAAAGTTTATATTGATTAACAACTTACATTTTCCTATCTTGCTGCTAAATGGATGCACCTCCACCTATTACTCTGTGCATGTAAATGTATCTCTTATCTCAGACAGGCTGGCACCTTCCCTCTTAAAGATCTGCTACATTGTTTGACTCTAAGCAGGAGACCCAGGGAAGGTACTGGGACATGTTAAAATTTTTGACCCCTCAGAGAATCCTTCACAAATGTGGGTCCATACACACCTTCCTTCTTGAACACCACCCAAATGAAAACAAGAAAGAGAATTATTTGGGACTCAGAGCACTGCCCAGCTCTGAAGTGCAGGAAACACCTGTGAGTGCAGTAGTGGTGGGAATGAGGACCAGAGCACCAGGATTCTCCCACCAAGCTGTCTTCTCTGCCTGCAACCTTTTCCTGGTTGTACCACCCGCCCACAACCCTGGGGTAGGCTTGCCAGGAAGGGGGGAGCAACATTTTAAATGCCAGTGAGCTGGAGGATGCTCGTGGGGTGTAGAGGAGGAACTGGGAGCAAAAGGGTGCCTCCCTCAGCCCTGCCAGGGCAGGAGTGGCTGCAGTCCTTCTGTCAAGGGACTGAGAGAAAGGATTAAGGGCCTGAGCTACCACTGACCATGGGATTAACCCCTGCAGGAAATTAAAGTTGTAGGGAAGGCTCTTCACTCCACAGCTGAGAGAATGAGAAAAACTGGGATCTGGATTAGAACTGGCAGGGCTGGTGACAAGCCACCACCCACAGCCAACTGTTCCCGGCTGGATCAGAAAATGTTATCTCAACCTTCATGTAGAACCCCCCTCCATATCTCACTTGGTTACCAATTTTTGCCAACAGTGTGAGAAGAACAAAAACATCACCCTGTGGCAAGAAAAAGAGGAGGAAACTGGGTAGTCAGCTCACGTGTCCCTCCTCTGAGCCCCTCTCCCACTCCCTCACCTGCTTCCCTTCTCAGCTGCCTCCGTTCTGCAGGGAGGAAACATGCACGTGGTCTGTCGCGTTCAGTAATACTTGGAGAAGATGCTGGCACACACATGGCTGGATTTCTTCCTGTCAACTGCCCCCTCAGCTCTCCTCCTGCTGCTGCTCTGGGCCTCCTCCATATGCTGCACTCTCACTGTGCTGGGACTTTCCTGTCACTCCTGGTTGGATATCCCGCTCTCTCCACCTGCTTCCACAGCTTCCCGAGGAATTCCACATCTCCACAGCAATCTGGGTCTTTCCCAGCAGTGCTACCCTCCCAGTCTCCCCTTCCTATGCTCGGTATTTCTCAGAGGATTGGCTGAGGCTTTACGCCCTTGATATTTCCAGCCCCTCTAGAAATTTCCCAGTCTCATTATTGTGTATTGGTCAGGGAGGCTTGGAATGCAAATAGTGTTTTCTGCTTAAGGAAATGAGGAATCAAGAAAACTGGCTTCTCTCCTGTTTTTGCCACGGGTCTGTCAGGAAACTTTGGGAAAACCTGGCCAAAATTCCTTTATTCTGTGTAACTTTGATAAGGCCTACAAGTACTCTCTGCAGGACAGGAGAGCATTTACAAGCCCAAGTGCAAACGCTGCACTTGACAGCTTTGAAAATCCCGAGTGAGTGGGGAACTGATGTGGTCTAATAATGAAGAATCAAAAGCAGGGCAGCTGAAATTTCAGCCAGCAAAAATCAGCAGCCAGTTTTATCTGCATCATTGTTTAGCCCTCCATAAAATGGGGATAAAATTGATCTTTCTTGGAGGGTCCTGGGGAAGAAACATTTTTTACCATCAACACATTTGCATTTCAGAGGTGCCTACATTGCCAGTCTAAAAAGCAGAAGCTTTTTGACCTTTTCACATCACAGAGAAAAGGGTGAGGTTTTTATACACACCAGGAATGTGGCAGAGTCCCTTACAAGACCAAGCAGGCTTCACACCTTTTCTACTTGCTTTACAACTTTCTGTATGAGGTGTTTTCCTTAGCTGTGATTGATCACTGCAAGTCAGAGGGCACTATTTCTTCTGCAGCTAGGTTTCTCGTATGAATTTAAAATGTGCTTTCCATTGATTGTGACAGTACAACACTAATGAATCTTGAACACATGTGTTAATAAATCAGCAAGTGCTGCAAATGAAGCCCCCAGCTCTTTAGCTTGGACACTCACTGGGGCATTGATGCACACTGGATGTTTCTTCAGCACTGCTGAGCTTCTCTGCCACCTCTGAGTGCTTTTGCATTCCAAAGAGATGACAAAGAGGGGCTGTCATTGAGACAATGTGACCTCTTGGGATTGAGAATTTGCACAACTAACAGTCCTCTTAGGGGACCAAGAATGGGGGAGGTCTCCATGCCATCTAAAGCCACTTGTGATGTGGTAGTCAGATTATGAGACACAGATTATGTGTCTCTGCTGCCACTTGCCCCACCAAGGGCAGATGAAGGGACATGCACAGGACAACATGTTTTCGTCACTAAATGCTGGGGTACCACTGTCCCCCTTCATTATGGGATGATAGCAATACAACATGAATCCTAAAAGCAACAAGGAAAGGGGAAGGAAAGAAGATAATCTCCTTAAAGCGTCCTCCATGCCCTCCCTCATGCTGCTGCTTTTCAGATAAAGTCTAAAGCAATTCAGCATTGGAAAGGGGAAAGGGACTTTTGCCATCAAGGAGCATGTGGGGGAGGGATGAAAGTCTGTGCATACTTTCTGATAATTTATTGCTGGCATCTGTTGCAGTCTCTGCTACCTACCCTTCTGTAATATAGGTCACCCACATGCCCTGCCAGTGCTCATAAGCTAGGCTGTTAACGGAGTCTGATCCCTCAGCTATGATCCAAGGGACTTGGAGAGATAATCAGAGAGAGGTTGCTGGGCTCTGTTTCTGACAGTGTCTCATCCTAGTGACACAGTCACCTGTGTCTCTAGCCTCAGTGCTGTTGTCTGGAGAATGGGATAGATTCACCCACCTACCCAGAGCAGAAGCACTATTGCCTCTAACCTCAGCCTTCCTTCTGGGGGTCATTAAACACAAAATAAGGCCACCTTACAGCTATGGTAAGAGCCATTCATAGAGCACATGGCAAGCTTTGGCTAGAAGGTAACACAGAACCAGGAAGAGTTCCTAAGACAGTACATGGATACAAGTAAATTGAAACCCTGCCTGCTCTCCTAGCGTGCTCCTTGGGACCCTCTCCACAAACTCTGGAGTGATACTGCAAACATTGCTGGTGTCTGGGCACAGAGGAGAAGGCACAAGGCAGGAATAGTGCCTGATGTAGTTTTCAGGTCCTGGCAAGTGCTGCAGAGTCACTACAATGCCCTCTGCATCCACCTCCTCCTTCTTTTCCTCCCCCTGCCCCCAGCAGTAAGGTTCGCTGTTCAATCTAATTAGGGGAATCCTCATTAGAGAGTCCTCTAGAGTCTGACAGCAGGCCAAATGTCCAAGTGGCACTTCAGCTCAGTGTATTTTTGGCCACAGGAGCCCATGGGCCAGAAATGGATGATTTCATTTTGTTGCTTTGAGCTGAAACTAAAAAATTTGTCTTTTACTGTCCTATGTGAAACAGCGATAGGAAAAGGCCATCACCAGCCCCACAAGCGACCCTGTTTTCTCCAGGATGCAGAAAGACATTCAACTCCAAGAACATGGAAGAAAGCTCTGGCCACTGTGCCCCATGGATCACAGGGCATTCAGCTGACATGTTGCTCTAGGTAGAACAAACCATCTAGAAAGCCCATGAGAAAGACTAATGCCTGCTTTGTGGAGCCCTCGGGTGACTTCAGAGCATTCAGAGCTTCAGCAGTGCTGACCAGCCCCCAAACCCAAGCAGCATTTTGAGCCCTCAAACACAGGCAGCGCCAGGCAAGCTCAGAACAGATAGCACAGTGCCTCTCTTGTTGAGTCGGGGGCATATAGGGAGCACTCCTAGGTCTGGCAGAGTGCTCACTGCTGGAAAAATCCCTGGCTGTCAGGCTGAAAGCAGCCAGTCACATCTGGTGCTGCTCTAGAGAGGCTGGAGGTGTGGGCAGGTGCTATTTGCCCCAAGATCACACGTACCCAGTGCTGCACTGGCAGTGAGTGCAGTTGGCCTGCTGCTCTGCAGAGCAGAAGGCATCTCTTGGGCCACAAGAAAACTGCTAATTAAGTCAGAATTCAAGACAAGTCAGAGGAAACCTTTAAAAAAGAAACTCTTAAAAATCCTCTCTGCCTCCTTGCTCTCTCCTGACTGTGGAATATTAATCACTAAGGGTATAATGTTCTTATGGGCAGTAGATGCGTAGGAGAAACTGGTTTTTGGTTTTATGGTTGTTTTTTTTGTTGGTTTTTTTTTTTTTTTTTTTTCTGGATGTTTGGAATTAAAATTTCTCCATGAACATATTCCTTCAAGGTGTAAATGCAGAAGCTCATTGACCCTCACCTTTCAGCAGCCAAGAACCTCTATGTATTCCAAATCTACCTCTCTGCCACCTGGGCATATGGTACGCTTGGAGAAGCAGGCAGATTTCTGGAAGACATGGAGGGTAATAAATGTGGGTTACAGAAGAGTCCCCAGCACATGTGCAAGCCCAGCTCCGCGCACACATTTGTAAATGTAAGCTGGGTTGGTGACTCTGTGCATTTGTACATGAAGGTAGCTGCTTTTAAGTCTTGGAAACACGTGTATGAGTGCACACAGGGTGGCTGCTATCTATGGAGTGGGGAGTGTGGCATATATGTGACATGCTTTAAAATAATCTTGGGTTTATCAAGGCCCCTCCATCTCAGTGCATGTTGCAGTGCAGGAGACAGCATTAAAGCCTGAACAGGTGTTAATCACTATGCACTGTAATAAATTCTAAACATAGGGAAAAGGCTTATTTATACATGGCTGCTCCTCCCACCCTGTACTCTCTGCTTGAGCCTTGGTGCTGCCTGAGGGAAAGAGGCGCCCGTGAGGTACCAGAAATGAGTGCAAGAGCAGGACTTGCCCTGCCAGGGCAGAAAGAGCTGGGGATGGAAACCCTGACCATACCCTCATCCTCACGGCCGGGTGTGCCAGCCCTGCCCTCAGCCCCCATCGTTGCCTGGGGACAGAGTGGATGAATTGCACAGAGCACGGCGAGAGACACACCAGTGCACGGCCCTGAGTGGGGGCCTGGGCTGAGGGGACACTGCAGAGGGAAACCGAGCCACAAAGCCCCCAAGATTTTGGGGTTTTTTGGTTTTCTTTTAAAAATTGCTTAGCCCCCCTAATTGGAACCAAGCCAGCTGATACAGATGGGGTGTTACAAAACAGAGCCAAAAGGCAAGAGCACAAGGAACAGAGCTATCTATAACCCTGACAAAGTTAGACGGAGTGAAGGTGGAGAAGAGGGAAAGGCAGAGCATGGCAGGCGGCTGCCCCTGATGCTGAGAGCAAGGACGTGATCATTTGGCAGCGGGATTTGGAGCTGATCGACTGGCGCTATCCAGCAGGCAGATAAGGCTCTGTGGCTGTCAGCTTAACTCTGCCGTTTATTCCAGTGCTGTAGGGAGTTAAATAGAGCACACGGAAAGCCTGCTGCTGGGGAGTGAAAGTCAAGGAGGGAGAGGGAAGGAAGAGGCTGTAATTGGGCAGTGTCCGGGGAGTCGGGTGGAAGTGGCTGCAGGCAGAACCCCCCCAGGTAAGTGCCTGCAGCTTTTCATCCTCCTTTTCCATATGGACAGGCGGGGACAGGAGACTTCAGGGGTGGCATTTAGGATGGAGACGTTTCTATGGGGGAGGCTGAAAGTCTCTTTGGTCAGGTCGAGCGCAAGCACCGAATGGGGACAGCTATTTGTTGCAGCTTTTCCTTCAGGGGGGAATGCAGGGAAAGGGCTCCAGCTCAGTTTAGGGAGTGGGGGGCTGCAGTGGATGAAGGTTAAATTTGTTTCTGTACCATGAGAGGTATTTGGTGCATTGGCATTTAGGTAAACGATCTAAATAGCCTTGCAAATGTGCTAGTCTAGGCACTGAACCTGCTCATAATTTTCATCAAGATGCTGATTTTAATGTTTCCTGGTGATTTACATTCCCATATGAAATAAATCAGTCTAGGAGCCTGGGGGGAAGGTAGGCACCTGGCACGTGTGTGGGGAGAGTGTCCTGGTGGCAGTGCAGCTTCCAGCTAAAATAGCCACCGTGGATGTTGTCAGAGCCCCTCAGAGGGGATGGAGAATGGTTTATTTCTGTACTCTGGCTGAAATGTGTCCATCTAACTGCTGCTGTGACTCTGGGAGGCACGTCAGAGAGTACGCAGGGGGACAGAAAGGTTTGTGGTGTTTTCATTTTTCCTGCCTCCTTGTATCCAAAAGGGAAGCGGGAGGGAAGTTGAAACCTGTTGTCAGTCACTTATTGTCAGGGGAGAGTTTATGGTCTTTGGGTTTCTAATTAGACTGAGGATTTTTTCTTCTACTAATTAAGATGCAATTCCTCTCTTTTCAACACTCCCACTCAGTCTCCCCCGCCTCAGGTCCTTCCTTCTCCTTCTCCTCCGAGGCTCGCTCGCTCTTCAGCTCCTGCAGTTGCTGCAGTGGGAAATCCCCAGGCTGAAGCAATGCTGCTCTAGCCACCACATCCATTTTACCTTAAAACAGACAGGAAGTGCTGGTAGGGAATACGGCATGGGGAGGGGGTGTGGTGGAGCGGGGGGAGGAGGAGGGGGGACAGAAGCAGCTTGGCAGCCGCTGGTGCCCAGATCTCAGCGAGCCTGAGCCGTGCGTCAGGCAGAGGATGCACAGGTGGCACCAGCCTGCGTGGAGGTGACAGGAATGAGCCCGAGTCTGCTGCCCTGGCAGGGTCACCTTAGCAATTCATCAGGTTAACCTTGAGCACGAGACTAATGTAGCTACCGTAGCAGGCTATTCAAGCACAAACTTCTCTCTGGCACTTAGGTGAATCAGGTTTTATTTCTGCACTGTGAGGTTCAAAATGAATTAATGCTGTGCCTTCCACACACTGCACCTCCTGAAATATCCTCCATTTCTCCTCCAAAACAGAACCGATGCCTCAAAGGTAAAATACTAATTGAAGAGGGGGAAGGACAGCACTGAGTTCAGCCCTGTGTGCTGCACCCAGGGAAGTGAATCTCATCCGATCTGTTCTCCTTTCCCTCTCCAGGACCTGGCAGGCAGGCTACAAGGTCGTTCCTTCTCCCTTTGGGGCCGTGTGCCAGGCTGGCTGGTGGATGTGAAGACACGTTGGAGAAGACCACGATGCTGCCTACAAGTGCTGGCCACCGGTGGAGGAGCAGGTTCCTCATGAGGTGGCAGGAGGCTTGTCGTAAGTACTGCCTACTCAGGTACCAGCTACAGTATTCCTGTTTGTCAAGGGAGTGGGAAGAAAATAGGTCACATCAGGGTTAAGAACAGGGGAGAGGGACAGCTAAGAATGGAGATGTTTGAACTAATTCCTGATTCCTTTGGAGGCCAGGCTAGCTGGGAGGGAGAGTGATATTCTAAAGCTGAAGATGGGCTTAAAGTGGGACAGCGAGTGATGATTGCTTCTGAATTCCAGTGGGCCTGGCAGGTGAGAAACAGCACGACAGGCACCATCGCACAAAGATCCACCCTGAACATTTCTCAAATCAGTATCCTGGGAGCTGCGGACTCCTCTCTGTGCTTGGGGTTTATACACAGGCTGCTGAGCAAGGCTCCCAGCTCTTCACAGCAAAAGTCATAACAGATTTTAGAAGGAAATTCAGGACGTGAAGGCAGAATTCTCCTACTGGGCACTGCCACATGTAGTGAAAATCAAAGAGTAAATAAAGAAGCTCTCTTTCAAATTAAATTACAAACGTTCAGCCTGTGCATATTCCCAGTGGGCTGGGGCAGCTGCTATGGTACCCCTGAGTGCAGACCAGGCACTGCTAGGGTGATGTGCGGCTTCTGGGAATTTATCTGCATCTCAGAGAAGCATCTGGGGACCACAGCAGAGTAAAGGGAACACTTGGAGAATGTCTCTCACTACTGCATGCACAGACTCCAAGTAGGCCTGTGTTTTCCCTTGTTCCAGTCCTCCTGGTCACATTTGGAGCTGCAGGTGTTAGAAGCTGGGGGAATTATTTCCTTCTCCAGAAAACAAACATCTTTGTAATTCATCCTCACAGACTAGACTGTGTAAATTATTTGTAAGGAATGCTACTGAGTCTTGACTTAATCTGATATACCTGGATCAGCTTTCTGCTACCTACTAGAGTCACCAAACACCTCACAAAGTAACTTGATCTTCCCCAAACACAAAAACACTTATTATCCCTCCTTCTGTAGGGCTGGAAGACAGCTTCAAGTTCTGTCTATTGCTTCCCTGCCTCTCTTTCCTGTAGAGCTGCATCTTAACCAATGCAATGAATTCCCTGGCCTCAGCTCACATCCTCATGGATGCACTTCTCGCAGGGAAATGAAAACGAAATCATTTTCTGTATGCTTTTAGTAAAATATTTCCAAAAGCATACAGCAATATATGGGTAACAACAAGACATTTTTGGCATATTCTACATGGCTGCAGAAGCTTGGCATAAATCCATTTCCTGAACATAACCACAGCCAGCTGCCTGAGACTTTGTTCCTGCCAGCCACTGCCAGCACACACACTGGTGGAACCCCACAGCCACCCAGTCGGCGCCGCAGGCAGCCAGGCATTCTGAGAGATAAGCCCTGAACAGAATGCCACCTGGATAGCATTACACATGGGCTGCTCTTGCCTTTCTTGGTGTACAAAGCAGCTGTTATCTCATCATCACAGCTGCCAATCTATTATTAATACTGGGCTTTTGTTAAGCATCCAGGAAAAGATGGGGGTCACTCGAATGACTCATGGCTCTTTCCCTTCCCCACTCTAGCTCCCATTCTTTTTAATTCTCTCCCTACAACAAGAGTGTGACATATTCTGAACAGAATTAAATATCAACTAGCCAGTCAGTACCTGTACTGCAGTTCATAGTCTATGATCTACTTTCATGGCAATTTCTGCTGTGGGCCCCAGCCTCTGCATGACAAGAAAGCACAGAGGTGCTCTGGGTAAAGATCTGTCTTGCATTTTACTATAAGAATCCATAATTCTCCTTAAAAGAGCACATTTATTGGCATGGCCTGGGCTGATGTACACCCGAGGTCTCAACTGTAGGATAGTAAAAAATTATTGAAGAATTGTGAAAGACAGATGAAATAAGAGAGAACTGATGTATTATCTCTGAACATTTATCCCTTGTCCTTAATAAAGTCATATAGCTTAGGATTCAAATAGGGTAGCTCTCCTTAAACTACCAGTCCACAAATCTGCCAATTCTCACAAGGATCACTGGGAATACAAAACCTGCCCCGTGCAGGATGACAGGATTGGAGTACAAAGGCACAACAATGATGACAGAAGCAAAGTCGCTATAAACAAAATGGGCTGTGGGTCAGATTAAACTCTAGAGAGTGGCACAAGGGAAGAGAGGGAGAGCATGGCTGACTGCAAAGCTGCTCCAGGCAGAGCTTCTCCACAGCATGAGTCTCCTTTGGCTCCCTCTGTTGTGGCAGTGTTTTCACAACTCCTTTAGGATTAAGAAGTAAAACACCTGCTTGTTAGTTCCCTGAAGAAAAGCAGGACAGAAGAACCTGATTGCCAGTTCAGGAAGGCAAGACAATAAATGCATCCCCTTTAGCTAACATTCACCCCTAAAAAGGCTCTACCAACCCAAGTGACTGCTTTGTCTGAAGAAAAGTGAGAAATAGAGAGGACAGGCTTGATGTACAGACAAACCTGCTTCAGTTTTAGTCAAATGCTCAAACTTGTCGCCTTAAAAGCTGCAAGGAAGCTGAATTTGCTTCCCACATTGAAGTGCAGTGGAATTCATTGTGTGATCTCAATTCCACAAAAGGAACTAAGATGAAGGATGCAAATGTTTTACATAGTCTGCTTAAACATAACTCCCACTCCTCTAATGACAAGAGGCACAAAGCTTGCTTTCTTGTTGATAATGCTTTTCTGTCACAAAAATGAGAGTTTGAAAAGCCACTGGCTCCCAGGGAAGGTTGGTAACTAGTGCTCTGGTGTCACTGGCAGGATCTGGCCCCATGTCTGGAATCCAGAGCAGCTCTAAAAAATGCTTATTTGTGGTTCGTCCAACCCTAACTTTGAAATAGTGTAAGAAAGGCTGTGTTTGTGCTAACGCTTTTCTTGACACTGCTTTTGTCAGTTACCAACATACACCTTTTTTCCTCATTCCATTGTTGTGGGCAGTTTTGGTCAGGTGTGGTTTAAACTATTCTTTACGTGTCTGTTGTCTGCCTAATTGGCAACCATGATTCGGGGTTTGCCCCATGATTTACATAGGACTGTAGTCCAGAATGTGTCCAAAGTTCTTAATAAGAACAATTGCTGGCCAGTTACCACCTCTGCACGGGGGTGGTCACTGGCCACTCAGAGATACTTTTGGGGCTGTTGCTATGGGATTCAGAAACTGTTTTGAGAGCAATGGCAAGTACCAGATGTCCAGTGATTTAGGGGCTCCTTGTTACTTTTTAGCAGTTGTCTTGGTCATCCCTTTGTAATGTTATGTAATTCATTAAAAAGTAGACACAAGGCCCATATGACACACTGTGAATATGGTAAGCAAACGATACCCTGATTTAGAGTCTTAGATCTGAGTCTTATCTATCACAAATATTAGGATTCAAACTGCAGGAGCACACCTGAAATGTAGTTTATTCTTATTTTTCTTAAAAGGTTTTTAATAACATATCTGTTTCTGAAAAATTGGAACTTCTTTAACATAGCTGGTCCCTCCTCTCTCTATCCTGACTGTTTAGAAAGAGCTGTCCTTCGTCAGAGGAGATACCTCCCACTACTCTCTTCTCCATTCTCCTCTGACAGGTACCAGTGCTCCAGTATCTGCCGGTAAAGTCCACTGGGATGCACTGTTCTGACTTTGTTGTGAAAGTGGAAGGATGTTTACTTGCTTGTTCATAAAAAAAACAGGCTAAGAGAAAAGTCATGCTGTCAGGATGTCAAGTAAAGGAATGTAGCTGTGAGGAAACTCATTAC
This sequence comes from Brachypodius melanocephalos, assembly GCA_013398615.1. Lineage (NCBI taxonomy): Eukaryota > Metazoa > Chordata > Aves > Passeriformes > Pycnonotidae > Brachypodius > Brachypodius melanocephalos. The sequence goes on from VZSR01001863.1 coordinate 1,110,778, forward strand.
ACTGCAGGGCATTGCAGTGAAGAGCCCTGCTGTGAGGGTTGTGTTGTAGTCGGTGGTGGGTGAGGATGGGAAAGCACTGATCTAATCCATGCCCTCTTTCTTCCTTGCTTTTCACCTTCCAGTGCTTGGCTGCTGGCTCTCCCTATGTGCTGCTGAGTCCTTCTTTGCTTGTCCTTCCTCCTGCAAGTGTAACAGTGGCAACCTGGAAGTGGACTGTAGTGGCTTGGGCCTCTCTTCCATTCCCTCAGACATCCCCACAAACACCAGGACCTTCCTCTTTCTCAACAACAAACTCAGCATCCTGCCAGGAGCAGTGTTTTCCAACCTCTCTGCTCTACAGAGGCTGGATCTGTCCAACAACTTCTTGGACCAGCTCCCTCAGAACATCTTCAGTGACCTGGGGAACCTCACAGAGCTCCAGCTGAGGAACAACAGCATCCGGGCCTTGGACAAGGACCTGCTACAACACACGGCCCTGCTGCGCCAGCTGGACCTCTCCATCAACGGCCTGGCCCAGATTCCTTCGGGCATCTTTGATGACCTGCCTGCACTCCGCTCCCTCTCCCTCAGGTCCAATCGCCTGCAGAGCCTGGACAGGGTCACCTTCGAGCCTCTCACCAGCCTGCAGCAGCTCCAGGTTGGGGATAACCCCTGGGAATGTGATTGCAACCTCCGAGACTTCAAGCACTGGATGGAGTGGTTCTCCTACCGAGGTAGGTGCTCGTGCTGCGGAAGGCAGGTGGAGGAGTGCTGGTCTTCCAGGAAAGGCAAGCAAAGGCAGGCAGGGAAGAAACAGGAGCAGATACAACTGGCAGGTCAGGCTTACCTGAAGGACAGCTCTCAGCCAAGGAGCATGAGGACCCTGCTACAATTTAGTGCCACTGCATCTTCATACAGCAACACTGCCAGTCTGTGAAGTCCCCAGCAGCCCTAGATCTCCTGTTTCCTTGTTTTGTTTCTCATCTGAACTATTACTTGTCTTTTTTAATCTTGAGAGAAGAAAGAGCTTTCCTCAACTAACATTAAAATTTTAGGATTATGAATTCACCTCACTCTTTCTGCCTAAAGAGAAGAAGTGCTTTTCACACTTGGAAATAAGCATCCCATTCTCTTTCTTAAGCTGAGAGAAATAGAAGTCAGATTTGGCTGTAAAGCATCAGCTTTGCTGCCAAAAAAAAAACCCAAAAAAACCTTAGGAAACAGTGACACTTAGGAAAAACACTGCAACTCATATTGGAGAACCCAACCTACAGCTCAAATTAACAAGCCAGGTCCCAAGTGAGACTGGCTATAAAATCATAATTTCAAACTGAGCATTTTGACAAGTTTGCATTTCCAGATTTTCCTTGAAACACAGAAGACTAGGAAGGTACATGTCACTTATCAGGAATGCTGATGGGATGACATGCTTTCAGGAGCTGCAACTCAAAGAAAGATGGCACATTTTACACGATTGAGGATTGAAGGCCTGACCTTCTGTTTCTGGAACCAATGAGTAGGAAAGGGTCTCAAATCATGCGGATAGCAACAGTCAGCTGTCACATCCCTGCTGATCACAGCCATGCTGCAAGGAGATTATCTCTGCCTATGGCTACACTGCAGTCTGAAATACGCATTTGTGTGAGCAGAATCAAACAAGCATACGAGTGCCACTTTCCACTTTTTTTTTTTTATTTGTTCTTTTTCTTGACTACCATATCACAAAGTCACAAAGTCAGTGGAAAGCGTGCAGACATAATTTTCCTTTTTTTTCCTCCCCTTCCAAGGAAGCTGCCCAAACTCACTCAAGCATTTGTTTCAACATCTGTCATTATTTTCACAGAGATGGATTAGTTGTCAGAAGATGGGATGTGTATCTGTTGTTTTTTTGAGAAGGTACAGCCCGGTCCTATCTTTTTGCTTTAATTTCTCCTTTTCTAAAGTGGTTCTACTGAGACTTACATAACTCATTAAACAGTATGAGGCTGACTTAAATGGTTTCAGAGGGCTTTCATGTCTCGGCCTGTGCAGATAGCATGCACCAGGAGCTCTAGGGTCAAACCCAACCTAGGCAGAGGCATGCTGGCCAGCTGACACAGTTGAAGATTCTGCAGGGAAAATACTTTAGCAGGTGTGAATGGAGGCCCATGAACTCACCCCAGCTGAGGATCTAAGCCTGCTGTCTCTGTATGGGATGGAGCTGTGATTGACTCCTGTTATCTCTATTGGAACAGGTGGGAAAATCGACCAGCTGGCCTGCACCTTGCCCAAGGAGCTGAAAGGAAAGGACATGCGAATGGTGCCCATGGAGATGTTCAACTACTGCTCCCAGCTGGATGACGAGAACAGCTCTACAGTGCTGGACAATACTGGACCACCTTGCACTAAAGGAAGCCCTGCTCCTTCCAAATCTAAATCAGGCCCAGAAACAGAAGTGGAGCCCAGTGTGGGATGCCCTCAGAAACAGCGGTACAGGCCCGTGAGTGTGCGCCGGGCTATTGGCACTGTGATCATTGCAGGCGTGGTTTGTGGCATCGTTTGCATCATGATGGTGGTGGCAGCTGCCTATGGTTGCATCTATGCTTCCCTCATGGCCAAGTACCACAGGGAGCTGAAGAAGAGGCAGCCACTCATGGGTGACACAGAAGGTGAACACGAAGAACAAAAACAAATCTCTTCTGTGGCGTGAAACTGTTCTAGGAAGGAAGGGACAGCGATGAGAAAAGGTACCTGAGAGCAGTCAAACATGGGGTCTTCCCAAAATACATCTTCCCAGACAGACTGTGCTATTGCTCCACTCACCCAAGTAGTACAACATGCTTCTGGGGGGTCAGGGCACCTGGCTCAATTTCTTTTCCTTTGCCCCAGGCCCATTTTGTGCCCTTTTACCCTTGGGCCCTCCCAGACAAATAAAGTAGAGTCAGACCTCGAGTGCTTGCTGTGCCTCATGCCCTTGCACAGAGCTTCCCTCACATGCCTGCTGCAAGGACAGCTGGCACCTTCTGGGAACCTGTGTCATCCTCTCAGCTTCGGTCCTGAATCGTCCTGTATCCTGTCAAGAGTTCTCCACAAACAGAGAGCAGCTGTTGGAAACCTTATGTGGGAGCAGGACACCAGAAATGTCCATGCCTCACTGTTAGGTCGCTACTGTGGTGTGATACTAAGTTGCTGCCTACCCTACAAATCAGCGCTGCCATGATTACATCAGAAGGGAGGCAAGGTCCATATGGTAGGGCAACAGTTGGTGCGAGATTGGCCTTCTCACTTTTAGAGGTGGAAGGATACCTGTATCACCCTAACACACTGCCAGGGAGCACAGTGTCCCTTTTTTTGCTCCTGGCCAAGTCCAAACCTTTGAGCTGACACACGTGTCATCTGCTGCAGGTGCACAGGCACAGAGTCATCTTCCTGTACACACACACACTGACTCATTCTGATCCCAACACGCACACACAGCGCCAGTCCCAGTTCCAGGCATCCAGGCACCCTACCTGCACGTGCAGAGCTATCACTCATGCCCATGCTGACCTGCCCTCTGCATGCAGCCATGGACACATTCAGCCACTTTACCTTACCCTGATCACAGTAGTGTGTATCACCTCCTGCTTCAGACAAAAAACATGCACGTGCCACTGAGGAGTAACAAAAACATGTCAGCCACAGTGCAGAGCCAGTGGAAACTGGCAGAAGAGGATGGAGAGAGAGAAAGTTACCGAGATTACAGCACCAGTCTGTGGAAATAAGTACACAGCATGAAAAAAAAAGAAGGTGTGTTATCTATTTTCTGTCTTCTCTAATAAATGGAGAGGGTAAGGATATGAAGCCTCCATTTAGCAATGTTTGATTGGCAGATCAGAAATGGGTCATCAGGAAAGACTAGAGGAGGAGGTGGCTTGCCAAGAGTGCAAGCCATGCTGAGAAGTGTGAGCCTAGAGAAAGGTGTCAGGGGAAGAAGTCACACAACCCAGGAGCTGCCACGGCTGGCACAGGGGCCAGCACAGTGTGTGGAACAGGGTGATGCAGCTGAGGTGACCAAAAAGAGTGGGCAGAGTTCTGGAGGGTCTTGAGGTGAAGGCTGGAACATGGAGCAAGCATGGCACACATGGGAGAGCCCAGGAAGGGCCTAGCACAGGAGGCAGCAGAGCCCACATGCACTCCCTTCACCATCACTGAGGTGTCCAGTGACACCCACAGCTGCACCTGAGTATGCCCACACACATAGCCGTGCACACTGCCACTGTCACGTATGGTGACTTCCCCCAACCAGATTTTAAAGCCCTTAGACTGCAGTGCCTCCTATTAATCTTAGCTCATTCTGACCTGACAGGGAAAAAAAAAAAAGGTGAGAGGGGGCGAAAAAATGAAAGGAACTCAACATAAGGACTCATTTTGTATCACTGGAAGTGGGATAAAATGCTGTCTCCAGGGGAGAGCGCACATTGCCATGGTAACCTGCTCTAACCCGTCACAGTGGGTATTCCTGGGCGAGGAAGATGACACCGGAGGTCGTGCATCCACAGTGCCTGTGGATGGTGTGATCCCTGCCATCAGGAAACAAGCTGGCAGCCAGCCCAGCTTTGCAGGGTGTTGTGCTAGCAACCTGTGTTCAGAGCCCTGCGTGCTCTGCAGGTGGACCCTGCCTGGGCACACCACCTCTTGCACCTGCTCCATCTGAATCCTAGTGCTGTTGGACATCTCACAGCCCTCCTGCTCGCTGTGACTGGATCCCCGTGGAAACAATGCACGCTGGCTCCTCACTCCTTCTGGTCCCCTACAGGTGGTTGTACTGACCAGTGGGCACACAACATCATTAATCAAAGCCTGGAGTGGAAAAATCCCTCCTGGTCCAGCCAGGGTCACCAGAGTGAAGCAGACAGGATGAAAACTGCACTGTTTTAGCATGACTTCCCTTCAACACAGGGATGCATGGGGCAGAGGAGGATGTTCTTCAGGGAAGCAGAAGACCAGGCTGCCATGGAGGAAGAACTGGGAGAAGCAGTCAGCCCACCCACCAGTGTGCACACACACTTTCCCCCCATTTCCAGCACACTGTGGGGAAGAGGAAGAGAAGGAGGGGGGCTGGTGAAATGTGAGGAGGAAGGACTCTTCCCCCATGTACTGTACAGCCACTCCAACCATCCCATCTGCTCCAAGCGTAGCCTGCTCTGAAGGGCAGAACTGGTGCACTGCAGACTCCGTATGTGTGTTACTGCTGCTCCACATTCCCAGCAAGCCAGGACCAGACTCTGCCTTCTGGATCCAAACCCATCCCCAGCCTCCCTCTCAGGGGAACCTCTCCCTTTACCATACTGGACTCCGCAATCATACTTGAAATGGGACTTGAGTCAGAGTGGTACATTTATAGATCTATATTTTACTTGCATCAAATAATGGTGACATATTGCACAAAACAAATGGGATCTATATATGTGTGTGTGTGTGTGTGTGTGTGTGTATGTGTGTGTGTGATAAGAGAGAGACTGTTTTTAAGGGAACAGACTAGAGGTGAAATGAATGGGAAGAAGGTAGGGGACAATGCAGGGGTTGAGGGTGTGAAATTCTCCTTCCCCTGCACCTTCCCTGTGACTTCCTCCTGCCCTGACCAATTTTTCTTTGTTGCTAATAATATTTTCTATATCCTGTGTTGTGGGGCTGGTGATGACCTTGCCCATCCTTTCCTTTTTTTGTTTTAATTTATACGGCAGAAAGTCTGGATTTATCTCAACCCTAGACAAGGGACTGCTATGTTTAGAAACCCACCCAGGAAAGGAGAAGACAGGAAAGGGGAGATCTGAGTGTTGCTGTGAAACACGAAGGCTGGCTAAGAGGAGTCCCGCTGGAAAGCAAATAGCAGGATGAGGACCTGTCCTTTTGTACGCAGAGCAGAGTAAGAGGGCTCACTGGGAAGTGCCCTCTTCATGGCACTGTTTGCAAACAGGCTCTTTGTCCATTCCCCATCAGGCTGCCCAGGTGTGGCTGAGCTGCTGCCCTGCTCACAGGCCCTCCCTGCAGGGACCACAGCATCCCGAGCAGGCAGAAATGGAGCTCTATGGGATGCTGGATACAGATCGGGACCCAGTGCTCCTTGTGTGCCCAGCCAATGGGTTCCTCTGGTGTGTGGGGACAGGGGTGCCTGGTCTCCCTGCAGGTGTGTCTGGGCATGGCAGGGAAGGGGGGTCCCCCTGGATGCACCCTTTGCTGAGGCAGCTTCTCCAATGTCACATGCAGGTGCCTGCTCTCAGGAAAGGGTCTTCTGTGGTTTGTGGGGCTGGCAGGGCCAGCAGGAACATCCCTCCTGCTCCCCCTGCTCCCCTTCCCCACACATCCACCTGTGAGACAGGCAGGCACATCCCTTGCAGGGAGTAAATGGCACCTGTAATTCCTTTTTCTTTTTTGTTATCATTTGAGGGAGAGCGACAAGATTTTCTAAAATGATTGAATGGAGGTTTCTTTGGCATGAGACAGAAAATTTTTAAAGGTATACTATATTTCTGGCTTGTTGTTACAGAATAATAATAAAGAATGTATTTTCCTATGCTCCCTCTTGTTTAAATGAGATCTCTGACAGCGCCATTCACCCTTTCCATATCCCCTGCAGAAGCAAACACCACAGGGACACAGCCAGCCAAAGGAGAAAGCCCCTCAATTCCCACAGATGTATTCTTGTCGGTACACACTGATTGAAGCTGGAGTGAGCGCGCACACAATGTATCAGTGTAAGTCAGGGTGAGGCTCTAGGACTAAACACAGTCAGTGAAGGTGAGACCCTAGATCTAGAAACACACACACTCAATGCTCCAGGGACACAGCCAGACAAGGGTGATTGTGTAACAAAGATAAGACACTGTGGCAATCAGTTCATTACATAAAAGTAGAAAGGGCCAAATTAATCCCTAGTGTAAGAACACAGGAGCCAATGGAGTTAGATTCAGGTCAAACTTGATTCCAAAAGCTTTTTTTTTTTTTTAATTAGAACATAATGTAACAAATAGGGAGCTAAGGGTTCCTACGTCACCAGATTCCTGACCCTCTTGAACAAAGTTATTTCGAAATGGATGGAAATTGCTATCTAATCCTATTGCACCCCCAAGTACACAAGCTGTTACCCCTAGAGCTAAAAGAGTCTCTCCACCAGCTGTTCCCTGTCTGGGTCTATCACACACAGCTAAGAAGTTTAAATTCCCCACTTGGCCACTTTCAGTGCTAAGAGTACACAATTCATCACATTCCCTTGCTGTAAGAATAAGCTCATCCTGACGCATATGGAACCGCAAAGGATGTTAAACCTCACCACGAGCAAACCCTTGTGCCACCCTGCTCACACTGCTGTACTCAGCCACCCTGCTGTGCTCAGCCTGATCTTCAGAGAGAAACTGGGAGCAGAACCCAGCTACTCTTAATCTGCTCGCAGCTGAGGCAGCTGTTCTGCTAAAAAGATTTGAGCTGCAGGAGGATCACCGCACCATTATTGTTTAATAGCATGGTGTCTATGACACATAGTTTAAACTAATTTTGCCAGGTAGGTAGAGGAGTGCACACAGATACTACTCAGCAGTTCATATAATACCAGAAACACAGAGCAGAAAAAAAGCAAAGCCAACACACTCATCTGATGACTCTAGGCTTTTTCAGTTCATGAACTATCTGGGAGTGGGCCGTGATTTCCTGCAATTTGATTTATAATAATTTGATTCCTATTTGATATTGACCAATGTATTTGTCCTGCTTACCTACCTACTCACGCACACATGTAACACCCTGTATAATAACCATGTAATTCTGTACATATAACAGGTAAAATATATAAAATAGGATTCCTCCTCAGTATCTCATTCATCTGCAGCCCACTGTGCTAGCTTGAAGAGCATTTGCAAGCACTGGTTGGAAGCAGGGGTCACAGGCTCAGCTTCTATCCTCTGACCAGATAAATGCAAGTCCTAGCATGGGATTTCTGAGGCCAAAAAGACTTCCCTCCAAGAATAATGGATTCACCATTGAATACAGTTACAGAATGAAATGTGAGTAAATAAACATATCCCGTGTCATTCTGGGGTGCTCTCCACATCTGTTGCAGTCCTGGGAACTGGGGGACAAGGCAATATCCTCATAGCTCTTCTCCCTTTAGAGGATGGGGAAAAAGCACCCAACAAGGGCCGGATCTGTCTTTCCCACAGTTCTGTTGTGCTGCAGCCAGGCAGAGGCCATGTGCAGGGCACCTGGAGCCAAGGAGAAAGCAGAGCATGATGCTAATAATAACTCTGCCTTGTGTGGAGCTTCTGGGCGAGGACAACAACACGCTGCTCTTTGCTTGGGGCTCCAGGCAGAGATTTGCCCCTTCACATTTGCTTTTTCTGAGACCTGACTTGGGAATAAACCTGTTTGTTAGCACAGCTGCAGAAAATCAACTCGGAAAGGGCACTGCAGGAGTGAGGAATGCAGGTATTTCATTTGAGGGAATACACACAGACGATACCCTGCGATATTCAACCAGCTCCAGGGAAATATGCAGAGTAACAACAATGCTTTGCATTTCTATAGTGCTTGCCTTTGGCAGCTCTCTGGGAGCTTGCAAACATTAACGAATTCACAGAGGCAGAGATTCAGAGAATATAAAGGCCAGAAGGGACTTTAGATCATCCAGTCTGACCTTCTGTGTGTCGCACGCTACTTGGAAATTGTGTGGAAAAGAACCACAAGCATTATTTGGGGGTGGCAGAAAATGCCTTCCTGTGAAAGGCTGAAAGAGCTCAATCTATTTAGCTTATGAAACAGAAATTGGAGAAGCTATCCTGTAGAAAGACCAACAGTGAGTATTTTACATGCTGCTATGTTGAGTCTGCCAGAAAGGCATCTACCTTTGATTTGAAAAACACTCAAGAAAGGGAAAAATATTGTTTCCCTTGGTATCTTCTGACAATGCCTATTCATGGTCATTGTTAGCATTCAAGCTTACTAATTCATTTGAATCTGTTCGTTTTTTCTGTCACAGTTTTTGTTATTCTCTCCCCTAGATTAAAAATACCCAAACCTTCAGTAACCAGCAGCTCTCTGTGTGGAGGCACTTTATACTCTAAATCAAATAATCTCTCAGTCTTCTTTTAACAGGCAAATTGAGTTTATTGAATCTTTCACTGAAAGCATTTTCTCATCTCTGGGACAACACTGGACCCTATCATCACACTGCTTCCAGCTTTTTCTCCTCCTTCTAGTATTCTCCTCATCCACCAGTATCTGTGCTCTATATTGCAGATATTACATGACTTTTGCCACTTTTCTCTACTCCTTCCTACCAAAGAATGTCTCACAGTACACTCACTAGGCTGTGTGAACATTGCTCCTGCTTTAAAGATGGAGGCAAATGTAAACGCTAGTACAAAACCCTAACAAGTAATTTTGAGGGAAGCAGATTACAGGTAAGTGGTTCTGATCCTACCTTTACAGTAGTAAAAATTCAGTGGATTTTAAACATGAGCTTCCAGATTTATACAATTCTTGGCAAGAGAAAATCTAGCCCTTTATTTAAAAGGATGATCCCTTTCCAGCATTTTCCACTTTTTCATCTACTCAGAGCCTCATATGGTTATTTTTCACGTATCTCTCACTGGGCATAAATGTCTTGGATTCCCCAGTCACTCTTTCTCTCTCCCCCTTATTTTTGCCTTCTTTCCCCTTTCCAATGAATGCCTCTGACCAGCTGCTTCTCAGATTCTTCCTGCTCTGGTCTACCCAACTGTAACAAAACACACCAGCCCCCACATCCCCATCTGCTTTTTAAGGGTTTGTTATTGTAAGCAGAGGTTTTTCTGCTCTCTGTTCTTTACTTTGCAAAACCCAAAGCAATCAAGAGAAACCACCACAGTGTCAAAGGCTGAGAGACGGGTTTAGGTCAGCCCTAGCTTCTGGTCTCCCAGGTGCTGTGCTGGGGCTTTCAGGTGCATTAACAAGCTTATTTTTATTCAGTCATGACTAAAATCATGGAGTGTGTGAACTACAGGGTGAGAATACCCAGCCTTGTGCCCAAGGGAAATGCTGCAGTGAATGGGAAGTTCCCTGAGTGTTTACCTTGCTTGTTGCTGGTTTTTGTTCTGTGACATGGTGAGACCAGGGACTTCAGCTATTCCTTGGTCAAGGGACTACAGGCTAACAGAGTCTCAGCTCTTTCTACTCAAGGCACCTCCACTTTCTTACACACTTTTCAAGCTCCAGCTTAAATGCGTTGTCTTCGTACCTCAGATTCTGGGTAAAGCTGCTTTACCCTAACAGATAGAAATCCACTTCTAGTTTTGCACCCTGAGTATTTTGCTGGCCTGTCTGTACTACACTATCTCCATACAACTGTGTGCTTTAGTTTAAATGTGTCCTCCAAGGTGCATTCATGACAGCAATCCTATCTGCTTTGTCCTTGGCTGCATGTGGTTACCCAAGCTGGGTGCTCCTAGGTTCCTCTCACAGTCAGACTTCCCTTTTCTCTCATCATCTGCCCATCCTGTCTGCTCCTGTCCCAGCCTGTATTCCTTTGACCAAAACTGTAACACAGACTAGAGGAGAGGTTTCACAGGACTTTGGGTGGCAGCATCAATGTCTTTTCCCACTGGGAACACCTCCCTAAGCACTAGAACAGCATTTGCTTTGTCCACAGCTGCATCATGCTGTGACTCACCATCATACCACCATTGCCTGATACAGAAGATCCGAGCATTTTTTTCCTGAACTTTCTCAGGATATGTTTACCACTAGGTCTATCCAGCTGCCTTTCAGTAAGGTTCTCAGGACAGGTCTTGGTAGATGACAATGGTTCCCTGAATTTAATGTGGGCATCAGGGAGCAACAGGGCTTATACTGACGATCCACACTGAGGATCCTCACTGAGACTTGGCAAAACTGGCTCAACATTTTCCAGAAGACAAGCACTGCCTCCAGTCCTGCTTGCTGTGCTCTCTGCCAGATCTCTCAGAGTTCCCAGCTTACAGAAGATTTCTATTATTAGTTGTCAAGCATATGACCTTGTCTGTCGTACTACTGAAATTCATTCTGTTTCTGGCACTCCTGCCAAGGTCAAATAAGGCTTCCTCTACAATACCCTGGTCCTTCCCTGCAGTAGCAATGCCTTCTAGTGTTGAATCATCAGGATTGAATCATCCCTCCCTCTCCATAGTTATCTGAGTCAGGGTCTCAGGTTAACATTAGCAAAGGCCAGTCCCATGGGTGACCATGGGGACTGTAACAAGTAACATTTTGCTAGACTTTGGTAGGTGATCTTGCTGCTGCTGTCTTCCCAGATTGACTCCTCCCTCCCTGCCCCTTACAACTCCTCTGCCTCACTCGATCCTCTCCAGTCTAACTAATTGTTTCTTATGTGGCATGTATCAATGCTTTGCTGAAATACAGAGATGAGACCTTTGAAATTTCTTTTGCCTTCCAGGAAAATAATCACCTGAAAGAAAGATGTTGGCTTGGCCAACAGATGTTGGCTGTGTGTTATCCAGCACAGACAAACTCATATAGCCTCACTCCCTTTTCCCCTAACTGCTTGGTAATAATTATACTTTTATTGAAGATCTCCTCAAAAGTGCTACAAACGTTGCAGAGGTCACACTTAAAAGTCTGAGACTGACAAACAAATCCTTCTTTAATCTTAGTTGCTGAATTTTCCCTTTTGCAGACTGCATGGTGTCACCACCGTGTGCAGAGTTGAAAAAAGCCCTTTGCTGTAAGTGTGTGTTTCCTCATGCCAGCTCTCCCAGGGCTGGAAAGAACCCAGGCCCAGCACTGAGAGTGCACTAATCAGCTTGAGCTGCTTATTCACAGCACTCAGCTTGTTTCTTTCCCCAAGGATGATATTTCTGTCTTATCAATAACTTGGGCACTGAGTCTTTGGTTTTTGCTCAGACTATGGACTCCTTGATCCCAACTTCACTCTTATTGACCAGAAGTGGCCCTACTTCTTTCTTTTTTTTTTTTTTTTCTATTCCCCAAATAGCTGAAGAATATTATGCTGTTTGTTTTAACCTCCTTTGCAAGGTCTAGCTCAGCTTGATATGTAAGCAATCCTCACTTTATCCTTACAATTCTGACCTCTAAGGAAGGGCAGGGCAGGACAGAGCTAGGCAAGGCAGCCTTCTTTGCTATCTTGCAGAGCCAGCTTAAGCAGCTGCTTGCCATCACAAAGAGATGGAGGGCAAGAGAATCAGGATTCCCACAGAAATGGGGGCTTCACACTGTTCTCAAAAGCTCAACTGCTCCTCCCACCCCCACAATCCAGGCTTGGCACTGCTGCCTGTGAAAGCAGTGCCACGAGTCAGCAGCAGAACACCCTCCACAATGGGCAGCAGAGAGTAGAGGTGCCATCTAACCAGAATTATCTGTGATCCTGTGAGTGGGATTTCTGTGTCCCAGTGGGAGGAAGAGAAGAAAAAGGTCTTGTGAAGGGAAAAGGATGGCAGTCAGAGTCCCATTACAAAGCCTTATGATAGGGAGATTTGGGCCTCAAGTGATAGGTAGGGCAGGAGAAAAAGAATTCAGGATGAGTGATAGCTAAAAGAATGTGTCTTAGGAGGAGGCTGGAGCTGTACTCAGATCTGCTAAGTTTCTGTGGTTCTCACCCCACAAAACTTGTCTGCTTCTCCCTTGGCTGAATTTAAGCTAAACCATCATACAAGACATTTCCTATAACTTCCTCTGCAGTGACATTTACCACCTTCATCCTCACATCTACAGACTGCTCATGTGATCCTTTTCAGCATCTTCTCAGGTGGCTTTGCTCCTCTGCTGAACTGTAGGTGCTAATACAGCTCAGGACATCAGTTATACCTGTGCTAAGGCTACAGACAACAGCACTTTACCCCATGCACTTTGGATAAAAGATGTGGGGCACTGGGGGGATAGGTGTGAGCAGGGTGATGAACCAGCCTTGCATTCACACAGAGATTTAGGTGGTGTCAGGGGTGTCAGGGCCTCTTGCTTGGCAGCCTATGGATCTTCACACAGCTTCAAATGGAAGGTCCAGCATCATTCATGACCCTCGCACTTTGTCAGTGCCCCTAAATACCCAGTGCTTACTGACAGCCCCTGCACACTGGGTCAAATCCCATGGCCATAGGGAGCAGTCCTGTACCTGCCTGGAAAACACCACAGATAGGAGGAAGGGCAAATTGCTCTGTGGTTCTGAGTGTCTGTGCACGTCCCCAGAGAGATGTGCACACACCCAGGGAGCCCAGGGATCTCACAACACACTGCAGAGCAGCTGTTTACGTATGCAGATACACACATGCACGCACAAAGCACCTCACACATCGTTTATCTACACATCCAGCACACTCCCACGAGCACCCCTGGGTGGGGATACAGGGCCCTGCTGGTGCTGGGTAGGCAGGAGTTAATGGAAGAGAGGCTGGGAAGGAAATTAAAAGCAAAAAAAGTTGAAAGCCTAGCACATGATTCTTCTCCTATCACATCTGTGAATCCTGGAGCGCAAGAGTAATTGTCTGCAATGAGTCAGACCAAAAGGCACAAGGTAATGGTTGCTATGGCAACCCATGCACTGCTCTAATTCAGCTCAGAATTAAAATGATATCAAATAATTTGCAAGCAAAGGCAACATGGCAAAGGCGCTGGGTGCCAATCTAAAAAATCCAGCTATATGCAAGTCTCTCCTGAGTCAGTGTCAAGGGCTCTTTTCGCTTCAAGAGTGACAGCCACTGCAATCAGAGGAGCTGTCGAGGCGGCGGTGATGGATAACCTTAGGCAAGAAGATTTCTGCTACGCACAGGCAAGAACGGGGTCCTGGGCTGGAGCTCCAGCCTGGAACAGGTTCCAGGGCTGAGGATGTCCTGGGACAGATGCCTCACCAGACACCAAATGGGAAAACTCATTGCTCACAATTTTTTATTGGGGGTCCCACTGAGAAAATTCCCTGAAATGCTGGTGAGGGCAGGGCCTGGACACAGGAACCTATCCACAGGGTCTGTGCTGGGTGAAGCATTGCCTGCATGGGCTGAGGCTCATGCTCTAAGGCAAGGCTCACTCCCTTAGAGCTTTTTCCCTGGTAAGTGGAACAAAGTGTACAAAGCCAGGCACTCAGCAGAGACTACAAAGAAATGTTTACTCTACAGAATTGGCTATTGTCTTCGGTTTTTCCCCAGACAAGGACTCATCCCAAGGCAATGGACAATGTCTGCACACACTGGGGGAGGCATGGTCCCTGTGCTGAAGATGTTACAGCCTATGCAGACAGCACAAAAACCATGGAAGAAAAGGAAATTGCTAAGGTCTAGTCAGGGTGAGCAGCAGGTTATGGAAGATGCCTCACATGGATATTTTTAGCATTCTTTATTTGTCCCTCTTGTCCCCAGTTGCTGTCTATGCATGGAGACATCTTTGTGGAGCTCTGCAGGCAGATGTTGCTCTCTCTCCTGTTCACTGACCCAGCTGGAGGATAACCAGCTTTGAAAAGGGAACTGTGTGGCCCCAGCACCCAGCACTGAGGCCAAAGCTTGATGAAAGGCAAAGTTTGGGAGACCAGAGCCAGCGCAAAATAACGCAACAATTTCACTTTTGTCTGGCTCATGGAACAGCTTGTGTGTGCCCCAGAAACACCCCAAAAAGCAGCCTGGGTGCTTGCAGGTGTCCCCCAAGGCTCAGTGTGTAAGCAGAATGCAATGGGTGGCAGGCAGGCAGATGGGAGGGATGAAGAGTGCAAGAGACATTGGTTTTGGCACACTAGTGTGTCTCTGAGACACTGTGACATTGGAGCAGTGGCTCAACATTTAGGCCAGCCAAGTGTGTAGCCACTGATAACAGCCTCCAGACAGATGTCCTGAGAGGTGAAGGTACAGCTGCCGGTAGCACTAAAATCAGCAGCATTTCTGCCTTACGAGTGCCCCTAACACTTTCCATGACTCATTTCCAGGGCACAGCACTTTCAGATGTCTCTGATTTTGTTGTATGAAATGGATGTGTGAGAAACTCCTCGGGCTTTGGGGATTGCCAGAAGGGGCTGGCATCAGTAGGAGACAAGACATAGCAGGTGATGGGCTGAAAACGAGATGTCTTCCTTCTTTTTATCCATCCTACCTGGATGCTGGGATGACCATGATTTCCATAAAGGCACCTGGTGATGCCTCAGGGACTCACAGAAATCTCTGCACTGAGACAACTTTGGCACAACCTTCGGCACAAAAAGAGGGACAGCATTCCTTCTGAATACTGTAGCACACATTCAAGAGATCAGCTACCCTCATATTTTATATGGGTATCTTAATGCTGCTTTCTGAAAAAGCCTTGTGAAAAAAATTTAATTCTCTAGTTTATATTCAGCTATTTCCTTGGAAAAGGTGCTTATGCTATTAGAGCTTATTTCTGTCTATTTTAACAGCTTCTGCTGATGCTACTGTCACTTTCCAGAGAGAAGGTTTTATGAAATGTTTTATCCATCCAAACAACAAAACTGTAGGAATATGGAATTGTGTGCAGATTAGCTTGAAAAGATGCCTCAGCAACAGTCCTGCTGAAAAAGCCACCTGTACCTCCTGTTCCTGCTTGCTGGTAGCAGACAGCAGGTAGCCAAAATTGGAGACCAAGGAAGAGATGGAGAGACATCAATCTGGCCAGGAATTGCTTTACAAATGAAGAGCTTCCATCAGACTGACAGAGGCTGGATTTTAACCAGAGGTAAAATAGCAAAATTACTCCCCATTTCCTACTTTTCAAACTGATTGATTTCAAATTCTTTTGGGGAAAAAAAAAAAAAAAAGAGATTAAAAATCTGTTCCTGCTGTGAGTACAGAGCTTTTCTGAAAATAGTGGTCTTGATAACTCAGTGTTCCAAAACTCTGTCTTTAAAACAGAGATAACATTTCTCTTCTCTGCCCCTGGTTTGAGCTTGCCTAGGGCTCTCCTCAAATACATCTGCATGAATTGCTGGTGTCATGGGATAATGATTTCACTGTGGTCCAATAACTGCTGGTAAGAACAGCTACTTCCAATATCCACAGAGGAGAGAAGCGTTGTATAAAATAAACCTGCATCTCCCAAGTGCCCATTTGGATTATTTTTTTGGGCACCATGCGCACGCCCCATTGTCTGTTTGCCATCCCTGCCACATGACAGCCATGGCAGGGATCGTAACCCTACCTGTCCCTGCTGGGACTGGCAGCCAGCTGACAGCCCCAGAAGTTAAAGAGCCAGAAGGTCAGGCAATGAAAGAGACGTCATCCACAGCCCAAAGTGACAGCTGAACTCCTGCACAGATTCCACTGGTTTCACTGAGGCTTTAAATCACTAAAAGCTTCTGTCAGCAACTCCATGTGATTTCTGCCTTGCAGCCTGAGGATCAGAAAGCCCCAGGCTACTGACTCACGGGAGGGAGCAGATGACAGTGCTATCTGGGGCAGGACATGGCTTGGGGAGAATGCCATCACCATTCCTTATTTCTCATTTCCAACGCAGTTAGTGTGTGTGAAAGGTACTGGACTGACATCCCAGGAGAATAGTTGCCTTCTAATTAATTATAATTAATCATCCAGGCATTACTTAATCCTTGCATAGTGCTTTGAAGTGCCAAAGAACAATACAGCAGGTAGATAATATTCATTCCAAGAAACAGGTATAGTCAAGCCAGGGTTGCCTGTGTGGCTTCCCACCAAACAGACCACACCAACTCAGCTCACACAAGCAGACCCTGCCTTAGCTCCATCACATCCTCCAATAAATCAGTGTGTACCCTTGTGCAACCCTCCCAGGCCCATGGGAGAAGGAGAGGGATGGATGAAAAGGGGTGAGGATAGGGCAGGGCAAAGGACACTTCCTTTCCCTCCTGAAAGTGTGGAGTAGCATCTCTAATGGCAAGAGGAGCAGCCTGGACTCCCCCTCAAACCCATTCTGGGATTTCCCACTGAGTTAACAGAGAATGAAATGGAAGGAAGGAGGCCCTTGTGCTTCCCCCTCCATCCCTTCTCTCAGCCCTCCAGACTAGAACTCTCTAATCCCATCTGACTGCTCTCTCACTCTCTGACAGCAGCCAGGCCTGTGTCATCTTCCTGGACACTTGATTTTACCAGTTTGCCTTACTCTGCCCTGGCTGGGGACTGCCATTTATCTGCCAGAAGCAAAGGGGCCCAATGCTTCCTGTCACTGGCATGGTCCCCATGGGGGCTCTGGGGGTGCTCCCTCCCCACGAGCACGGCTGTAAATCCTGGAGCCTAATTTTTCACTGCATGCATAGTGAACATTACAAAGTGCTTACAAATCCCCTCAAGCACCATCAAGTCAAACAAGTGACAGTGATGATCAGTGGCAGAATGACAGACCAGTTCATATCACTTGTTCTTTTATAGGGGCATTCAAAAAGTCTCTGTTGTTCCCCTTTTACAGAACTGTGGCTGCATTTATTCAGAAACTATAAGTTTACCCAGATATTTGGCTTTCTGGGAACCAGTGCTGGGACCAAACTTCTGGTAGTATCATAACCAAATTACTATGGTATCAATCCTAGTAAAGGCTGATGCCATCAGAATAACAATAACAGTAACAACAATCTGCATCCCATTCTGCTCTAGTTGCCTCTTGTGTTCCCCCACACTCCCTCCCCTTCCTTCACCCCTCTCCTGTACCCAAGATGGTGTGGCATCTTTGCCCAACATCATTTCTGCTGCAGTCCCTCACAGTCCCCTAGAATCAGGATCTAGACACTCAGGATAATCATATTACTGTGAGGGGAAACGAAGTGAAATCTATATCCTTACTCTCTAAGCTGACATCCTCAAGAAAAAGATATTTCAATTGGTAGTGTGACCAGTAGTTATTGCTCTTTTTTAAAAAAATGACTACTAGTATGAAAGATTCAGATGGCGAACCTTGTCACTACTGGAAACAAAGCAAATGGTAATATAGCACTTTTTTCCTCCCTGACTGCCCCTGAAAAACATGGTGTGAACTGACACCCAAGCCAGCACATGGAACACACCTCAGCAAATCCTTGCACTCCTGCTGAAGTTAGTGGAGGCTACAGCTGGGGACACAAAGAACTCTAGACCCTTTGGGTGATAATGTTTGCCCTGATGCTATCTTTTATCCCACCCATACCATGGATCAGAGATGAGCTGTTTTCATCAAAGAGTAAGAAACCAGGAATGAAGAACACCCACCATGTGTGAGGGCAGCAGAAGATGCCTGTGGTCAGGTCACCTAATGTACCTGCTAGGGACAGTGACCATGGTACCTTTAAGGAACAAAAGCAATTTAAAATTAATTTCTGAGTCTCAGCTTCTGTGGTTGCCAATGAGAAAACTGGTTCTGCATCATTTCCAAAAATGATGGATTTTTCACCTTATTGTTATTGTTTTAACATGATTTGTTTCCCTATCCTCTGCTGTTTTCTCTACCCTCTGCAAAGGATCCTGTCCCTTCACAGCATGTCCCCACTGACAGTATTCAGCATAACTGAGTGGGTGGAAATCTCCACAGGGGTTGTGGAAATTGCTGCTGACAGAAGAGAAATGGCTCTGTCAGGGCCAGATCCTCCTGCCACTTGTTCTTGCTCCAGTGTTTCCACCGAAAAGTTTCCTTCCTTGTATTTAAGCTGAGTGCCAGATTGTCCTGGTTTCAGCTAGGGTAGAGTTAATTTCTTCCCAGTGGCTGTTAGAGCACTGTGTTTTGAATTCATAATGAGAATGTTTTGTTTTTTTGCTAAGTGTTTATCCTAAGCGTAGAGCTTTTTTCCTTGTCTCATGCTCTGTCAATGAGGAGGTGAACGAAGCAAACTGGGAGGGACCATAGCTTGGACAGGTGACCTGAACTGACCAAAGGGACATTCTACACCACAGAACATCATGCCCAGTATAGAAACTGGAGGGATTTACCCAGAAGAGGGACCAGTCTGGGTTTGGGAAGAGAGGTCTGGCATGGGTCAGTGGGTGGTGAGCAATTCTATCTGGCATTGCTTGTTTTTCTCTTTTTATTATTATTTTTATCATCATCATCATCATCATAATTTACTATTATTACTATATTTTACTTAATTTTAAATTATTAAACTGTTCTTATCTCAAACTGCAAGTTTTACTTTGATTCTCCTCCCCAGTCCACCAGGGTGGAAGGGTGACAGGGAGGTTGGGTGAGCAGCTTAATTTCCAGCTGGACTTGAACAAAGCACAGATGAACTGCCTGTGTGCCTCTGCTCTAATCAACAGGTCAGGAAAAGAAAGGAAAAAGATCATGAAAAACAAACTTCTTTTAAAAAAAAAGTTCTTTTCTCCTCTCAAATGAAGGCTTAGAAAAATGTTTCAGTGCTGTACAGAGGTCCTTGGTGTGGTTTCAATGCTCTTTTCTTTTCTGCTGGGTATAACAGTGTCAGCTGGTATCAGTTTTGGGAGCAGTTTCTATCATCCAAGCACCTATTAATGTGAACTTTGCTGAAATCATTCTGTTCACAGGTGTCTCTGGGCAGACTTCATAATAATTTTCTGGCTTTGGGCATAAGAGTGAAATGTTCTATTTCATAACACTTCCTTCAGCTTATAAGTACTTTCTCAATGCTCAGGTGATAATTAAAGAGTATCACTGTCAGCTAGAACTTACTGAAATCCTGGAAATGAAGGAATGCTTCATCAGATGAAGTTAAATTGCTATAGTTTTACTGACTAGTAGTTGTTGTTGGGTGTCCCTTCTATCAGTCAATTACTCCATTACCTGTTCCATCAGCCTCTTTCTTTAGTCACTGCTTCCAGGTCTAAAACAACTTAAAGAGAGCTACAACTTCTCTTACCCCAGTCCTCCTATGCTGAGTGGTTAAGTTGGATATGGTGCCAGGGTTACCGATAATGTTGGTTTGATTTGTTAAAGGGCTGCTGTGTTTCGCTTCTGAGTTCAACGTACTTCCATAAAGGCTGAAGCAATTAGTACAGAAAATGGTAAATCAAAAGCTTTGGGGTTCTGTTGGAAATAACACGCTGCATAAATTTTCCAAAAGAAGATGCAGTCTAGTGAAGGTCTGCCAAAAGAAAGTTAAAGCTCAGATACAACAGTAAGTTTGGCAATCTACAGGTCTGTGTTGGAGTTCTAGCAACATGCCCATTCCACCAGCAGAAGTTATTTTTCATTTGTGATGACAACGGAGATGCATAAACATGATGCTGTTCCAGAGCCAAAAGCATTTCCTGCAAAGTTTTAAACCTGCATGGACTTCCAAACCTACTCCTGCTCCAGAGAAAGAATCTCAATCCACAAATTCACCAGCACTGGAGACGGGAAGCTTCCATTCAAACAGCCCATTTCCCTTTCAGAAGCCTGTCAGCCATTCAGTACCTGTTCCATTATTCTCTGTTGAGCCTAGTTCTCAATACCACAAGCTATTGTGGCTCCTGTCACTTCCCTTGAATGACAAGCTAACAGCTCTCAGCTCCCACACTCAATGCAAGACGCAGCCATTTCATTCAAGATAAAAAGAGAAACCAGAATGTCCTACCTGCAGCAATTCCCATCTTCCCATCCACAGACACAGACACAGCCGTGCTCACTGTCACCACTTTTGGCAGGCCACCCCCCTCTGTCAAGACAAAAACACAGCAGGCTTGGTTAGCTTACCCCCAGAGAGGAATAAAATGCAGCAGGAGCAGCTTGCCCACACATTTTCCCATCCAGGACAGTGTGTACATATGCCTCAACTCTGAAACTTCCCAGAATTTTGAGGGCTGCATCCTTCAAGACACAAAAGCAGCCTAATAGGCTATGAGCAGACTCTATTTTTCTCTTCTCTATGGCTCATGATGAAAGTGGCATCCTCAGCATAAAGGAAGTGTGTCCAAGGCTGCAGGAGGGGTGGGAGTTGAGCAACCTGGTCTCATGGAAGACATCCCTGCCCACGGCAAGGGGTGTGACCTTTAAGGTCCCTTTCAGCCCAAAATGTTCCATGATTCTAGGATAAAATGCAAAAGATTGGCCTACTCAGTTTTGGGCATGTAGAACTTCTCTTAGGCCAGAGAGCTGTTCTGCTCAATGCAGCATCTAAACTCTGTGGACAGAGGAGAAGCAGGACAGGTAATTCTGACAAGACTTGCGCAGCAAAGGCCAGGCTTATGTCTAACTCTTACCCAAACCAGGCCAGCACTACAAACTGCAGACACAGCACTTCCAGGTGCTTCCAGAGTGCACTCCATTTTAGAAACAAACTCTTCTGGGACCTTGTTGCCTAAACTCCCTTATGCCCCAAGGTCTCCCAATTATCCTTGAGCTGCTGCTTTAAGCATCCTGGAGGTCCTGTGACACATCTGCCGGTCCTGTGCAGATCTCTGGGCTCCCACAGGGCATTTAACATCACATGGCTGGATAGGCTCAAGCAACCGAACCCCATCTCTCTTTGTCAGTGCAGTTGTTTCAGTCTGCAATTGTCCATGTGGCAGATTCCATTTCTGTGTTTTTTTAAAGTGATTAGATTAGCTTCAGCTGGGGCACCTGTTTGGGAACTGCCAGGGGACAGTTTGAAGGCCAGTCTGACCTATGCAGTCTGCACCTGGTTCCCTCCTTGCATGCTTGATGGAAACCTCTTCCTTAGACAGATGGGTCAGGGATTCTTTACTTCCCCACGACTCCAGCATTTGTTACTGCTTTCCATGTCTGTCTTCATCATTCTAGGTGTGTCCAGAGCACAATTCAGTGCCTACCACAGTTTAGCCTGGAGGCTCTCATTATTTTTCATTTTTTGATTGAAGCCAGATTAACCTACTCAAGTGTGTCAAAAGCAGTAAAACCTTTGTGAAATAAATACACAGCTCACATGTCTTGAGCATGATCCTGCCTTTACGGTGAACCTCAAATGTCTTGAAGTTCGAGGATAGGACAAAAAAGCAAAATACGCTTAGGATCTCTAGAAAATCCCACCCAACACATGAAAAATCTGGGTTACAAGAACAGTACTACTTGACATGCAGAGGCTTCCCTGCTGTCCTTTTATTTCTGAGATTTCTGACACTGGATGGAGGTGCTGGGCATAAATGATTCTGATGACCTAAAGTCATTTCCTGCTGATTTCCTCCCTAACAGAGAGCTCTTGGGGGTTTCCCTTCTTAGATGATTAGAAGCCCATTTGCCATGAAAACCTCCTGTCACAGCAGGGGACTTGTGGAAAACATGAAAAAGGGCATCTGATAGAATTTAATAAGAAACTGGGTGGCCTATTTTGGCTTAAATGTGGGGCAGCCCTGCTTCAAGGAAGGGGCTGGACTTTGCTTTACAGTGAACCACTGTCTCAGAAGCACTGGGTATTATTTCCTGACCCTTTCCCAGTGCATTGTGTGATCCCATGGATCAGAGTCTCTCAGGGCCCAGCTGCTCATCCCTAAAGACTAATAATCTCCCTTACAGTTTAGGGCACAAGGTCTTCAGGGCCAAGTGCTGCTTCTTACAAGGTGCCTGCAGGGTTTCCAGGTGAGTGGGGTTCTGGACTTGATTGAAACTTCTGACCCATGGCCATGTAAAACAAAGAACAGTGCCAGCTACTTGTCTTCTGTCTTTATCCAAAGCCAGCTGTGACTTCTAAGAAAGCCACAGCAAGCCACAATCCAAATGCTTAGCCACCAGTGGCTACTGTGGCCTGGGTAATGGCTGCCTTAGGAAGTCCCACAGGGTGTCACTGCCTGGTTTTCCAACCCTATTCCAAAGAGCAGATGCCATGGCTTGCAGGGGAGTAAAAGGTCCCTCCTGCCATCTCTACCCCCCCCTCCACACTTGCCTTTTAAGTGTGAGGTAAAGGTGTTGGGGAGAGAGAGGCTTTTGTAGGTTTCAAGCATTTTCTCTTTCCACTCCTTTCCCTTTACATCTTGGTTCATCTCTTGCCTCCCAGGCTGGTTTTCTTCTCTTTGATACTTGCTTTCCCACCCACCAGACTCCCACCACTATGCCACAAAAAGCTTTAACAGCTACAGTGCTGAGCTCTGTGACAGAGATGAGAACTAGGGGCCAGGGAGGAGCACAGAGGGGATTTCTGCCTTATGTGGAGGAGTCTCACATGAATATTTTGTTTTGCTTGTTTGTTTTTAGGCTCTTCTGCTCTCTTCCAGCCTTTGAGAAGGTCCTGGCTGGCCCTGCATACTCATAGGAACCAACAGCCCTTAGCAAGAGATATTGAAAAGCCTCTCCTTGCTTTCCTCTGGTGTTTGAACTTCTTTGCTGAGCAAGAGATGCCATATTCTAATACTAGGATTAGAAGGATGCAGGACACCAATACTATGGAAAAGCCTTCCCCTCCACCCTTTTCCTCCACCATCTTCCATAATAAACCCATCCTTTCCTGTGATGGAAAATGGTGATGGAAAAAACGACATGCTCTGGACTAGACTTCCTGACTGCTGGTCCCTCACCAGTGCCAGCTGTTACTGTCATCCAGCAGGGCTGATGTTGTTCCCTCCCAAACCTGGCCACCTCTACGTGTCTCATTCCTTCTGCAATACCTTTCCTGTTCCCTTCTCACGTTTCATGTGTATTCCAGTCCCACAAGTACCTTGTGTTCCCCTGCCTCCCTAAACCTTTCCATCTACCCAAGCCCTGCATTTCCATTTCCATTTCCATGTCCATTTCCATTTCCATTTCCGTTCTTCTCCTCCTCTGTAGCCCTGCATTCCTCATTCCTGACTGCCTTCCCCACAGCCCGTAGCTCCATCTTTCAGCTGTGATCAGTACCTTGACCCTGAGCTCCCTACCCCTCACTGCTGCGAAGGTAATGCCAAGCAGGCAGGTCTCAGCACTTCCCACTAGGCAGCGGTAGAGGGATCGGGATGGGCGCAGTGTGGGATGCAAGGTGTGAAAAGCTTTTATCTCTTTCCCTCTGCCTGCTCTGTGTTCAGGCTGGGGTTACCTGAATCCTCTTCTGAGACAATGCTGTAGATGAAGCTGCCGGGGGGATGCTCGGCTGCCCTGCGGTACCACAGAGGGAAGTGGTCCATGGTGAAGATGCTTTCCTTGTCCTTCTGTGTCAGGAATTTCCTGCCGGGAGACAATACATTGTTCACGGTGTGGAGGAGCGGCAGCCGTCCTCGGGGCAACGCAGCGGGACACCTGCGGCCGGGCACACCAGGGGCTTTTCCATGGGCGAGGGCAAGCGGTATCCCGGTGTCCCGCTGTCCCCCGCTGTCCCACTGTTCCCCGATGCCCCCTCAGGGCAGGGCCGGGCCCTCGCTCGCTCCTGAGGGGCGGCCGCGCCCGCCGCGCCCGCCGCCAGGTGCCGCTGTTGGCCCGGCCCAGGCACCGGGCGGGTCTGAGGGCCGGGCCGGCCGCGGCTCTGAGGGCCGGGCTGGGCGGCGGGGGGACACCGGGCAGTGTGGCAGGGTTACCGGGCAGGACGGCAGGTAGCCGGGCAACATGGAAGGTTTACCGGGCAGCGTGGCAGGGAACTGGGCAGGGCGGCAGGGAATCGAGGAGCGTGGAAGGGTTACCGGGCAGCATGGCAGGGTTATCGGGAATGACACCCAGCGAGCAGCGGGAGCAGCGCCGGAGCGCGGGGTGAGCAGGTGGGCGAGGGAAGCACAGGTGCGGCTGGCTGGTGGCCATTCGTTACTGCAGGGGATGGGGAGCAGGGGAGGAAAGGGGATTAGGCAGTCTCCTACAAAAACCACCCGCCCCAAACATAAGGTTATGCAACTGTGTGTAAATCCTCATCTCTTCAGGAGACCTCATATCAACCTTCCGGTATCTGAAGCGGGGCTATTGGGACTGGAGAGGGACTCCGTTAGGAACTGTAGTGATAGGGCAAGGAGAGATGGGTACAGACCTTTTACTGTGAGGAAGGTAAGAAGCTGGAACAGGTTGCTGAAGGAGGTTGTAGATGCCCCAAACCTCAAGGCCAGGTGGAGTAAGGCCTCAAGCAACTTAATCTAGTGGGAGGTGTCCCCCTGCCACGGCAGAGTGGGTCGGGAATAGATGGTCTTTAAGGTCTATTCCAACCCCTTAAACTGTATGATTCTGTGATTCCTAGAGAGGCAGGAACTCAAGTGCTTGAGCAAAGAGGTGCTTCTGAAGGCCAGAAGATGTGTCCTGGGAGCATGGCAAGACAGGCAGTGGGTGCTTAGGAGAGACCTCATGAAAATCAGGTCATTTGCTTCCCTGGAGGTTCATACAGCTTGCCTGACAAATCCCTTTGTTTTCAGGCTCTTGTTTTACTGTAGATTTTGACGTAATTATAATTCCTCATTAACAATTCCTTCCTTTCAGGGGATTCCAGAAGCTCCTCCTGTGGGATATGTGGGGGTCTCTCTCTGCAGTGTGGTGACTGTGACTGCTTAAAGCATTGAGCACTGCTCCTGATGAGCAGTGGGGAATCAGGAATCATCACATTAGCCTCCTGCAGCACACAGCATTTCTCCCTTGTTGCCAGAGACTGAATTGTTCAGACTGCTTGAAACACATGAAGAGTGTCACCTTTCAGGCACAGCAGAGCTTGACTGTAGGACTCATGTTTGGGGAACGTGGGGACAGTGAAACAGCTGCCAGGAAGCTAATGCCCACCACCCACATGGTCCCTTTCTGTTCCATCTGCTGGTGTGCCTCTGCGACCTGTCCTTTCCTACAGCAGCACGCACCAGCCTGCGTATCCAGAATGCAACAGAATGCAAACTACCCTTTCCACGTCAAAACCCTTCAGTGCACACACACTTCTGCCTTGAGGGAGAGGACAAGGGAGTGAATGGGATGTGACAGATGTCAGTCACATCGCTTAACGCCTCACTGCCATGTGGGCAGTGTGAGAGGCAGAACAGCATAAATCTGGAAGAGGAATTGAGACAGAAAGATCAAACACAGCCAAGCTGGAATGTCGCTGGGGCATGGGAGTGCAGAGCCTTTGCACTGTGAAATGGTCCTGGGGATATGTCGTAACTGTGGGCATTTTCTCTGTCAGCTGACTGAAGTCAGGGAATGGTTGAAGGGTTTCATTCAAATGAATGCATTTTGGGACAGTATTTTAAGAAAAACTCAAAGGACCAGAGAAGACAAAACTCCCCTACCCTGATTCTGTGAATCAGCATTAATGCCATCAAGATGTTGCTTCTTTCCATTCTATCTCCCCAAAAGTGTTTCTAAGGCTGGTGGTGATCTCTGCTGTCCCTTTAGAGACACTGGCAGAAATCCCTTAATGCAGTTTAGGGACTTACTTGTTGGAAATCTTCTCAGAGCCCACATAAAGGGCACTCCTCATGAGCCCAGCCCGAGTGCCCAGAAATGCCATCTCAATGCCTGTCTCAGTGTCCCTGTGGAACAGAAACACACAAGCAGAAACAAACAGTTGTCAGAAGAACAGCCATGATCCCTGCCCCAGGGTGAGGGCCTTTCAAGCTTGAAGCCACATCTGGAGACCTGGTCTCAAGTTCATTTGCAATATAACCCATTTTCATTTGCAATATAACCCATTTACACCAGGAGTGATACCGGCTCCTCCCTGCTAATGGCAACAAGTTGTTACTGGCTGACAACTGGCAGGTTTAAGACCTGTGCTCAGAGTTAAACCTTCGAAGTCTGCTTATTTCAGTCTCTTTTAAGTAGGCCATAAGCTCCCCTGCCCCTGCTAGCTCTGCTCCAGGCTACTCTCATGAGGCTGAAGTGCAGGAGAGGAACTGCAGGAGAATGGCTGGATCAGGGATGCAGAGAATGGCCAGGGTAGCAGAATGTGACCAAGGAGGGTGTGTTGGTGTAGCTATTTAAAGCTGTGCTGATAATTGGGTGTCCTAGCAGGATTGTCACTGGCTCAGCTTCTGTTAGTGTAGAGATATAAGGAACTGAAACGGGGACAGGACTCCAGTGGCCATGTTTATCTGTAAGTAACACGTTGTCTGCTGAAAGATCTGTGTGACAGGATACAAGACACCACAAGCAACAGGTGCCTCACTGGCAATAATAAAATACAAAGTTGTTTACTGAAGCCAGTCTGCTCATATCTTCCTGAGGTTCAGCCTGGAGGTACCACCACTAGAGACAAGACCAAACTCCTTTTCTCCACTAGAAAAACCCTCACCAAACTAAAGACTCTCCCAAAGAGGCCCAGCCTACTGGAGTTGACTCCTGAGAGACAGTTTGCAAGCTATTGAGCTATTTCTATCAGCCTTTTGAGCTATTCCTACAGTTTCTTGTATGCTGTACAAAAAAATTTGTGACTATTTCAAGCACTGCATAAACCCATAGCATCTGGAAATGTATCTTCATTGGCGTTCTATCCATATTTATGTCTCCTACACTTACAAGGACATATTGAGGGCTAATGTTGTCCAGTAGGCCTCCATGGGGGCAGTGACCACTGCATCAAACAGCACTTCCTGGACCAACTCCTCATCACCTAAGGAGAAAAAGGAAGGACAAAAATCAGGAGAGGAAGGCATGTTTCTCCTTAGATATTTTAGAGAGTCCCTTGATAAGGAGCATCTGCCTGTCCAGGACAGTGGATCAGTGTGGTACAAAAAAGAGGCTGAAGCTTCCCTTTACAGGGCAGAGAAGAGGTCCTGACACCTAGGTGGTGGAAAACACAGGAGCAGATGTTACAGCCAAGATCACAGAATTACAGAATCAGTGAGGTTGGAAAAGATCTCTGAAATCACCAAGTCCAACCTATGACCAGACCACCACGGTGTTAACCAGACCATGGCACTGAGTGCCACATCCAGTCTTTCCTTAAACACCTCCAGGGACGGTGACACCACCACCACCTCCCTGGGAAGCTGTTCCAAGAACTAATCACCCTTTTCTGTGAAGAATTTCTTCCTAATGCCCAAAATCATCAGAACAGTTCTCCTGCAAACTCTGTGGAAGGGTGGTGCTCAAACAAGTGAGGGCAAGTGAGAGGCTTTCAAATGAAGATATTTACTGGGCCATCACTTGACTCTTTCATTGAACAGGCTGTCCACAGACTTTGCCTCAAATCCTGCCTTTACCTTTCTTCTGGGTATCCTGTAGAGAGTATACCAGCCAACACCTTCCACTCAAGCATCTTCCTTCAAAACCACTAGAGATTTTTTCATAGCCTCTACTCTGTCCCTTTGCTCACAGGCTTCTCTGTTAGCCCTTCTTCCTTCCTGTGAGTCACAAAGTATTTTCCTGTCCTGGTTTGCACCAGATGCTCAAGCCAGTCCAGGCTACCAGTCTAATCCACTTTGGACTAGAGCTAAGAAGTGATTAGGAAAGTTCAAGGTATCATCCTGTGCTAAATGACATGTCCCAGAACCCCATTTCTTTGACCTGCTTTGTGTCTGTATTGCCCTGCTTGCAGTAATCTGTGAGAAGATGGTGACCATCATGTTGCAGAAATGCCACTTTCAGTGCTGTTCTAGATGGAGCCACCCCACCATTTCAGTGTTTCTGGCACTGAAACTTTCTGGGTTGATTTTCCAGGTGTCCCTTAAGGTTTTAGCTCAAGTTCTCCCAAATTTCTTTGTCAGAGATCTCAGGACCCATCTCTCCTTAGTTGTTGTTGTTCAAGCCTCAAAATCAGAGCCCACCATGACATCTTTCCCTCTTTAGGCCCCCCATGTCTAGGATTCATGTGTTCAAATCATATTTGCTTTTCCTCCACAGCACTTCCAAGCCTGCATATTTCTCCAAGTCAGCTGTCCTGAAACTTTCCTCCTCCCTGTCCTCTTCAACTCATACATCTCCTCTTTCCAGCCTTCTCCAAGGACGGCCAGGAGGGGTCTGCTCACACTGTGCAAGAGAGGAAGGATTACTGGATTACAGTTGATTTTACTTTTGTGCCAAAGGTTTGTGCCTTTGAGGTGCAGCGTTACATGCAAAAGCTTGTACTTGGTACAACTAAGGGGGCTGAAGGGCATCCTAAAATCAAATTTCTGTAAGGAATTCCTGTGCACAGCTGCCCATCTCTGCCCCCTGAAAGAGATCCCACTCTTCAGTGGTGCTGTATCAGCTGCAGGAGAATGGGACCTGGTGCGAGGCATGAGCAGCAGGGGGAGCAGGAAAGATAATAATTCTGTAACCATTTTTTTTTTCTCCTGGATCAGTTATCGATTGTGTTTGGAAAACAAAATGAATAATTCTTGTTCTGAAAGAACTCATCTCTCCAGAGGGCACCGAGAGCCCTTGGAGAAGGATGCCTGGCGCCCCTGGGAAACTGAGTTGTCTCAGCACTTTTTCTGGCTTTTCCTGCCATTGCCCCCTCTAGGCCAGTCAGTCAGTCAGTCTTAAATCTGGTGTGCAGTCCCTGCCAAGCTCCATTCAAGCCTTCCACTTGCCAATATTTCCTATGCTGAGACCTTCAATAAGGCTGAGTTATGTGTCAGTTTTGAAATGAAAAAAAAAATCATCTGATGGACACAAGGAGATGGATCCTCAGCTTATTTTCACTTGTGAATTAATCTGGGCTTCAGTTCAGTCCTGCCTGTGTAAGCAAGTGCCACAGGGGCTCAGTCTGACACCAAGCAGTTTGTCACAGTCCCCTCTCCCCTGTGATGGGTACAGGAAAACCCCATCAGGCTACTTTCCGTGCCTAGGACTCACATTCCAGGTCAGGCTCCTCCCCAGTGAGGAAACGGATCACAGCTTCCAGCTGGCTGAGCTTCCGGTGGTCGGGATCAATGTCGGTGATGCAGTAAATCCTGGTGGGAAGGGGAGAAGAAACCCAAAAGGGCAAAGAGAAACCACAGTCAGACAAATGCTCCTGGATGATAATAACTGCAAAAAGAAAGTCAGCAAGAAACCTTGGTCTGCAAACTCTTCACCATTGCTGCATGTTGTGCCCACTCTAACAGTGTGACTGTGAGTCAAACCCCACCAGTAAACCAAACACCAATTAACCTGACCACTGTGCTCAGTAGGGTTGCTGTGTTCTCCAGCATAAGCTCACAATGCAACAGAGCTGTTCCAAATACTGCCAGCAGTTTCCTGTGTCACGGTGTGTTAGGATGTGTACCTGTGCCTGTATAGACAATAATAGTGTGATGGAGAGACCTGAAAAGCAGAGAGTCACGTGCAATGTGACACCAGACTAGGAGCAGAAAAAATGAGAGGCAGAAGAACAAAGAGTGAGATGAGGAATGATCTTGCTGTGTGATATGGCGACAACAAAAGCCGTCCCACAGGGACACAACTGCAGGAGCCTCAGGACACAGTTTGGGGAGAAGTGGAAGAATGTATTAGAAATGTTCTGTGCTATAAAATCTAATCCTGCTTCAATTTTAACTGCTCCATTGTCAGAACAAGGGAGGGGAAGGGGTTATAAGAGAGAAATAAAACTCATAAAGGGGCTGAAAGGAGTGATTTATGAAAAAAGTCTAAGAGAAATGAATATGTAAAGTGTGGTAAGCTGACACCTGAAGTCAGGAGTAGAAGAAGCAGAAGCTGCTGTTTGTATCTCAAATGTGCTGCTTGTGAAACTTGACAGTGTAATGAGAGGTGAGAAGGGGTGCAGGGCTGCTTGAATATAGTTATTTTGGCTTTGATACAGCCTGGGTTCATGTGACTGAGTGGGACTGAATGTTGGGTTCATGAAAACCCCAAACCTCACAGCAATAAATGGAAAGTGCCGTGCTTCACCGTTTCATATCCAAACCAAGCAAAACCTGTAAGTTCTGCTTGCTATTGAAACGGGTCATAAATCACCTCCGTGTTCACTAGAAGTTAGTGAAGTTAGGCTCAGTTCAGAAGGATGCCAACCAAAAATAAACTAGGATTTAAAAAAGGATTTCAATCTCTCACCAAGCTTGCAACAAAATTCCCTAACTGGTCTGACATAGTGTAGGCTTTGTAAGACAATTCTGAGCAACATGAGGAGGAACAAAGTAAGTCTGAGCACAGAAGAGTGAGGATAAATCTCAGCTGTTTCTTGAGAGAGGAATGTGCTTGGTCTTGCTGGGATCTCCCAAAGGAAGAGGTGAAATTCAATTGCCTGGAGACAATCAGGTTGTTGCAGGTACAGCAGCTGAACAGCACTGCTTTTTCCCCAGGCCACAGAGGGTGGTGAACTCAAACCAGATTGCTGGGAGCTTTGCACAAATATCATGACAAAGTCCTGTGTCACTGACAGGATTTCCTTCACTTACCATTCATTTGCTAAAGACAGGTCTGGCTGGAGCAGGTCGTGCAAACCTGAAACCAGAGAGTACATGGAGTGTTCAGTGAGGAAGCAGACAGACACATACAGGCTCTGAAGGAGAAGTGGTGACATTCAGAGCACCTCCCTTGTCCCTTTCAGATTAACCTACCTTCTTCCACTGAAGTGTTCCCCAGAAGAATGTACTCCCCGTGCCCCCTGGACAGCACAACACCCAGGCTGCAGGGAAGAAGGAAAACCGAAGGCTTGTCAGCAAGGAAAGGTGTCATTCCCTGCAGTTACAACCCTTAAAGACATTAACTCCCTCCATAGCTATTAAAGAAAAGAACATAATCAGAAGAGGATTAAGTGAGATCTGATTTCAGCACAGGGGTCTAAGGAACTTGTCTACAGAGCTATGAGGCATTGCTGGTGACAATTTTTTTGGCCAACATTGTAGGTTCAGGGCAACAATAATATTTCTCAAATGTCTGCCAGTTTCAAGCCATTTCAGCTGGGGTAATAAAACCAACACCCCCTTCCTCCCCCCCCCCGCCCCACACAGAGTTTGCTTCATTTGTTATTTGTTGGGTTTTTTTAATTTTCAGTGTATAATGTTGGAGTTTTTTAAAAGCCATACACCAGAACCATATACCATATTCAGCAGAAATGAAAATTTAAGCTTCTCATTTCTCTGAAATGAAACAACATGCTTTACCTAAGGGACAGCTTTTGGACTCTGAATTTCAGGTAAATCCGAATATTCCTTTTGAATTGACCCCAAATAATATTAAATGGCAATAGGAACAAAGAAGACGGTTATTCCTACTGCTCTACTCAGGACTTGTAGCAAGATTTATGAAGAGAAGGGACTGATCTGCTGTCCCTGATCAGGCTTCTGATGCACTGTATTGGTGCCACGAGTCCTTGCTCACCTGAAGGGTGTGCCACTGATGTCCGTGAAGAAATAATCATTGGTGAGGAAGAGAACTCGTTTCTGAAATAAGAGAATGAATAAGAGAAACCATCTGAGAGAGCAAGGGCATAGTGGTGATGGGGACCTGGGATAATGTCCCCAAGGCTGAGCAAAACCAACACCTCACTCCCTGCTAGGCTGGCTGGAGGCTGGGATGAATGTGCAGTATTCAGCATATCCAGCACCTCGAGACTTTCAGGATCCAGGCAGCCACTCTATCTTTCCAACAAGGGCTTCAGATAAACCTTTCTTTGTTCCAGAGCTCCTGCACCGGCTGCAGGAAGGAGTGGGGGGAAGCCGCCCTCCCTCTCGCCCCCTCCAAGCACAAGTGCTGGGGCCCTGCTGCTCTTCTACTAGACTCTGCAACCCTGACAGCTTTGCACATCATCATCATCATCTCCAGCAGGAGGGAGGCTCATGGGCAGATAAAGAAGGAGGGGTGGAGTTGAAGGAGAGGCAGAATAGCAAACCTATCCTCTGTGTGGGTGGGCAGCCAGGGCCAAGTCTCCCCACTCTTGTGGGAAATGCTGATATTCCTGACATTTGCTTTCATGCCAAAGTGGGACAAAACATTAGCATCTTGCAATTTTGTTAAAAAAATCAGTTTAAAAAAATTTACATTTTCAATTTGGAAAAAAAAGTGTTGTTTCAAACCCAAGCCATTTTGATTCGCACGCAAATATCTTTTTCAGACTGACATTTCAACTGAAGACATTTCAGATTATTGAAAGCTGCTTCAGAACTTCATCTGTTTGCCAGACTGGCCTTTTCCTGTAGGAAAGTGTTGATTTCAGTGGAACGCTTTTCCAAAGGAGAAAAGTTTCTGGAAAGTTTCTATCCAAGCCTTATGCCAGTATATGAACCCTAATATGTTTAAAATCCTAGACCCAGTCTGAGAATGAGGTGAGAGGATGTGTGTGGGAGACAGGGGAATGAACACAGAAAACTCAGTGTTCCCCAGGGAAAGTCGTGCCTGCTCTGACCTGCTCGAGCTGAGCAGCCCTGGAAGTGGAGTGAGGCACAGAGGGCTCCAGCTCCAGTGTGCACCACGTTTGTGCTCATTGTGCTGACAGGGATGGGGGATATCATTAGGTGTGATGGGGATTCAGGATATTGTTAGGGGAGGAGGTGGCAGGTGGCTTAACCCCTTCCCCCTCTCTCCATGCATGGCAGCTGTACTGGTGAACAACAGGGTCTTCTCCTGGGCCAAGACCACACAGAATCACAGAATCATTGAGGTTGGAAAAGACCTCTGAGATCACTGAGCCTATCCTTGGACCTATCACCACCTTGTCAAGCAGGCCACAGCACTGAGTGCCACGTCCAGTAGTTTCTTGAACACCTCCAGGGATGGTGACTCCATTGCCTCCCTGGGCGGTCCATCGCAATTTTTAAACAACCCTTTCCATGAAGTTATTTCTCTTAATGTGCAAGATCTTCCAAAGGGCTGTGATGCCTCCAAAGAATATCACTTGGTGGTGTTTTGGTGGCTGTGGTTGGTACAAAAGGTATTAACCCCCCCTTTTCTTGCCTGTCTGATTTGATGATGGAGGCACAGGAAAGGCCTGGCCACTACTCTGAGACCCTTTCCTTTAGCAGGGCTTGTTCTGCTCTTCCTTTTTTTCCCAGGATCTGCCCCTCTTGTGGTGAATGCTCAGCCATCCCCAAGACAGCTGGAGGTACCACCACTTATCCATGGAATGGAAAAGAAGCAGAGGCACCCTTGAGCTGAATGGGGCTGAGGATGCTCAGGCAGGACTTTGCTGGGGGATGGAGGGAGGAGAGCATGGGCATGTTGGCACAGTGACACGATGGCTGACTGCCATCCCCTGCAGTCTGGGAACACCTGGATTTCCAGAGTGGATGCTGTGCTAGGCATCCAGGCCTGGCTATTGCCATTACCAGGGGTTTGCCACAACTTTTACCCATGTCCTCTCTCTTTTGCTTTCACAGTCACAGTCCTTCTGTACTTAAGCTGCAAGCAACAGCATTTCTGTCCCTGGAACTCCCTAACAACTGCCTCCTGTATTTGTTCCTTATTTTTTCCTTGCTGTCTCACTCTGTTCTCAATACCTCCCTGAAATCAATGTGGGGTATTGACATTTACATGGCTGACAGAATAATTTCTAACCCCTTCACTCAGGTCTTCTCTCCACAGCCTGGCTGCCTCATTCTCTTTGTTTCAAGGCTCTGTCAGCACTTTCTTTGTTTCAGTGCTGCTCTGCTTCATCAGCTAGCAGAGTACAAGTGGGAATTACTAAGCTTCATTTCTGGTTTCCACTCCATGTGTATTCTGATAATAGTGAAACTGTCACAGACTCAGCCTCAGTCCCCTATTGTGCTTCATAAGGCTTCCAGAGCTGCAGAATGAAACAAATATCTCTTTACCAGGGCTACTTTTTGTTATCTTCTTTCCCCCCATGGGCAGGGGAGCAGAAGGATGTCTCTAAAATATTGGACTCAAAGATATCATTAGATGACTCTGAAGAAGTGTTATTGAAGGTGCACAAAGGGGTTTAGCTAGCAAAAGAAGCAATCTAGACCTACAAAGAATAGATCTTGCTCTAAAACCTTGATTACTTTTCTGATAGAATAACTAAGATAATAGATGAAGGAAAAAAAGGACATGCAATATATCTGGGTTTAGATAAAGTACTTGAAACAGCTTCTCAGGAACTTCTATTCCAAATAATCAGTTAAAGTGGGCTTAAAAAAAGATATGGAAGGAGAACCAGCTGCAGAACTGTAAACAAAAAGCAACAGTAAACAACAGGCTGTCGAGGGAAGAAAATCTAATTGGAGGAACAGACTCTGCCTTAGCAGCCCTTCTGTACTATCTGTAAGACAAAATAGAACATTTCTCTGCATACTGAAAAACGTGTCTCAACAGCTCTTAAAATTAGAAAGGCTGGATGAAAAGGAGAAGTGGGTTTCATGTGGAAAAATGGCGACTGGAAAAAATAGCTAAGAAACACAGAAGTGAGGGCAGCAGTTCCAGCACAGCTGTGGGAGGGAGGAAAAAAATGAAGGGACAGCAGAAAGGAGATTGGGGGCTCCCTGTTCAGAAATACCCATTTGCAAAGAATAGCTGCTCTGTACAGAGCAACAGGGAAAGAGTCACATAATTCAGTGAAACCCTGGTACTTGGGCACCAGAAATGATAGTAGAGTCAACAGGAACAATCATAATAGCTGAAAAGAGTGGAAATATTTCAAATGCAGATGTTAGCAATGCCCAGGAGAAGAAAAGCAGAGCCATTGACAGAGCCATGGGAGTTGCAAACACCAAGAACTGAGAGAAAAAATGTAATGACAAGATCTAAAAAATGTAGTGACAAGATTTAGCAGGACAACCATTCAGAGGAAACAGAGGGGTGTCTTCATTAGGAAATGGCCCCATTTCAGCAGTGGCTGTGAGCATTTGGTTTGTTGGAATTGGTGTTGACTGTGGCTTAGCATGGGAGCAGTTCAGCCAGCCACTAAAAAAAAATGCTCTCTATAAAGGATGGAAAATTTTCCTGAAATATAGAAGACTTCTGGGCAGTGTAACTTGCAGGACTCTGGAATACTTCCTAACAGGAAATGATGAAAGCCAAAATCTTCAAGAGACTTAAATAAACGTGAATGAAAAAGTACCAGTGAACATAAGTGTACGAGATAATTTTGCACTGATTCCAAAGGAAGATGTATAACCCTGCCCTGGAGCTGGTAGGGAGTGTTCAAAAGTCTCCATTTCACTAGAACTTTTCATAAAACATCTGCAAATATTTGCATAGAAATTTAATCCTGGACCTGGATAAAGGGAATCACATTCTGACGAAGTGAGGTACAAAGTTTTCATGAGTGGTTTTGGGTAGGGAAAGAGGGTGGCAAAACAGCCTCCAAACCTCCTCCTCTCTAAGTCAGTTGAGCATAGTCTTCCCCTGTTGTAACTCTTGAAGATCTCTGATTCATTTCACAGCCTTATAAGCAATGAACAACATGCTTTTTGGCTTTGCCTGGACAGAGTAGGGAGCTGAGAAACATTTCCAGCACTCTTCTGAGAGCAGAATCTTGCTAGGTATAACAAGCACTTCTAATGATGCTCTCTTGCATGTCTTTAGCACTTGTGTTATATATGTGGTGAAACAATAAAATCCTCACACTCAGGAATGCTGCACATTAAAAACCACATCCTTTGTGGTTTCTCAGCATCCACTCCCCATCCACTCCCCTGTGTGACCTGAACAGAAGGATGATTTCTTACCCCTTTATCCACGGGGACCTTCACATCCATAGAGAGGTAGCCTGTTTCCCCGTTGATCATAGCACTTCTCAGCTGCAGAAGTGAACAAGTTTGGTGTTAGTGTCTCCAAGCAGGGCACAGCAGGAATTAACAGAGCCACTTGTCATTAACACACAGGGGCTGGCAGAAAGAATCACTGTTGGTTCCCTCTGCTCCCCAGCTCTGCCTTGCTTCTTTTAAACAGAAATCCTGTTTGCAGTGATCAGAATCCTTGGACAGTCAAGCTGATAAGTGATACAGAATAGTAATAGTTTATCCTAAAAGCTTGTTGATATGTCTTTTAGCAAAAAGAAAGGATCTGGAATCTATGAAATTGCCAGTCCCAGTTACAGACTTCACTGTTTGGCAGCCAGAAATTCATTAGCACAGTGCTTTGAGAGCCTGGAAGAGGAGAAAACTGTGAAACCCACTAACTCCCTCAGACTGAATCCAAAGCTCTTTGACATTTTTAAAACTGATTTATAAATCACAGGCTGTATTCAGCACCACTTCTGAGGTGCAGCAAAGCAGCTGTTTAGACAGCAAAGCAAGACTGTGTGAGAGCAGAGTAGGCAGTGAGAAGACCACTTTATTCAACCCAGGTTCCAAAGGTAAAATGTAATTTTCACAGTGACTCTCAGCCTCTTGCAAGAAAGATCCAGGAAATTTTTCCACAAGTACAGAGGCTTTGACTTCACATCCAGCCTGCCAGAGCATATCAAGTCTATTGCTTCAGGCTGGATAGAAAAAAAAATAGGTGGGAAGTTACTTACTCATTCACAAATTGTTTCCTTACTTCCAGAGACAGGCTTCCATTCAGGTGCTAGCCAGTCCCAACTGCACTGGCTTTACAAGGCCATGGTGTTCTTTATTTTATAGCTGTTTGATGTGGGTTATTTACAGACCTAGAATATGAAGCTCATGTTTCCCAAGGCCCACATCTTGGAAATGAAAACATTGACTGGTACTATTACTCCTTTTTGGCTAAGAGTGTTTGACCTTCTTCCAGAGCCTCAGAATACTCTCTGTTCTGGTCTGACAGCCTGCAGGATTTGCTATGGGTTCTGGGTTTAGAATCATAGAATATCCTGAATTGGAAACAAGGATGATCAAGTCCAGCTCCTGGCCCTGCACAGGACATCCCAAGAGTCACATCATGTATATGAGAGTATTGTTCAAGCACTTCTTGAGCTCTGGCAGGCTGGTGCTGTGCCCGCTGCCCTGGGGAGCTGTTCCAGTGCCCAATCACCCTTTGGGGGAAAACCTTTCCCTGATATCCAACCTAGACCTGTCCTGGCACAGCTTCAGGCCATTCCCTCGAGTCCTGGCACTGTCACCACAGAGAGGAGAGCAGTGCCTGCTCCCCTCTTCCCTCTCAGGAAAGTTGAATATCACTATGAGGTCTCCCCTCAGTCTCCCCCAGGCTGAACAGACCGAGAGACCTCAGCCACTCCTTGCATGGCTTCCCCTCCAGACCCCTTCCCCTTTCCCCCCTCTCACTGTGAACATCTCTGTGCTGCTTTACAGCCAAGCCCAAACCCTTGGTGCTGCCTGGCTGCAGGTTGCACCACTGTGCATCAGTTGGTGTTTATCAGACAATGCCAACCAACTTCTCCCTCCTGGATTCCTTTTGGCAGCCGGTTGTATTACACATCACTAGCACTTGGGCATATTTTTCCAGCCTGAATGTGCTGCTTATCAGTGCTGCTGAGATTATACTGCAACTGATGTTGAGTCTGTCACTGATCTAATGCCATAGCTACAAAAATGAGTGCTGAAACGTTGGCAGCTTTCTGCTGCAGTGGGTGTATCTCGAGAGCCTCTAGACTTGCTGAAGTCACACTGCAGATATCGCTCACGTCACTGAGTGTCTCTGCACCCTCTGTGACTGCAACCTTTCTTTCCTCTGGAAGATGCAGTACAGGAACACAAAGTGGCTTTTGTTTCTCATGCTGGTTTAATGATTTTTTTTGTCCCCTGGATAGTTTTACTCTGATTGCCTATGGACAGAAACCTTACACTTGGTATTATATTTGCACTCAGGTATCAGTGTCAGTTGGTCAGACAGGAACCCACTAGCCAAATAAATATGAGAGCAAAGCAAATTTATTTAATTTCCTGGGTTTTTTTTTTTTTTTTAAGTAGCAAACTAGGCAAAGAGGAATAGCTCTAAAGGTGGCTCCAGTGAGAGAGAAAACTACAACAGGAGCAAAGTGCTACAAGTGATCAGTGAACCTACACAAAGCTGCTGACAACTTGCATCTTAGTGATTCCACTGCATGTAAAACCTCTTATTTTTGTCTTGCTTTCCATGTTACATAGTTCTGCTGTGTTCCCTTTCTCAATTTGCCACTCTTACACCTCCCAAATTCCTTTGATGTTGGCTTTGTACTTGGCCGACACTAGTGGCAGTAGCTACTTTGGTCCTCTTGCTGCTCTGTTTGTCCTACCTGTTTAAGTGGATATCTATAGCATCAGATCTGTTTATCTCAGCAGTCTCCCCTGTAATCCAGAAGCAGGTGTCTCACAGCTAATTCTATCTTACTCCAAATTCAGTTCTTATCTTAGTAATTTAAGTATCTATTTCCTCCTAGTTCTGAGTAAAATAAAACCAGTCACGGAAGAACCTCTGTATGTTCTCATTTTATCTGGGGTCCTAGATATGCAAAGCAGCAGTGTGCAGCTGTTAAAGGTACATGCTGTTTCTTCTTTATCAGTTGTTAATAATTTTGCTCAAAAGACAGTAGAAAAGGGGTTGGGATTTTTTTTTTTTAATAATCTTTTCCCTTTGGTCAGTTGTTGCTTTCAGTGCCTCTGCACCCATGCAATAAGATGGTTTCTGGAATTTTTTTTTCCCAAGTGTCTAAGTGCTTTATCCTCTGTGCCCATTATTAATAATAATATACTAATCCATCAAGAGACTAAAGCTTGTTGTTACTGCAAGCTTTAGTCTCTTTATGAGTGTACTTCCTTGTTCCTGACCTTGTTAGTTGAGTGGCTTCAGCTGTATCTCACATACCGCATGTGTGGGTGACATCACAGGACACTGCAACACTCCTAAACTACTCTGGTTTTGGATTAAGGCGGCATTAGGGCCTTGTACACACAGACTGGCTCCCTGGAGCATCCTCCAAAGTGCTTCCTTCTTCCTCCCAGCACTTCTTCTTTGTTCCATCAGAAGGAAAACTCATACTGGGAAGAAGACAAGCACTTGGAGGGGGAGTTTCCATGCTTTGTTCTCTTGTAAACCACCCATCTCTTTTAGTCAGAGCCAGTCACACACAGAAGAACAACAGGAGTGCCCCCCACACCTTCCATACAGGCACACAAAGCTACATAAATCCACTTTCTGACACTCACTATTTCATCCTGGTCTTCCCACTCCACTTCTGAGAGATCTACGCTGTTGTAGTTTGGCTTAGGCTTCAGTTTCTTTCCTTCTTTATACTGGCATTTAAAAGAAAAAAAGAAAAAGGAAGATTCAAGTAAGTGGTTAGATCACTTCTTCAACTAACCCTTCAAGAATTGGTGTGTAATTTGAAAAAGAGGTGTGTCATTTCTTCTCTGACTAGGAAGGCAGAGTTTGTGTGAATATCTCCTTGGTGCCACGGCACTTATTTCTTTATGCTGGCAGTGAGGGGCAAGGGGAGTTCCAGTGGCCAGACAGGGACACAGCTGAACTTACAGGTGAAGGCTATGGCCTCCTTCTCCTAAACAGATCGTTGCCTGCAGGAAAACACTTTTTTTCCCTGCAGCTAAGAGTATAATCCCATTAACATTGTAATACCAGCAGGAGATCTTTTCTGATGGGAGTCAGGCTTTGACTCCACTCACTGGGAGTCTTTTCACCTAGAGCTAACTGAGGTAAGAGGGCTATTCCACTAATCTGTGGGGTGAGGGAGAAGGCGTGAATTGGACTGGGAGAAGCCAATTGAAGGTGGAAGGATAAAGCATGTCTTTGCCCGGCTTTGCCTTGCCCCTCCCTGGAAACACGGCGTGTCCCTTCTCTTCACACACTCAGCTAACTCCTGGTGCCTGTGGTCTCCCTGGGCAAAGCTGGCTTTCCGAAGACAGGGCCACCATGGGGCTTCACAGCAGCTCTCTCTTGTGGTGACTACAGCAATGCTTATAGCTGTGAGCAGGTGGATTTGTGCTGACCAGCACATGTCCGAAATGTAAAATCATCACGTGCCTGGGCATCCCAGCAATGAGGCCAGCTGGCCCTCCTGTGCCTGAGTGCCTGTATGTCAGAGGCTGGTGGCCTTGACAGCTCAAAAACCCCAAAGAAATCACAGGCAGCACTGAAAGTCACTGTGCTGAAGTCAGCAAAGGCTCTCAGATGCACAGCTCTACGTACCAAAGGACGGAGGTCTGGGTGGGAAAGGATGTAGCCGTTGTTGGTGTTCAGGAAGGCGTAGCCATGGACACCCAGCTGGAGAAAGAGGCATTAGAATAATCAGTGCTTTAGCTCCAAACACTGCTGTGTAATGGGTGCTGCTGGCACCACCAAAGTTGAGAAATATTTTCCTTTTAAAGGTATTGACCGGCAGAAAATTGAATCCATCCCAAAGCGAGTATCTGTCTGCTCTGTCTGTGCTTGGATGCACAAAAGGATGTGCAGGTGGAAGGTTTGTGTACACATTCAGAAAAATACACCCTCCTACAGTCTGATTGTCACCGTGGACAATTAGCACCCAGAGGCAGACTGAGCTCTCCACAGCAGAGCTGCACGGGAAATGGGCAGTGATGGGGAATTGCAAAGAGCACAGGAAGAGTGGTGACAGCTCTGTGTGCCCATCACTGCCCTGCAAAGCAGTGAGTGAACAGTGAGGTGCAATCTCACGGATTGCTTCCCTGGAAACCCGGTCAGACTTCAGAGGAGCTCTGCACTATGTTTCAGTGTTGGCAAGACCAGACCTAACCCAGGCCAATTGTATAAGCCTGTAGTCTTAAAATGCTTTTTAAGGAATAGCATAATCTAACAAGAGCAGACACTGGCTGACCTGATCTGTGAGAGATTTCCGAGAGAGCAATTACTCAGCTCAAGCCCATATATAATGCAAATTCCAGCTACACCCTGAGTCACTAAAAACTTGCAGATAGCCTGTGCTTGCCAAAACAAGAGGTGTCTCAAGGAAAACAACAATGGATAAAGTTTCTATCTTCAAAAAAAAAAAACCTTGCAACTCTATTTTCCTACAGAGACAGTCCTGGAGGGGTACCGGTAGGGAGGTGAAGAGGTAAGTCATTTACAATCTGTGCACTCAGGGAATCAATTCTGTTCAATTTCACACATCCCAGAGCAAAACCTTGGACCGTCTCTAGGTGAAGCAGTTTTTTGAAAAACACACTTGCCTTAACTCAGTGTGGCAAGAATGAAACCAAGACACTGGATCAGCACTTTTCTTTTTTGGCCTATTAAAGCTGAAATTTCCCAGCCCAGTAAAACCACGATCATTAATATACAAGCTCCAGAGGTCTGGAACACTGAAACTGGTCCTTTTGGAGCCCGTATGCCAGGGAATTCAAAGCTGAGAATCTTAGGTTTACAAACTGGTCTTGGAGTTGGAGGAGTTTCTGAGAAGATGTGTTCTGCCACTGATATAATGACATTCAATTTTTTTCCCCCTCCTTTCCTGGCACTGCTTGGAGGAAAGAAGAGCGATCCTCCTTAGCTCAGAAGACGAAATTATTATATACCTGTCCTTTGAGTGATATGGGGAAAGGGAGATGAAAAGGCATTATTCTTATACAGAAAATAATTATATAAAAATTGACCCAAACCAGGCAGCTTTGCATGCTGAGTGCAGGCACCCTGACACTCACAGTTCCAGGGTTGTCTGCAGGATCATTTCCTACAGCTGCCTGTTAATGGTCTGCCCTGCATCCGTGTCTGGAAGCACCACAGAAATCCACAGCTTTTGACAGCACTTTCAGTCCTGTAAGTCTTCAGCAATCAGATTTTGGACAACTGCCTCACTGGTAGTAGTTGTCTGATAGTTATTTAAGAGAAACCAAAAACTTGAAACGTTGGCTCAAATTGCCAGATTTCATGGTGGTCCTTGGATGTGCTCGTTGTCTCCTGCTGTGCAGCCTGACTGAACAAAGGGTCACTGCCTGGAATTTACAGCAAAAACCAAACCAAACAGTGCATCTCTGGGGCAATTTCCTATGGATGAACATTATTTTTAAAGATACATTGAACTTAGAGCTAATGGAAAGTTTTTTGACTAACAATTCTGGAGAGCAAATATTCTATCCAGGTACAGCACAAAGCGAGTGAGAGCCAACTTTCTGTACGCTGTCCTGCCAAGAAACCATCATGCTGATCTGGAGAAAGGAACCTCTAGGCATGACAGGAGAGTTGGCTCTCCATAATCCATTCAGCCCTCAGTTTTTCTGCTGAGAATATTGACAGTGAAATGAGTGCATTTTTTGCCAGCTGGCGTGGCAACTTTTGCCCACTGGGAACTGGATATAAAATTTTAATTCTTCTAATATAGGCTGTCGTCTCTGAGGGATCTAGGTTGGTGACCATCAGGATGCAAAGGTTCCATGACCTTTTGCCATCCAACTGGATCATCCAGTCCTTGTGTGGCTGAAGCAGCCTAAAAGCTTGTAGTAGTGAATGATTTCATATGTGCTATATAGAAACCACATACCACTACATCCAACAACTCTTCCCTTATGCTCATAGTTCTTCCTACAGAGCAGAGGAATCATTTTTCAGTCATGCCCATGGAAGTGTGAGTAGTGACTCTGCTGTGCAGAGGAACCAATTGCATCATCTCAGTCTTACCTTATACCGTGGAGCAAGTTTTAACAACTCCCTCAGTGGTACATCAGAGCCCACCACACCCAGAAGAATGCCATGGGATCGCTTTAAAACAAAGGAGAATCCATTTTCAGAAGCAAAACCTGGGTAGTTTTCTACCTGACAACACATTATTGTCGTCCTAGTTGTCTCTCACCCCATCCCCTCTAGGCTTGTGTGAAAGTGGTTATTCAAAACCAATTAGCATACTTCATAAAGTCCAAGAGGTTATTCCAGTGTTCATTGAGAAAACTATTTCTACACTAGTCAGTATTCACTACTGTGATTCAGAAGTAACACAAAATCACTGAAAATAAGTTTTGAGGGCAAACCTCTGCATTCAGTATGTGTAAATACCAAAAAGGTCAAGAAAATAATGCAGATCAACATCAATGGGTTGATAAATTTGGCCAACTAAATCAAATTCTAGGTTAACAAAACTGTTAACCTAGAAAAAAGGAATTCCCCACTCCATGACATGGGGATCTGGTTGTTTAATAAACATCTGGAGAGCACTGTGGAAAAAATACACACACTGCAGTGCTGTGCTAAAGCAGGCTACAGCCAGCCCCAGGTGGAAAAGGCAGACAATAGTCTGTAGAACCTGGATGATGAGTTTATCCTTTGTACAGCACTGCTTAAGTACCATTCTCCATTTTAAAAGGATGCTGAGAAATCAGAAATGCTACAGAAAAGAGTGTCTAAAGGGTTTCAAACCCCAGAGGAAATGCCCTTATCAAATCATCTACATAATTCAACCTTTATGATCTTATCAAAATAGGCAGGTTTGATTTTATGGCAGTGTAGAAGATGCTTCCCATGAGAACTTACTAAAGCGTACAGGCTTTTTAATTTGAGGAAGCCATTATGACACAAAGGTGAGGTCAGACAAATTAAAAGCAGAATTCAGACACCAGATTCTCATGAAGAGTTAGAAAGCACAATGAAGAGAGTGCGGCCTGGATGCCCTTCTTCAATGATGTTTTTGCCAAAACCAGGGCATTTGGCTCATCTCTGTGAGGTATAAAGGTCTGCAATAAAATGCAGGCTAGACAAGGTAATGATCTCTTCCAACCTGAAATTTCAGGGTCTGTAAACCAGGCTCAGCTTGAAAATGGCAGAGGTAAAACAAGGAGAAGTGTGATATTTAAAGGGTATTTTAAAGACAATAATTCTGACAGATAAATTATCACCCATCCACCCTGCCGGAGTTCTGCTGCCTTCCCTAATGGCCGGATGTTGGTTCAGAGGCCCTGTGGCTTTAGAACCCTGTTGGAACCCTGGTCACAGAGAACTTTAGATCTTCAGTGCTGACAGGCACTGACCCCCAAGGAAACCCTGCATTTGACCTGAGGCCGTGGAGAAGGCTTCCAAAATTGAATGATAGAACTGGGATTATGGGTAGTTTGTAGTTTGAACAGAAGTGTGCAATATCATATGGTGGAAAACTTAAGAGTTTAAGGTTTTAGAATATAGTAATATATATATAAAGCAAGATGGAGGTTTTAGGGCAGAGGCTAAGTCCTTTTTCACCTTCTTCATGGGTCTGGGTGGTATTTTGTAATTGGATAGAAAAGTCCACATTGCAGGCCACAGGTGGTTGGTTATTGGGTTAAAGTAAAAATAATTTAGGTGTCATTTCTAATTGGACAGTTTATCATTATAAAGCCTTGTAGAGAGAGAGAGAGGGCTCCATTTTTAGATTGTTAGCTTGAAGTGCGGTAGAGCTCAGAGTTTGTGAGACTGTAACATAGATAAGAATTAATAAACACCTGAGTCCGAACGAGAAATACCGTCTGGAGCATTTAATCCCAACTCTGGCAGAAAAGAAAATAAAACACAACAGAACCCCGGCAAGTTCCAGTGCCTGCTGTCCCCTCTGGGGCAGAGGCAGCCCGTGCCCCACTCACCGTCTCGTTCTTCTTGCTGAACA
The DNA here is from genome assembly GCA_013398615.1 of Brachypodius melanocephalos. Classification (NCBI taxonomy): domain Eukaryota; kingdom Metazoa; phylum Chordata; class Aves; order Passeriformes; family Pycnonotidae; genus Brachypodius; species Brachypodius melanocephalos. The sequence continues at coordinate 1,155,752 of VZSR01001863.1, forward strand.
CTGGCATGGCCACCGTCGTCATGAGCAGCAGGCTCTGCGCCTGCGATGCAAAGAGCTGCCACAGAACAACAGCAAGGGCAGGGTGTTAGCAAGGGCAGCACCCCAGGGAGCCCCAGGGCAGGCACTGCAATTCCCGAGGGCCCCGGGTGGGGACTGCAACTGCCCACCTCCCTGCCTCCCACACTTCTCGGGAAAGAGGTGGCAGCACTTCTAAATACTCTGTCCATGAGGTTGTGGGGTGGATGCTTGCTGGTGTGGGGTGATGAGGATGGGATGAAAGGCAGTGAAATGCATTGAAGAGTTGTTTTAATGAAGGGACAGGAAGCTGTAGAAGTGGTGGCACAATTTATACCCACCACTCTTTATGAGTGTAGACACGAGCACTTATACAATGAGTGCAAAAACCACCAACACAAGCAGCACAGAACAGAGGAAAGCAACACAAATATGAGCAAAATCACAAACAAGGTATCATCTATACTGCAAACATATGAATACCACAAATGAGAAACATCACAGACAAATATTTAAATGACACAAATGCACACAAAGCCTACTTATATACAGTTGTTACTCAACCACCTAAGCTCAGGAAAAAGAGGCAAAGTCACGATCCAAACAGATACATCACAGTGAGCTATGAGGGATACAGGATGTGCATGTGTAGTGGGAAAAGAATTGTTCCCAATTCAACAGAGGACAGATGCTCTAAAAGCACATGAGAGGAGGTAAAACAGGCAAGCCATATGGAAAGGAGTCTCCCAAACATGCCTAGCTATCAAAAGATTCTAATCCTTTGTTGCCAGTAGCATCACTCCTTCCCCCCCTCATTTGGTGAGGTGCGTAGCAAGGCAAGAAATGACATCCTGCCTCTATTACAGAGCATGCTGGCAGGACAGAGGAGCAAGTTCAACAATCTAGTCACTTGAAGATTTGGACTTGGTATCCTGAGTTACTTCTCTGGATGATTTTTTTGTGGAATCTTCCCATTCACAGCAACACTCTTGCTAACACACAGCAAGTAAACTTCTCTTGCACTTACTGGACATGTGGAAAAAGAGATCAGGTGGATTAAGCTACTGCACAACACAGACAGCCCTACCTACTCTGAACCAACAGCACAGCTCTCCAGTACATCCAACACCTCCTCTCCTCTTCTTGCCAGTGCAAGAGGACTCTGAGTACTGCAGCCCCCACCCCCTCCAGATGTACAGGCCAGCTGTGGCTGTGGGGGCTGGCACTGACACACAGGCTGGCACAAGGGAAACAGCACACACACAAAACACAGGCTGCAGTTACCTCCTCAGACTGTGGCAGCTGGTGAGAGACATGGATGAACACATAAATGAACACATGAATGGAGGAATGGATCAAAGACAGGAGAGGTTGGCACAGAGGAAGAGAACGACAAGACAAGAGGCAAGAAACAAGATGCAGAAAAAAAACATGCAGCAAACAAATGCCTGTGGCTGCCTTGGGAAGTGTGACCCTATACACCACTGCCAGAGGTGGCAAGTTTGCTGATAAAATAAACTTCCTGGGCAATTAGTAGCATTTCTGGAGGGTTTGATTAGTACAGTCAAGCACCATGTCCCAGCCCTCATCTGGCACAGCTCATGCAGCAGAAGATATCCCCACGTCACCCTCACGGAGCCAAATGTCTTCCCACAGGGCAGGCCTGAGACAAAAGAGTGCTGACTGGTCCTTTGCAACGTGTCCTTAGCCCATAGGGCTCAGGACCACTGTGGTGAGTTAGGTCTTGCTAGTTTAAGGAAAGAAAGAGTGAGCCTGCTGCCTCAGCTGTAAATCTGAGTAGCAAGCAATTTGCAGTTGGCTACCGGGCTGGAGGAAATCAGTCTCTGTGAGCCTGCCCTGAGCCACGAATAATCTATTGTGTGAATAATCCTTTAGAAGGTAACCTGCTTGCACAGAAGCACGTTTTAGGTGACGTTATGCCCATGTCATTAGTCCTGGGCACCTGAATCTCTGCAGATTCATGTCTGAGTCTGCATACACACCTAAGATCCAGGAACGAGCAGAAAAGGAATATTGTCTGTCTCAGCAGAGCCAGAGACCAGTAATTTCTATCAATCAACTGCAACAATCAACCAGCTCCTGGCTTGCTTTACCTAAACGTCAGGGCTTTGTTTAGGTTTTGACTGGAGGTCCTTACCGCGCTGTCCATGTAGGCTTCGGTCCAGATGATGTCGTGGTCGTGGTTGATGACCATGGGCCGGCTGAGCACGTGCAGGTACTCCATGACATTCTCCTGGACATCTGCCAGCGTGGAGATCTGAGTGTAGTAGCCTTCATGGAGAAACAGAGGTGTGAGTCACTCTGCTGACACATCTCTCCTGTTTCTAAGTGAGTGCAAAGCTAGAAAACTGCATGTCAAAGACTGCATCTACCCAGGTGGGTAATCTGATCTTTGTAAAATGGGCCTTGATGTGCCTCGGATCCAAAAGCACCTGCGGAAATCTAGAGTTTCAAAGCAGTGCTTCTGTTCTTTTGAAAATGCTGAAGCAATGTGCAAGACGAGAGTCTTGATATAACCACATTTGTGTAAAGCAGATGCAAAATGTTGCTTTGGGTCTCGGGAAAAACCTTCCACTAATCAGACTGCCTTTAGTCTGGAAGGCCAAACATATGCAAGCAAAGTTGTTCACCAGGCTACCCACTTGCCCTGCCCTATTTTATATGAAGACCAAATTCCCACTTCCTCTTCCAGATTTTTTCCACCACTCTTCAGTCTGCCTAGCTTTACATCCAAGGATGGCAACTACTTCCATTTATGCATTGAAAGCAGAATAAAAAGTGCAAGTTAGCTATTTCCAAAGTTTTGTCCCTGCAGCTGGACCCACAGCAGTCTTAAACTACAACAAGGAGTACAGGGGAAAGATGTTCTCGAGTTACCAAAGGTCCTCAGAAGGAGCTGCTGGTTAGAAGTGCTAATAACGAGTAATGTCATGAGGATTCTTGTGTCCTGCTTCTCACCACAGGCAATGGTTGTACTTGGTATAGGACAGAACACGTCAGATAGATGGAAAACTTTCCTATCACCAGGAAAACACTGTCATGTGAAAGGGCTCATGTTCTGATAAGCTTTGTGATGTGGAAACAGATTTAGTGTGCTCGAAAACGAGGACCAAAAGAGTTATACAACACATTGAAACAGAAGGACCAAAGTCAGGGAGCCCTCTGCACAGCTGGTAAGTGAGAATGCAAATGCAAAGAGCACATTTTTGTCACCTGGTTATTCAGAAGAAAGCATTCTGACATTTTATGGTGAACCAACAATACCACGAATTCTCTGTCACTGATCTCCTGGCTGAATATACAATCTGAAACCCAGGGCTTTGTTTCATTTAACAAAACCTAAAAATATTACGTGGAATTCATAGTGCTAATTAGATGAATGCTTAAGCCTCGAGCATCTCCAGCTCACAGACATTCTAAGGCCAGCAACTCTCCTGTCAACTGTCTTCAGCAGCAAATGTTCCCATGAATTTCATGCTCTGCTGGAAAACAGTTTGTACCCAACACCCAGCTTCAGTTTTCCCTTCCTTTCCCTGTTCAAACATGGCACTGATGTAAGCAGCATCGCTGTCTCCAGAGGCCAGGTCATGCCCAAACACAGATAGCTTTTTTTCCTGCCTCCCTTTCTTCCTTGACTCTTGCAGACTCTGACAGTGCTAACTTGACTTTTTAACTGGCCCCAAATGCATAGAGGTGACTCACCCACTGTGGATGGATTTTCTCATTCACGTAATTTCATGCCAGTTAGAGAGAATAGTGGGTTTGGGGTGGGATTAAGAAGCTATTTTGGTACTGCAGTGAAAATCACTTACACACAAAGAATTTGGCCATGATACAGGGGTTAACCTGCAGACCTCGTGAAAATTGCTGTAAAATCTTTAAAGCAACAATGTTTGTTTTAGATCTCAGCCAAAAGATGTCAGGCTCTCTGACAGAGCTTTAGACAGATTGTCAAAAGCCAGCAACTGGGACACAATAAGCACAGGGGACTTAGGTGGACTACAGCCAGCATGAATCTCGGTCACGGTGTCCCTTGGCCTGGTGACAGGAAAATGCGGTGGCTCAGCACGGAGGACTTGTGTTAGTTGGACACAGGCGCACTTCACGTGGGCCAGCAGGGCCTGCCTTTTTCCTTAGCTTGTCTTCCAAGCAAGGGCTTGTGGGCCCCAGCAGTGCTGGGTAAGCCTTGGAGGGGTGCAGGGAGGTTGGGCACCGTTCCTGCACAGCACCTTTGTTGTTGCAGGCGATCCATTTCACGTTCGGGGCGAAAGTCACCTCCCGTCCGATGAGGTACGTGAACACCCGCACCTGGAAGGATGCAAAGATGGGAGAATTAGGCTGTAATGTGCTGCCAAATCCAAATGGTTGACATTTGGCATCCCCTTATCCACTGGTGTGAATGTGGTGAGAGCAATAGCTCTGCCTTCACACAGAGGCAGGAGCCTCTGGCGCCATTTGTTTCCTGTTTTGTGGCCTGGAACTTAATTTCCAATTACAATAAGCCTAGTAGCACCCGGGATCATCTGAATAACAAAGCAAAAGTGCAAATTCTGTTTGATTTTATGATATCAGCTCTGCCAGGCACTCAGCAACCATATGCAGGGAAGGTTTATGGCTCCCAGGAATCCTTTACCCGGGGGAACAGCTGGCCACATGAATCATTTAGAGAGAGCTTTACCATTTCTCTTGCATTTGGCCACCAACAAAGGAGCCAATCCTGAAATAAACTGTTTTAACAGCCCCCTGCTCTGGTTTCCCAGTAGGCTGCTTCTCTCCCTTTGTGCATTGCTGCTAGCTGGGATGAGGCAAACAAATCAGGAGGGTTTAGGATGAGCAGTGGTCTATTCCACTTTCACAGCCAGCTCTGCTTGTGCAAGCCTGTAATCACAGAAATCAAAGTAAACAGGGCTGGAAGGCACCTAGAGAGGCTGTTTGGATCATTCCCCTGGCCAGCATCAAGAGAGGCTGTTAGGATCATTCCCCTGGCCACCAAAAGAACTCAGAAAAGCCAAACCTTTTCTGAACAGGACAAATTATAAACAGTCCTGCATGGGATTCAAACTCTTAGTGAAAGTTGGGTTTCAATTCTGAAATACTCAACTCAGTCTTTATAAATCTTATCAGGAGGATATTTTGATTGCCCACACCTTTAGAAAACAAAGTGTATGAAAAAGAAAAGCTTCCCTGACCTAGAGATATGCATTTATAATTATCTCACCTCAGAAATCACTGCAGCAGGCTCCTGCCTGGCTGCTTTCTTTGCATTTACAGTCAGGTGCCCATGGGTGTTCAGGTGCTGGAATATGTGAATGCTTGGCTTTGCCTGATATCCTGGCTCATGCTCTTCTACTCCCACCACAGCAGAATAGCACCTTTCCCCTCCCTTTCTCATCATCCCTTCCCAGACAGACCTTCCGATCAGGCCAGTTGTATTTCTCAAACACAGCTTCATAATCCTCCACGGCTCCATCGGTGATCAGCATGATGGCTTGGTTACACAAACCTCCTTGGCCAGCTTCTCTGAACTGCAAGCAGAGAGGGAGAGCACTGCTTATCCCAGCACAGGCTGTTTTTGAGGAACTGCACTCTATCTGTTCATGGTGGGCCAGATCCTGACTTCTACTTGCAAACCTCACACTACTCAGAAAGAGGATTGTGTTCACATGCTGCATAGAGATTTTTTAAATTTATACAGCCCTGTCTGGCACATGCAGGCACAGGAGGCTTTGCAAAAGTGAAATAATGAGGAGAAAACAAGTGCTGTGGAGGAAGGGTGCGATTCCCTGATGCTTCACATCTTGCACAGTCACATTGGTTTATGCAAAACAACTATAGATTGACCATAAACATGGCAATTCTGATTTGACAGCACTGTCACTTTTTATGGCAGAAAATGTGAGAGGAGTGGGAAATCAGACTCATTATTTCAGGGTGAATCCACCAATCTGCCAAAGAATAGCAAAGAAAGGCAGGAGCTATGAAAAAAGAAGGCTACTGCCATGGGAGCTGGGAAAGGTTATGGATGTCCCAGATAGAGATGCTGTACACTGACATGACAGATGACCTGCTATCTATGCATAAATGATATTTAAGGCAGAGCAGAGGCGCACCAGGACTCTGGGACAAACACTGACGTGCTCCCAAGGGCACCTGCAGAGGTGTTGGACAGATGTTCTCCTACAAGCGAGCCAGACCCTGCCTGTCCAGCCAGAGAGAACCAGCCCTGGAATGCTGCCTGTCTCCTGCTCCCTGTGCTCCCCATGTCCTCAGGTACCTGCTCTAGAGAACTGAGGGCTTCCTGCAGCACCAACACGGTGCTAAAGCCAGCAGCAGAGGCAGCTGAGGACATCCCAGGGACAAAACTGAGCAGCCACTTGGCTGCAGCTGCCAGCTCGTGGCACTCTGTGCTCCTCCTTGTCCTGCCTCTCACTACTGCTGTGCTCTGAGCAAGGAAAAGACTGATCAGCAGAGGAGGGCACAGAAACTGATGCAGAGCTAAAAAACTATGGGAGGAAGGAGAGAGGACAGCTCTGCTGCTAACAAAGATTAATGAGAGGCAACATTATGAGGAGTATACAGGAGACCAACTGAGGGGTGACTAAGGTTAGATCAAACAGCAGCAATTTTAAACTGGAGGGGATAGTTATATCTTATAAATGAGAGAAAAGGTATCCAAGTGGCAAGATTAATTGCATAGGGTGAAATCCCTGGATGGGAGAACAAGAGCACAGACTGTGAACTGGGACTTTTTAGATGTTTTAGGGCTCAATTCCCAACTCCTTTTGCATTTGGTAATGCTGTGTTACGACAGACAAATGACTTCAACAACATGGCTGGTCCTGTGGTTCCACTGCAGATTAATATCATGACCATGAATACCTCAAGGGCAGTTTCAAGCCCAGATTTACCCAACAATTTCACCACTCCTGCAATTATGTTGTGATTGTCCCTTATTATGAAATTACCAGGTTCAGTGCTAATATCACTGTAACGTCACCTCCTGCCACCATCTATGTTGTCAGTCCTGCCTCCTCCAACTGCACACAGTGCCTGTAACTTTGCTGCAGGAAGCATGCCTGGAGCTCTGCTGCACCTGAGTGACCACAGGTACAAACCCCCTCTCTGGCTGTGCCCCTGCTTGTGTCACTGACCAGAACCAGGACAGATGATCAGAGTGAGCAGGGTGCTGTGACAGGGTCATTTCTAACTAACATTTCTGTTGCTCTCAGGTGAAACACCAAGTCAGGATGAGGTGTTGGGATGTGCTCTCCTCTCTTGTGTCCCCACAGCAGCACATTCAGAGGGGAGACAGGCAGTAAAGGCTGAGGGTGTACAACAGGAATAACCACAGGATGCTCTTAGGAGCAAACCAAAGGAGAAAAGCAGGTGAGAGCCACATGGGATTGTGCTAAAGACCAGCAGGCAGGAAGAAAACCAGAGCCTCAAGTAAGCTATTTCTAGGACAGAGATCAACTGGGTGCAGATTAGCAGAGAGAACAGACAGTGTGAGGGTCCACAAGGCAAAGGGTGCAGGAGATGCTGTCAGAATGAGGCTCAGATCACAGATATATGAACCTTGTGGTTATGAAAGCAGCTTACTCCATAAACTATTGCAATCTACAATATGTCTGTTTAGGTTATTATTAAATTAACACTTAATGAAGGTCACCCACCATTTCATCGAACTACCTAAGATCTCTTCATGAAGCTTACTTCAGGACTCATAATACTGAGATATTGAGAAATTAGATGCTGTATCAGAATCAGCAATCTCCTAATTACAGGCGTAGATGATATTTTCAACAGGGAAAATGAGATCATCAGTGTCATAGAAATGGAGATTAAAAAGACAGATTTAGAAAACAAACGAACAAGAGGTAATCCCTGTTATTTAGGTCCTTTGTGACTGACTGCAGCTGTAGCAAATGATCTGACAGCATTCACAGCAAGCTCTGAGCATAATTCCCTACTCTGACTGAAGTCTCAGGAGCGTGAAAGAAGGGGAGATGAGGAATAACATGTCCACAGAAGAGATGTCTGAAGAAATGCATGCTAGAGCTGGGTCAGTGAAGGAGGCACAGGGCTGTGTATTCCCCTGTGTAACTTCAGTCACGTTGCCAGGACTAACAGGCATGATCTAATTAATTCAGGGTCACAGTCTCTTGCACTCCCTGGTTTGCTCGCTGCCTTTTACTCTGCAGTTCCAGGCTGGCTCCGAGCTCCCAGAGCAGCAATAGGAACCGTCAGCATCGCCCAGAGATGTGCAGGCACGCGTGCTGATTGTGTGCACGCCTGAGCAGGGCACTGAGCAGCCCCTCTCCATCTCCTCCTGCCCCATTATGATGCAGACCCGCCTCTGGAATGGCCTCCAGAACTACTGAAAATTCAAACTCGGTGGAAAGCGTCTCATGGGGAGAAAATCAGCAGTAGGCAAGAAAACAAAGCCAGCGAAGGAGAAATGAGAAAGGGCACTAAGCAAAATAGTAGGAACTGGTAAACAGGAAATTCTGAGCTTTGCATATCCTTAAAAATATGCTGCAGAATCCTGGTCCATAAAAATGTGACTGGAATCAATAAACAATTTCTAAGTGTTCAGAGAAGAAGCAAGAAAGGGAGTAAAAATAATATTATGCCAGATGATAAAAACCAGAGGGAGATGGTCAGGCAGAGATGCTTTAGAGCCTACATTCTTTATCATCAAAAGGAAAATATTGTAATGGCTGGGTACCTGCTGAACTGATAAGAAACTAAGGAAAGAATGAATGAATTAGAGGCAGGGTGACAAAGAGGTAGGGTTTAGAAAAAACTAATCAAAAGCATTTGAATAATTTGTGCTCAGCATGAGGGGAAAGAATTGCAGAAGGTGTAGCTGAACTACTTGCTTTATAGGCTGAGACCTGACTGGGACTATACAAGATCCCAAAGGATGAAGAGGGAGTCAACAGAAAACACAGAAAATGGATGGATAAACTGTCCCTAAACATGTAGCAAGCTGCTAGAAAAATTAGTAACACATGCATCTTATGAGTGTGTAAATGAAGTACACACAAGTGAGACCTGAGAGGCCACGAGCCTTTGTATACTTAAATCAGCACACAGGTTCATTCTTTTTATGGCACCAGTTTGCTCAAGTTACTCAGAATTTTATGTCTCACTGAAATCCAGCCTCTTACCAGTTTCATCATCTTCTTTCCACCTATAGCCACTCTGGAATGACCCACCCAATTAACTGCAACGTTTATGTGATTTCTGAGATGGGCAGTGAGTCAAGGCACGATTAAATCAGCCAGTGGTACGAGGAAACATCATTCCAAGGTGGCCTAGGAAAGCAGGACTTGGCTTTTCTTGTCCCCCACGGGGAGGGGAAAGCAACAGCTTTCAAAATCCTTGCTCTGAGTGTATCCTAAGAAAGGAGGACACAGGAAAGGACTGGAGAGGAGAGGCAGTGGCTTGAACACAGAGGAGGAGGGTGGATACTGCTTGGGGAGGGAGGCTGCAGGGACGCATCAGCTGGAGAGGAATTAACAATGTGACAGTGCCTGAAAAAAAACAACGTAGCTGTTGTCTGACGTCCTGTTAAGAGGACTAGGGTGTGTAAAACAGGGAAAGCAATTATTCTGCTCTGCTTAGCACCTGATAGCTCTCAGCTGCAGCACTCACACTGTGGGGAGGATGGTGTTTCAGAAGCAGAACAAAGGGGTATAAATCCTGCAGGAAAAAGGGGAGAGAACAAGGCAGGCCAAGCTTGTTGAAACAAGGAAGAGAGCAGTGAGATAGATTAAAACTTAATAAATAAGAAAAGATCTCAAAAGACAGCACTTCACACCTAAGAATTTCGAAGCACTTCATAAATTTGTGCTTAAGACCGTGGTTTCCCTGGGATGCATATTTTATCAAAACCACTTGGTTTGTGGCTAAATTGAAATGGAGAGTTCAAGTGGTTTATTGAGCATGGCACAGAGGGACAGGGGGGATTCTGGTTAACTGTTCTCCTGAAACTGGCCTGCAAATTGCATCAGGGATTAAAATATGCCCTGTCTCCCCCAGAGGATGATGGAGGAAAACAAAGACAGTGAGAGGTTTGTGCTCTTCTTCAACCCCTCTTTGCTACTCATACCTCATTGAGTAGGTCTCTGCTGGGCTGTTAATTCTGTGAGCAATTGGACTAGGGAAAATTACCAGGGAAATTTTGCAGCCACTTTCATTACAGATATTATTCCAGGCTGTCTATTGTAATCAGCAAAGGCTGTTTCATCAGTGTGATGTCGCAATTTTCATTCTCTTGCGTGTGCTCCCGTGAACAATGACAGTGAGGAACAGCTGAGAGTGGGAATTCTGTCTGATGAGAAGGGGGTGGTCAAGTCCACTGATGCCTTAAGTTTTAGCTTTCATGTTTTTCACACTCTGTGCTGCCCAGGGGTGCAGTTCTGAGCCTCATATTCAGTGTCAGTCAGCTCTCTGCACAGAGTAGGGAGACAAAACAAATCCTTTTCCTGCTGAAGACCAAGGACAACTTTCAGGCCCAAAAGCACAAACAGCAGTGGGCTGGAGGGAGGAACAAGAAAGATGGGACCTCACAACCTGGAGCTAGAATTGGACAATTAAACCCCAACATGCAAATGGACCAAAACTTATAAAAATGTGAGACCTCATGACCAGTGGTCCATTTTGTGACCATTCTTGGTCCACCTTGGGTGTAGCCCTGGTCAGGCTCCTGTCCTGCCGAAGGTGGATCCTGGAGGCCTTTCAATAAATCCCTACTTTATTCTCCAGCTCTGTCCAGTCTCTGTTTCAGGTCAGCCTTCCCAAGGCATCGCCACCAAAGTTCCCCTTTCTGCTGACTGTGACTGCACAGATTTTGATGAAAACCCTTTCCCTTTGCTATCAGCAATACAGTTGTAAGAAACTCGAGGAGATGATTTCAGAGAGCCCTTAAACCACACGAGCACTTGGCAGGGGGCTCCCTTTTGCCTTAAACTGTGGCACTTGCCGAGCCTGGGGTGCTCCCAGAGGTGCTTAGTATCAGCTGCTGCTAGTAAGGCACTCTGTTTCACACATTTCTTTGGTAACAAAGACACTGCTCGTGAAGCACTGTTTTATGGACAGCCATCTCCAAGGCACAGAAATGACACCTTTCCTCATCTGCAGGTGCTCAGATGTCTGAGCCTTCTCCCCAGGTCCAAGGTGACAGCAAAAGTCATGAAGGAATCAGTACTTCAGCTGGTGAGTGAACAACAGCAGAAGGTTTTATCCCCACTGAGTGCTGCACTGTCCAAGAGCAATCTCGGAGCTGTTTAGAGCTCATTAAGCAAGAGAAAATCAACAAGAATCAAGACAAGTGATGACTACTGAAATCGTTGACTGCTAAATAGAGAGAAAAAATTCATTCTTTACCCACCAAGGAGTTTCTTCTCTGTTACTGCAGTGGAGTCACATTAGTCCACTGGGGTCCACAGGCAACACTCTCTCCCTGGAGGTATTTTTGGTTCGGCTAGGTCAGTGGGTCATATTTTCAGCTAGGTTCAGCTAGGTCATATTTTGTCTCAGCTTTTAAGTCCCCTTCCAACCTAAGCCCTTCTGTGATTCTGTGATCCACAATCCCACTATGGACAGTGCCATGAGGGGATGGGGGTATTCAGCTGGTTCTTGGTCCTTTTTCTTGTTACCATTCCTTAAGAAACAGAATTAAATTGTATGTTTACCTCCAGGCTGCTGAATTTCCCATTCACATGAGGCAATCAATCATTTATGGTTCTTATCAGAGGGATTAATTCTCTTGTACCTGTGATTTCTTCCCCAAGCACTGATACTCAGCAAAGTGACATTGAAATAAATCTGAAGATTAATCTTGCATGTCTTCATTATCATCACTGCTCACTAACAACATTACTTACAACCAGAATTGTGGCCCTCAGCTGATCAGTTGTATTTTATTGTCACCATCTGTAAAGGTGCCTGGGCAATGCCCAGTTGTGGGGCTCACTAAGAAAACTCCTGAGGCCACAAGCCTTGCTGGCTCCTGATCCCTCCTGGGCAGGGACTGGTGGCTGTGGACATCCAACCAGCATTTCCCCTAGGATGGGTGAGCCCTGCTTGTCACAAACCTGGGATCCATGAGATGAGCTCCTGCCTGCTCCCCACTGCAGCAGCCTGAGGGTGAGAGGAGTGCAGGGGTGGCCAGGGACACTCGTGCCCCACACAAGCACCAGCACCAACCCTTACCTCTCTCAGGATTTTGAAGGATTCTGTCAAAGCCTTGTTCACAGTCCCCACTCCTTTTGCCTGCAGTTCATCCACCAGCTGCTTGAAGTGCTGGCAAGAAGAGAGGGAAAAAAAACAAATCAGGGATGAGTTGCAGGCAGTTTGTTCCCTTTGAGCAGGGGAGGAAAGGGTAGCCCAGAAAAGGCTGTGCCCATGCAGCTCCAGCAGGACTGCATTTCTCAGTCTCTGAACAATCATGGAAGACCATGGAAGGGGCAAAACTGCTGGAAATCTGACTTTCCCTTATATGCTTCTTCAGAAAAAACAAACAAACAAACCTCAAAACATCCTGTGCACCCAAAAACACAAGATGGGGAAAAAGAAAAAAACTGAATGTTTGTCTATGACTTAAGCAGCATTGATCTGCTTAAATTAAACCCTCTCTCCAAGATAGTGTCTAGGATGTTTGGGAATCCTTTGGGAAACACTGCAGAAGACACAAACCTCTGCAGTCATACCCTGTGACCTAGGGCTAATCTGGGAAAGAACTCTGGGTGTTGAAAGCATCCAGGGATGTAGTAATACAAACTAAAAAAATTGAAAGAGAAAGGAAAAAAAAAAAAAACAACAACAGGGAGAGAAGCTAAAAATACCAGTCAGCCAGGAGAGGGGTGGAGCAGCTGGGCACAGGCTGGTCACCTCAGGGCTGCTGAACCCTCCTGGATCAGAGCAGCAAAGCCCCTCCTCAGAGAGGACCTGCTGGCAGCCCACCCTGATGAAGGATCAGGCCAGGTTGAGAACATATTCACCAGGAAAGGACTGATAATTCTCATTTCTGAGGGCTGAGGATGTGGGGGTGTCTAAGATGGAGACCTTCTGCCCTCTGCACACAGCTTTTAACAGGGCAGTCTGGGCTAGCTCTGCTCATGGTGCAGCAGTGGGGACACACAGAGGGGAGCTGTGGCTGCTGCTTGGTGTGAGCCAGGGTGAGCCAGCACACAGCACTGAACTGCTGCTGGCTTCTGGAATGCAAACCCTGCTCCTCGTCCCTGGAGTTTCATCTCAGCATCCCAGACCCGTGCTCTGCTTCCGTGCAGAGAGCTCCCTGAGTTACACTGAAAGGAGCAAGGTACTCACCTCCCTGTTATCTCTGTCTGCTTGGACCAGGATACCCTTAAAACAGGGCTCGATAAAATGAACATAATCATTGTACTGCAAAGAGAAAAGGAAAAGAAAGGGGTTGTCATGGGAGAAAATTCACAAAATGGGTCCTAGGTGGATGTTCTGAAAATAGCATGGAGCATTATGCCATTTTATACCTATTTCCCTTAGTTTATAGTGATAATGGCAAACCAGGATTTTGATGAATCTTCTGTTTGTTTGAACAACGCATTAATTACGGTGTTTTGCTGAGTTCTAGCTCAGCATATCTACACATACAAAGTTACTTTTATTTTTTTCCCCTCTCACACCACAAAGTTTTTCTCTCCACTTTATGAACTTGTATCCCTGGCCTTGCTCCTAGCACTTTTTGCACATAGTTTTGACTTCTGGAGACTTTGTGAGTCCCCAGCCAGCAGCTGAACCTTGCAATCTGAAATTGGAAGCCTCTGGTGAACAGTAACAAACCAGGTGAGCGCACATCCACTGGACTGGGATAATTAGGGCAGTGGATGATTCCAGGCTGGTACATGTGAGGTAAAGCTTGGCAAGGCCCCTGTGAACCTTTTCCTGCAAGGTTCAGGAGAGTGCAATTCCTCAGAGGCCACTGATGCTCAGCTGATCAATAGGAGCTTAGGTCAGGCTTTAATGTCTCTGAGCCAGCAGGCTCTTGGTGTGAGTGCAGTAAAGGAATATATATATATATATATATATATATATAAACATGGTATTTCTGGGATTGTTTTTGAAGAACAGATGATATTTCAAACTCCTTAATGACTCCCCTCCATTTTTCTGCCAGCACTGTTCACTCTTCCATCTGCGCAGTCATATAAAGACAGAATTGTTGCCACTGGAGTTTCTAATTAGCTAACATAAGAAGCTATCAACAAAAACTAGAATTTATATCTCAGTGGCTGTGCCCTGGCAAGCTATCATAGAAAGAAGTGTGGGGAAGGAGATGGTGTTTGAATCAGCTTGGAAAATTAGAAGGCAAGGAGCCTTTAACATGGCACCAGTCTTGCTATGAGTCACAGAAAGAAGTTTTGCTTTCTGTGGTCAGTGGTGCTGCTTGTGTGCAGGTAACCAGCCCAACTTCACCCTGCCAGGGCTCAAAAAGGGAGAGAGTAACACAGGATTCCTGCCCAAGTTCCATGCAGGCCCAGCTGACCAACTCAGAACTGTAAGGGAAGCCTTGCAGGATGCTGGTGCACAGAGAGGCATGTGGTGGTGGTTTTCTAGCCTGGAAACATTGTCCTGAGGGTTACACTGCTACTGCTGGACCCAAATACAGCCTTATGGCAAGCTAGGTGTTATTAGCTCAGGTCCCTGCTATCCTCAGGTGTCTCCCTGCAGGCCTTTGTTATCTGTTGTAGTCACATCCCTAAAAAAGCAAAAAGATGCAGCCAGCATCCTCTGTAGAGGAGACATGAAATGACCTGGCAGCCACCCTGCTGACCACACAAAGCTGCCTTCCCCAGGGTAATTTGGGTTAATCCCCCATCCAGCACAGGTGCTGCTGTAGGTAGGTCACTGTGATTTGCTGGGGGGGAGGAGGAGGAGGAGGGTGTGAGGCAGCTCAGCACGGGGATGGATGGAGGCAGACATACTGCAATGATGTTGACAAAGTCATTTTCTCCCAGAGTATCCAAAATGGTGACGATGGTGTGCTTGGCAATGGTCATCCTCAGGCCCTTCATGCTGCCACTGACATCCACAACGATGACAATGTCCTTGGGAGAGGTGGCTGCCTGGATGTACCTGCACAGGGCAGAGCAGGAGGAGGCAGGGTGAGAGCCGGGGAGGAGGAATGCTGGACATGCTGCTGGCACCACATGCACCATGCCCACAGCTGTCCAGCTGGCCACAGCACCTCACTGGCATTCACACCTCACTTTCAGGGCATTCTTTGTCCTTGGATAACCCACGCTTTTAAGGTGGTTTTGCTGACTCTATCTGAGCCAGAGGTTAGGACAGGATTAGCGTTCAAGCACTAGCAGCAGTCAGGGGGTGCAAATGGAGCGTGCAAATACAGATGCAAATGCCTGCACTGGGGAGTGCTGAGCCTGCTGCACACACACACATCCCAGAGTGACAATTGTTCTTCTTTGGCCATGCTGAGCAGGCTGAGTGAACACACCACAGTTCTGAAACTGAAATACCCTCACCTCCCAGTCACACAAGTGTAATTCCCACATGTGGCACCTACTGGATACCACAGGGAAAACTTGCTGGCAGGGCTTCCTAACCTGCTACTACCTTTGTTCATTTACCCCCATCTCTTGCAAGAGCACCACAGGACATTAATTACTGACCAGCAACTCACCAAGGTGTCATCTTGGAGAAGAGGGAGGGAGGAAGGCTCTCTCCAAAACTTACCACCCACGGTTTCTGCAGTCAAAGGAGATGACCCCGTTCTCATCTGGTAACCACTTGATTCCTGAAGAGAGCAGCAAGAGGGGCAATCAGCACACACAGGCAGGCTCCTGCTGTGCTGCTGTTCCCCCACCCCAGGGAGCACACGAGGCTGGCCAGACACAGCAGTGGCCATTCTGCAGAAATACAAGCAGAGCTGCTCGGTCTCTGGCAGTTCTGAGTAAATTGATTATTAAGTTTCTCTTTAAAAAAAGTGCGCCTAGGCATAGTCTGCTCGGATTTGGGAAGCAACTGCTTGTACTTTGAGCTTTTTGTCACTTTGATGTAGTTTTCAACAACAGATTTTTCTTCTCCCAGGGAGCGGTTGAGAGCATAAAACAGCAGCAGCAGTGACAGGGATGCAGCTCTGTCCTCAGAGAAGCTTTGGCCACCACTCAAACCCCCAGGGGAGCCCTGCTAAGGTGTTCTGAGAGCTTTTTGGAGGAGCCCTGCCAGCAGACTCCTCTGGGGTTGCATGGGCAATGTGCCTGAGTGGCTGGTTCTAATGGGAGAAAGTGGTTTATGCCTGCAGAACCCTTCCTTCAGCCTCCTCAGCCCATGCAGGGGTGTTCTGCTCACTTCATCCTGCCCTTCTCAGAGCTGGGATGCCCCCAGAATGCCCAGATTGGATTCTTCCATGGCACAGACCCTGTCCTGCAAAATTACTGTGTTGCACTGAGACAGCAAAGCCAAACTCTACTCTCTTACCTGGGTACAGCCTGAAGAATCCCGTGGAGCTGCCAAAGTACTGCCAGGTCAGCGTGGGATCCCTTTCAAAGTTGTCCACAAAAATGGGATTCAGGGCTTCTGACATGTAAACTCCATTGAGGATGGCAGGGTCTGTGGGGGAGAAGAGTGGCTGTAGAAGAAGGGAGGACATCCACCCTCCCGATGGAGGAGAGGGATGGGAACAAAGGCAGCTTCAGGAAGAATGCAATCCTGTCCAAAGCTTTTACACCGATGCATCCCTGCTCATCTAAGTGAATCCTGGAGGCCAGGCCACCACCACTGGCCACTGCAGGTGATCTCAGCTTGGTCAGACACCCTTAACCCCATCTCTCTTTCCAGCCTTGCCTGCCCTTGAGCACTACAGCTGGTTGGAATAATGCTGTCAGAGACTCAGGGAGGGCACCACAGCGCTGAGCACAGCTGGCACACCCCACAGGCAGGGCCCAGCTGCTGCCTGTCAGGGGACATGTGGCTCTTGAGAAGCAGCTCCGTGATGCATCCCTGACAGCCTTTCCACAAGGACTGTCTAAACTGATGCTAGGTGTAATCTCCTAAAACAGGGGAGCCTTAGGATTTACACAGTTGTGCTCTCTTTCCTCTTTCCCTCATCAAGTCTTTCTTTTCTTCTTTGCCTGCCCTTTCCTTGACAAAGTCTGGGCTGTCCTACCATGCCCCCATCTCCTCAGAATCAATAGGAAGCTGCAGATTCCAAGAACTCCTTGGAGGCAGTGTAATTTGGTGTCTGTGTTGACTCACTGCCTCAGGAGACCAAAGAGAGCAGCAGCAGCATCAGTGAACCATGAGAAACTGGCCATTGCAGGATTAACTGGATCGGGGTTGAAAAGGGTGGGGCTCTCACCTTCCACTTCCTGCTTAGTCACTTTACTAAAGGCAGTTTTGGTTAAAATGAGGGAAAAACTGAATGGTGACCGCCCAGGGATGAGGCCAAAGAAAGTCCTGTGGGAAGGCAGAGCCAGGCTTGCTGTGCTTGCAGGAGGGGGAGTGAGCACTGCAGGACTCTGCTCCCTGGAGGAGCCGTGGGCATGGCAGCAGCCCTCCTCCCCATTCTCCTCCTCCTCCTGCAGCCACAGCCAGAGGAGCTCTTGGTTCATGGCCAGGTGTAGGGGCAAGAGATCAGCTGCCTGGGCAGTGCCTCCCTGCTGTTTGACCACCTCTGTCCACACTGCAGCCTCCTCTGTGCAGCTCTGCTGTACCCGCCCACAGCCAGCCCTACTGCTGTGAGCAAGCTTTTGGGGTCTGGGGCTGTCAGAGCAGGTGGAACTGATCTGAAATCCTGGGAGAAATGGAACTCTCTCTATTGTGTCTCTAAATAACAGCAGTTGTGAGCACGGTCACCAATTCTTGACCACTAAAGGCCGTGATGGAGCCAACCCTTCATCCAGAACTGCCAAGAAAGTCTCACCTCAGTTTGTCTCACAGTCTTTGGTTGGGTAGAGGAGCTGTAGGAGAGTACACTGCCTGCCTGAGATGGAGGCCTGTCCACCACGAGAGGTTTTCCAAGAGCAGATTGTACCTAAGCCCTGTCACAGTGACAGCAGAGACATGACTGTCCCTTAGGAGAGCACCCTTCCAACCCTGCCTCTTTTTTTTCCTATTTATAAATTATTTGTTTATATATTATTTATTTATATAGTGTTTATTTACATATTAATTTATTTATATATTTTTAATATTGATATTATTTATTTATATATTATTTACACATTATTTATTTTAATTTTTTCTCTTTTTTTATTTCTATTTTTTTCTATTCCCGTCCTTGTTTCCAGTATTACTGCTGGTAATCTCAACACCAACCTACCAGCAGTGAGAAAGCAAGAGGCCTTTACCTTTGTTGTAGACATTGGTGGGCAGCTGGATATCACTGTAGGTTGTGTTCACCAGCAGGTTATTGAAATGCTCATTTGGCTCCAGAATGAATTCATCCCCAAGCTCCACGTAATTGTCATTTTCATCCTTATCATTAATCAGGAGAGAGTTGTAGTAATCAAACTGTTGGTGAAGACAATGAAAAAGAGAAAGACAAAGAGAGAATGGGACAGACTATTACCAGCACTGCTGGGAAAAACACTCTTTAAAAACAAAGAGCGGACATATGGAGAGTCAGGGCTTCAAAGAGGATCAAAATGAGCCACAAACAAGCTATTACCAACTGCAAGTGTCAAGCTGCCCAAATGATGGTTTCTGGCCAGTTTGTTGCTGTCATGTGCCCATATGACCCAAAGCACTGCCAGTGCCAGGAGCACTGCTTAAGGGCCCCTTAAGGGGCAGGGGGGCAGCCTCCTGTGGCCCCTCAGAGGGGTTTAGGGGATCAGCTGGAAAGGTGAAGTGTCTCACAGGGTCTGGCTGTCCCGGGTTTACCACAGCACCCGCCAGTGCTGACCTCACTCGCCCTGTGTCTGCAGCTGTCACCTCCTGAGTTAACTCCTGATGGACATCCAGGCAGGATTATCCCCTCATTCTGTCACTCCAAGGAGCAGGCACTCCCTGAGAGCAAAGCATCAAGCAGAAGGTGCTCAGGGACAACGCAGTGCCCCCCCACCCATGAAGGTCACTGGGGATTTACCACCTACAGTCACTTTGGTACATGCAGGGCATTCTTTGTCCTTGGATAACCCACGTTTTTAAGATGGTTTTGCTGACTATCTGAGCCAGAGGTTATGTAAGGATTAGTGTTCAAGCACTAGCAACACTCAGAGGGTGCAAATGGAGTGTGCAAATACGGAGTCGTGTACCTCAACTCACCCGTGCCCCTTGCTGCGAATGCACCTGACCCAACTAACATGACTAATGGGACTCTTTTAAAAAAAGGAAAAAAAAAAAAAAAAAACCAGTGAGATGAAATTAGTAACTAGCTTGATTTCCAGGAGTGTTTTCATTTTTTCCCAGCACTGAGACATGTACTTGCAGTGGTAGCCTGTCCTGCTAATCTGTCTGTGCTTGTACTGTGGACAGAGGACTTCCTTCCACAGCCTTTCCACTCCAGCTCCCTCACCAGCAATAATCCCATAGCTTGGCCACAACAAACAGTTATTAACAGAAAGCCAATTATCCAAATTGCTTGGACAGCACCAGACTTTCACCTCAAGGGAAGCCCTGACCAGTGGGTGTCTGTCTGGTACAGAAAAGATGATGGGAGCTGTTAAGAAAGATGGTGAGAAACTCAGTTCATTTGGATTAACGGGTTTGCTGTGGGTATTTGTAACAGCATCCTCCTCATTGTTCATTCACACTCAATTTTTAGCTCATTTTCCAGTCAAGTAACCCCCAAAGTGCCAGCTAATTTGCACTAAAAACGTCACATAACATGGCTGTGCGGTAAAAGTAATGCCAGTGGTATCATGCAGCCCCATGTCTTCCCAAATCCTTCCCCTCCCAGAGCCAAAGGGACAAATCTGCCTGGTGTTCCAAGGTTTGGGATCTGCGAAGGATGCCTGTGACTCACAGCAGTCTCTGGACAAGCTGAGTGTCCTGCAGACAAGGCAGTTCCAGGAAGCTGAGGGGTGGGCTCCTGGCTGTGCCCGTTCCTGGCTGCCCTGAGGACGTGTGCCACCCTTGTCACTGACCAGGGTGAACTCACCTCCAGCGAGGAGTTGTACTCATGGTTCAGATCTGCATCTTCTGCTGCTTCCACCAACCTCTAAAGCAAGCACACGGAAAGGAAGGTGAGTGGGTGCTGTGGCAAAGCCCCCAGGTGTTCTTCCACCTGTGTCAGTGACTGCCTCCTTCACCACAACCAAGTCTGGGGTTATAAACTTCCCTCTTTCCCTCCTTTCCTGCCGACCTGCCATCCTGTGCTACAATTTTACAGTTTGGGAGGCACATCATTTGCAGCTATTAATTGCCAAGTGTATTCACACCTACTCCCTCCAGAGTCCCTGCTACACCCCTGAGCAATTTTAGGTATTACAGGACATATACAAACAGAAAGAGGTCCATTTAGAGAAACAACAGACAGATTTAATTTCATTTTCCATGAACCCTTCCAAAAAGCCATGGGAAAGGCATTTCAGCCCGAGCTTGATGTCAGTATCTCATCAAAGGAAAAGGCCTTGTGGGAGTCTCAGTCTGGTATTGTTACTGAGACAAAGACCATGACTGGATTTTGTAAAGGGCTCAGCGATGTTGTGGCCATTTATAAGCTCTTACCATTTATGGAAGGCAATAAAATCAGCCAGTTTTCTCCAGAATGATGCTTCAGGGCACTAATTCTCCATTGGTACAGACTGGGAAGGGATCCAACTAAACATGTACGTGTTTTCAGGGTTGCACAATCAGCAGCAGTCTCAGCAAAACTATGTTCTGCTCCTTCACAAAGGAGAAGGCAATCCAAACCCTGGAAAAGTCTGGCTAAGAACTTAACGTTATGGGCCAAAGCTCTGGGACTAAATATGCCCACATTTCACGTGGAGATTCAAATGATGTGTTTCTGGATGACTTTTCCACATTAGAAGCCTTAAACAGTCAAGGCTCTGTGACTACAGAAATATGCTTTTCACGGTAGGTAAATACACGGGAACATGATAAATCCTTAGATGCAGGAAGCGAGAGGGGCCAGAACGATTACCTGCTCTGATCTCCCACGCTGCAACAGCTGCAGACCCCTTGCCACCTCCTCCACACTTCCCCATGTACACAGCTGGAAATCCAAGCACCTTCCCTGCAGCCTGTGCTCAGGAGGTGCAGAAATTCCCCTTGAGCCACACAGGCAGCTGAATACAAGCCCCTAGTCTTCAGCAGCCAGAGTGCATTAGGGAAGGATGAGCTGGGTTTTTCACTTCTGAGAGGTTTTCTTCCCCCTCGACTTTTTGAAGCAGCTTGTCTCCTAAAGGAGTGCTCATTCCCTCATATTTATTCCTAGACTTTGTTTTTGTCTTATTTTCTAATTTGAGCAGAGGGAGAAGCCAGCATCCCCTTGTCTGAACGCCCACACCCTCCCACCAGTGTCTGCTTAAAGCTCAGCTGCACCAGCAGGCTCCTGCTTGGGCAGGGGAGTCCTCACACAACCCCTGCACCCACACACTCCTGGAGCAGGCAGGAGGCCTGTGCCTGCTGCTCTGGGGCTGGCAGGACTCAGATTCCTCCCCAAAGCCCCAGTGGCCATACCTCAACAGCTTCCACCTTCCTGCGGAGCATGCTCTCCATCTGCTCCGAGAACTTCTTCACCAACTCCAAGCCATCCACCTCCTTGATCTTCAGGGTTGGCTCCACATCTTTGTACTTCTACCCAAGGGAAAGAAGAAAATCCTGCTGAGCAGGGGGTTCTTAGGGAGAGGGATGAATCTGTTATTGCTAGCTGGATATTGTCTTTGTGTTGAAACAACTGCTCTGATTTTATCGCCTTCCATCTCTGCCTTTCCCCCTTCTAATTCAGGGTGCGCAGATCAGTGGCCATAACTCAAAGCACCTTGACCAAGTAAAAACAACTGATCCAACTGTGAGCTGTTGAAAGCAGCAATGCACCTGAAGCTGTTAGTGCCCATAAATCAGAGAGAGAAAGAGAAGGCCAACTTTTAAAAACGGAAACCACAACTTTTTAAAAACTGAAACCATCCACAACAGATTATACGCATCACACACCTCCAGTTCACCTAAGGCAGAGGGAAGAGCAAGGGGATGGAGCTGTGTGCTGTCATTGCAGCTCTTCCTATGTCACATGGTGTCTGGGGCACTGCTGGGGAGTTGTAGGAAGAGGGTAAAAAGCTAGTTTGTTATTTTTTTTAAGTGCAGTCAATAAGCAAATTGTAAGTTGCTATATAAAGCCGTTTTAAGAATGAGAAGTTCTTTTAACACAACAATTTATTCTAAGGGTGAAAAATAAGTGCACTTGTAATAACAACAGATTCATCTCATGACAATTAGTAAAGAAAATATGTACCTGATCTAAAATAAATAGATTTAATGGACAAGTAAAATACCTTTTAATAACCAACAGAAAAAATTAACAAAAAAAAAGTTATTAATCAATTAAAAGCCACCCTCAAAGTTTGCAAAAGCTGTATAAAAACCAGCATGCAGCCATTGTAAACTTTTATAATGTCACTCTATATGTCATAACCATCCCAACAACAGGGAGCTGTCCTGGCAGGGCAGGGGCTGTCCTGCCCCAGAGCCACCACATCTGGGAGGGAACCTGCCAGGTCTCCAGCAATGAGGCTCTGCTCAGTGCTTACAGGGAAAACTGCCAAGGAAAGCTGAGACAGACAGTTGTGATGCCACTGACTGGGCACCTAGGAGCTAAATTTAGGCCAAGAGCACCACAGAGGCAATTCCCAAAACCTAGGAATTATGAGCACAACTACTTGGAACTGCCTCCATGTGAGAGGTGCTGTAATGAGGAGGATCTAGATCTGGCAGCTTTAGAGATAACCAGTTTATTCTCACCATATTTCATATAACCTAGGAAGTGAAAAAACCCAAGAGTACATCTAAATTGTGTAACCATAATCTGCCTCCTTAAATCTGCTCTTTAAAGACTGGATACAATGAGCTTTATTTCTTCTTTGCAAAAAATCCCACAGCTAATAGAGACAGCCAGAAAGAAAGAGTGAAGAAACCTGGGAAAGCACACAGGATCATGAACTTATTTCAGAAAAGAGAGAGCCTTATTTCCTGGGCAATGTGGAAACATAAAGGCAACCAATTGCAATTCCCTGGTCCCTCACTGTCAGTTCTGTCTGCAGTGTGTACAGCCCCTCTCCATCTCCACCTTGTGTTAGCACTGCAGCCGCAATCTCAGCCAGGGAAAAAAAATGGTCAGCTTTTGGGTCAGCTTCTTGTGCTGGGGAAAAAAAAATGAGGTGGTGAAAAGGCCAAGGCAGCAGGGGCTCTATTGACACCCTTGAATTAGAGGGAAGCAGCAGGGAAAGGACTTTGCACATCTTTAGGGTGAGCCCGTGGAGCCCTCTTTGTCCAAGAAGCTCCTTGGCCATCCAGGAGGGTGGCTGAGCACAGGCAGAGGAAGAAATGCCTTGAGGATGGGGCAGGCTGAGGAGGTCAGCCAGAAATAGCAGCAGCATCCAGCCCCAGCAGGCATGGCAGGGAGGCTGCTCGCTCTGTCTGGCATGATTAACAGCAGGGGTTTTACTGGATTAAAAACGCCAGGCCTGCCTTCCCCTCCGCTGGGCAGCAGGGACAGGCAGGAGGGGGAAGCAGCAGCAGGAGGAGGAGGGACTGAGCAGGAAGGCTGGGGTAACCACGCTGCCAGAAGAGGAATGAATGTGCAGCCACAATCCCCTGGCTGGTGAGGGGAGCGCAGCACACACTCAGCTGGTGTCTGTCCCTGCAGCTCCATGTCGTGGTTCTGCCAGGAGAGAAGTGATCTCTGCCAGGCTGGCTTTAATCAGGCCCTGCTCAGGGGGAAGAGGGTAATCTCTGCTCGGAAAGCTCGCCAAGGGGGGAACACACCAGCACATGCTTCACAAAGTGACCTGCCACCAGCTACCTGTGGTCACAGCCTCCGTTAAAAGCTAAAGGGCTTTTCCCCCTCTAAGTTAATTTTTTTTTTCCCTAATGTGCTTTTGACATGCTCACAAGTATGTGTTACTGGGGTAAAAGTAATCATGGGGAATCACAAGCAGTCTGCTAATGGCACACAAATATCTCAGCCCTGAGATCTAGCCAGAGATGGGAAGAAAAAATACCCCATCACAAAAAAAAAAGTTTCTGCAAAGTTCCAGTTCTCTAAGAAATACACCAGGTTTGAGCTCAAATCCTATTTGAGCTTTTTTTCTACAAATGAACCAGCAAACCACTACATGCCTCTATTCCTGCCACAGAAATCTCTGGCTGTTGATGACTATTGATCCAAGATTTTCTGATGGTGGGCAGCAGAGTTGTGATTTCAATGCTGTCACCAGACACCATGGCTAAAAGTCAGCTCAGGTGCATGTAGCTGACCAAGATTATCCTGTACAACCTGTGCTTAGGGTTCAGGCTATCAGATCATTGTAAGTTACAGAACAGGAGTCATGCTTGGGAGAACTGCCTGAAAGGACCCGATGCTGAAAAGAGGCCAAAAAGTTAGCTCAGCTCTAACAGAAAACCTTGTCTTAGTCATCTAGCACTTAGCATTCCCTTAAAACAGTAGGAGCAATTCATTAAGATTCCCCTTCTGCAGTGACGGGGGTGGGGAGTTAAAAGTAGAATCTCCAGAATTCGGTATCCTAAGTTTTATCTCTGAGCAGAGATATGTCACCAAATATATATTCTTGCTCCCACCTCCATAAAATCCAGCCTATTGAAGTACACAGGGCTGCATTACTCACTGCTAGTGGAACTAAATTGAGAGTGTGAAAGACATTCCTTTCATCTTCACCCAGGAAAACGTCTTGACTGAACTTCTCAAGTTTGTCTGTTCCTTGCCATGTTTTTTTGGGCTTTCTAATAACAGCAGGGCAAAGCTCTGATGTTGGGTAAAAGCCTGCCCTCGGGGTTTCAAGGGATGTCTGTTAGCTCTGGGAATGAAGGATTCAGGGGATGTCAGCTCTCTGGGAATTACATAGCCTGGTAGGAAGTCAGCTTCTTAAGGCTGCAACATGATTTGAGCGTTCTTCCAGAGGAAACAAACAAAAGGCCCAAAGAAAACTAAGCAAACTCAAAACCACAAAAGAGAGTTTATGCCAAGTATTAAAGACAAGGTTTACATGCAAAGCTTTCAGTAAGTGAAAAATTATGACTCTCACAGCAACAATCAGCTGGTTACTTCAAGACCATTAGGCACAAGGGAGACATGAAAAAAGTTACAAACTGAGATAACAGCGCCTTCTGTTTTTCTTCAAAGACAAAATGCCTGTTGACTTAGACAGGCACTGAAAAAAGAATCACCTGGGCCTCTGCACTCTGCTCCCCACCCTTCTGCTGGCCTGGGCACACTCATGCATGCAGAGAAATATTTGATGTGAAAAACAGGTAATAGCCCAAAAAAGGGAAAGGTGCCTGGGGAGCAGGTAAATCCATGTGTTTAATTTCCAGACTTTGGTGTGCTTGGCTCCCCAGGCCTAACATGCCCACAACCTGTGCCAATGAGATGATCTACATACAGTTATTTGCCAGGGTGCATGAAAACGATATTTAAGAATAAAAGATCTGTCTGCATTCCTTTGTAGTGCTGGAGGTGCCAGGGATGCAGTGGGAGCCCTCTGGTATGGACCCTGCTTTGAGATGATGAATTGTGAGGAGGTGCCCAACCCACCTAAAGAAAAGGAGGCTGAGAGAAGGGCTGAAGTGAGTGCTGGCTGCTTCTCCTCTTTCCTTATTTCCCAGGGAAACAACAGGAAATGAAAAGCTCAAGAAGTGGGGTTGAGAGATAAACTTGAGCTGCTTAAACTGTTCAAGTTAAGTTAGGGCAGAACAAAACACAACATGAATTTAGGAGATGTTTCTTTGCTGGAGTGTTTACAGAGCCTGGCTGGATCAAGCTCATCTGTACCCCATGCTCAAAGTGACATTTTCCTTCTGAGTCACAGGCACTGTGTCCACTCTGCCTCTGGGAGCTATGGCCTGGGGACCCCAGGGGACAGCAGGCAATGCAGAAGCATCATCAAAACTGCTAAAAGCCTGACTTTTGCCTGAATCCACATCCTGCTGCAGCTGCCTCACAGTTAGGCCATGAAGTACAAAGGTACTGTCATCAGGGCTGATAGCTTTTTATTGCAGGGTGACAGTTTCCTCCCAAGAGGAGCTGATGATCAGCTCAGGTTGGTGATGGATGCTGAAAGCCTGTCCTGGGCTAACCCAGCAAGGTGAGTGCTGCAGGATACAATCCCTTACTCCAGGCAAAAAGCAGCACTCTGGGTTTTTGGGGACAGGGAAACAGGGCTCAGCAGCAAGGCAAGGCAAGTGAGACCCAAACCCTGTGCTTGGCACTGAGATGTGGGTATAATTGCTAATATGAGGACAGAAGTCAGACACTTAGCAGCTGTAAGGGGCAACTCATGGCTTGTGTTGGAGAATCAGAGAAGGAGTAAAGAAAAAAGAAGTGGATAGCCACAAAGCGGAGTCTGCATTCCTTTGGATGCAGTCAGCAGCCACCAGTCCCCCAGAGCAGCACTTGGGAGGTGCAGGGCAGAGATTCTCAGGTCTGAAAGAGGAGCAGCCATTCACCACTAACTTAAACAAGCTTCTGTACAGCTGCAAAAGGGACCATTTGTTTAAATTTGTTAAAGGAGCTACATCCTTGAATGCTGGTAGAGAGTTTACTGCAACAGTGCCTGTTTAGTGAACAAGCCAAGCAAAGCTCTGCCCTGATGGCTGCAGGGCACCTGCCTGAAGCAGAGTCTTAAGGGCAAAATGCAAAGAATTGATAAACAACTGGCTGAAGACAGATGAGAATGCAAAAAAAAAAAAAAAGTGTCAGCTGGAGAGATGCAGGATGGGTGACAAAGAGCAGGTGAGTGATGAGTAGCAGAGGGACTTGGGAAAAAAGGAATGAAGGATCAGCCTGGGAGAGTAGGAAGTGATCATCAGAGGGGAAACATGAGGAGTGCTGTTAGAAAGTATACTTCACAAAAAGGGGCACAATTAAGGTGGTGTTCAGCAATGGCTGATGAAAGCAGAGAGGGCATTGAATGGATCTCTCCCTCTCCAGCTCCTGCAGAATGGCCACAGGGCATCACTCTGGGCTTAGGGATATGCAGCTCCATGGCTTTAAAAGACAGCTGCACACCAGTGTCTTGTTCCTTCCTCCACCATGGGGGAAACCTTGGAAGGCACATGGGGAGGCTCAAAGGGAAGCAAACAGAGGCCTCACAGATTTTGCCTACCTTCTGCAACAGGAGAGAGCCTGAATACTTAGTCACAATGGAGTACAGCTCCCCACCAAAGGCATCTGCCCAGGACTTCACCCTAAAAAAAGGGCCAAAAGAGGGAAAATTAATGTTAATAATTCCTGGTTACTTCTTCAGACAGGTAAAACTGCATCTTCCTGAAAACAAACCCCTCTATTTCTCTAAGCCACTCTTCAACAGTGGCAGTGTTTTGTCCCCAGACTCCAGCCAGACAAGCAGTAAGGCAGGAGACAGTGCTGCTATTGAACATTCTACCCAGGACATTGGTCAGCAGGGAGAGACACTGAGTTCTGCTGGTCTCAGCCACTGTGCTTGGAGTTGGATTTGTCCCACCTAAATTGAGATGTACAAATTTGGTCTTAGACAGCATCCCAGGTCCTTCTGTTGCTGGCAAAGTGAAATAAATTGCTTTCTGCAGACACCTATTTGTCTTCCCTGACAGGCCCTGGGGTGAAGGGCTAGACACCCAGTGCCAAATCTGCCGAAGAGAAATAAGTGTCAGGACTCAAAGAAGGTGTCATGATTCACCCCTTGCATTCAGCTCCTCCAGCAGAGCAGGCCAGATGAGCCAGATGAATTCTCTGCTCTCCCTGGCCGTGCTGCTGCTGGATAATGCCACAGCAGATTATGCACATTGTCATTGCAAAGCACCCTCACGCCTGTGCCATCCTGGAAATAATGGAGGGCAGCAATCCCACGTGGGGAACATCTGGATGTGGAGGAGCAGTGTGATGGTTTGGGTTACGCTCCATTCTCCCTGTACGGGCCACCAATTAATGTAATGGTTTTGAGTTCACCAAATTTCATTCACTAAGTATGAGATAGGATTTTGGAGGAAAAGGGCAAAACAGGCTCAACTTATAGCTAAACAGATAGTTTATTAACACACTAAAGAAGGAAAGAAAAGAAGAAAAAAAAAAAGTAACAAAACCCGACCTTTTCCTCCCCCACAGACTATTCACTTTTCCACACAACTTAGAAGCCATGATTTCAGCCAGCCACAACCATCAAACCTAACCTTACACTCTTTTTGGGACAGGAGTCCCCCTAGAATTTTCATAGAGACCATGCCACAAGAAAAAAAATCTGGTGGCTCTCAATGTCACAGATCTGCAGCCACCTGGGATTTGCAGATCTGTGCAAATCTTTCTTTTCCCACCCCATTAGCAGTCTTCCAAGCTGCTCATGGGCTTCAGCACATTCAGGGTACCATT
>VZSR01001863.1:1200586-1402968 GCA_013398615.1 Brachypodius melanocephalos
GTGAATAATTCTAAAGAGATGTGAAAATGGGAAATTTTCAGCTCGCCTTTAGGGGCAGAAGTGAAGGTGATGGCCTGTGCTTGCTCGTGGGGCAGACAAGGGTTAAAACATCTCCCTGCAGCTGCTTTGGAGGAACTGCAGGTGGTGACTGCAGGAATTGAGGCAGGGGTAAAGAGGAGAGCACTAGGTTTGGAAGCACTAGGTTTTGTTTGGAAGCACTAAGTTCTGGCCTTCAGGGGTAAAAACAGGAGAAGGGAAAGAGGGTGAGACAGCAGAGACAAGTGATGCCTTAAGCTTTCATGTTTTTCAGGCTCCTGTCCTGCCCAAGGGGTATCCTAGAGACTTTTAAATAAATATTTACTTTATTCTCTAGCTCTGTCCAGTCTCTGTTTCAGGTCAGCCTTTCCAAGGCATCACAAGCAGCTGATGCTGCTTGCAAACACACCTCTCATAGAGATGGGAATTGCACCTCTCCTGCCAAACCTCCAGCATTAAGTAGGTGATTCCTGAACTTTGTTATGATTCTGAAGCTTGACAGCTCCCCTAATTCAAGCAGCTCACAGCATCCATGGCAGACGGCAGGAGAGGCGACTTCCCAGATAAGGATCCAGGAGGGGAGCCCCAAGCACAAAGAAATTCTGCTCAGATGAAGGTGAAATGCAGTGAAATGAAATTGCAGTGAAATGCAGGCACTTTGGCTAAGTGGTGGGTCTGGGGCTACTGCTCCAGGCAGAAAGCAGGCGGCTGTTGGTGAGCCAGGCTGCAAAGCAGCAGTAAAAATGAAGGAAAACAGAGCTTTTGTTCCCAGCCTGAGTAGCCCTGCTCTGGGAGGGCTGCCAAGAGCCTGCACGCTCCTTCCCTCTCTCCCTTGTATTTACAGGCACGTGCTGAAGAAATACCCACAGGTGGGGAGGGCTCTGAAGTGACTCATTAATAATCTCTCTCTCTCTCCCCTAGGATGTTTGAGAAGCAGATTTCAGGTCTTGGTGAAGAAATCCAGGACGGGTGGCTGTACCTGCAGACACAGGGTGTAGAGATGTGTGGCAGCAGCACTGGGGCACAAGAAAATGCTGTTTTCTGGGGCAAGAAAAATGTTAATATTTATGGAGGATCTAACCATGGAGGATCTAACTGTGCATACAGTAGCAGCTGTAGGAATGTCATCATTTTCCAGAGTTCCCTCACGGCATGGAAGCAGGATACTTCATTGCTGATAGGAAGATGTCATCCTTTCTGTTTCTTGACCCTTGTTTAGTCACCACATGCTGGAGGGTTTCTACTTCTTCCTTTACAGGACTTACCTTGCTTTTTGTGCAGTTTGTGTCCAAATAGAGTAAAACGGGATTTTAATTAATACATACTCCAAATGGCTTAAAAAATATTGTGGGGTGTTTTTAATTACCTATTTGACTGAAGCTGCTGCTCTCAAAAAATGTGCAGTGACTTCCTACTGTGTACATCAGATGCTTATTCTAAATCAATTTATTGGGGTTTTTTTAATGTTGTTGCTCACCTATTGAAAGGGAGAAGAATGGAAATTACTTGCAACTCGAATTCTTTCCACAACAGCTATAAAGGAAAGGATTCCTACATTAAACACATTTTCTCCAAGACCTATTCTTTAAAGTGATGTAAAAAAATCTCCTTTTTCTCTCCACTTTACCCTTTCCAGTGCTTATTTCCTGCTCCTTTTAGTAGTTTTTTTCAGCTACACATAAAAAAGCAGTGTGGTTGCTGCATTTTGCATTCACTTCCATGCTGGGCAGATTTACATCCGAGCACTGTTCTGGTTTGAGGGTACAATCCTCATTAAATGAACAAACCCCACAAATCTGAAGGGCAGATTGACGCCACCCTCTGCTGCCCTCTGAGGAAAGGCAGGGGCTGACCCTGGTGCCAGTGCAGGTTCAGTGCAGGGTGCTGGTGGAGGGGAAGGTGTGTGCCCTGGCTAACTTTAGCCCAGACACTCTAATCCCCCACGCTAAATTCGGTTTGTGCTGAGAGCTGCCCTGGCCAAGATTCCGTCCTTCCGCCGGGTCTGGGCTGAGATTAGGCTCGGGATCAGCAGCCAGCCCGTGGGAGGGGACCTGCAAACACTCCTGCATTCCCGGAGTCAGCCCAGGTAGGGGCTACAACAAAGTCACCTTCTGGTATTGGTGGATTTTCCAAGTGTTGATATCAGCCAAGAGGCAGAGACTTTGGATGCCAGTTTCCCCAACACTTCAGTTCAGTGCAGAGCTGCAGCTCCTGCTCCTCTCTGCTCTCCCTACATCCCACCCACCCCAGCCCAGGGCTGCACTCCCCATCCATGCACTGATCCGGTGCTCCCCTCTGAGCCCCACATCAAACCCAGCCTTGCATGTTGCATTAATTCTGCTGCAAGACATTTCGCCACGTACCCATCTTAAAATAAGAAAAATAAAAATACATAAGAAAAAGAAAAAAGGAGAAAAATGAAGGGAAAAGGCAGAAAAGACTGGTGTGGGAGCAGGGATGAGCAGCTAGGAGTGGGTGGCTGGGATGGGCTTCCTCTTCAGCAGCAGAGCCAGCACAAAGTATTTATAAAGCCACAACCCTTTGCTTCCTCAGTGTCTTGCAGAACCCCATTTTCCACTTGCAGCTTGTATATGCCAAGCTCCCTGCTCCAGTATTCCCAACTGAGCTGTGCACAGATTTACATCTAAAGGCCAGAACAAGCTTGTTAGAGATATTCACAGGAGTTTGAAAAAGGCAAGGACTTGTAAGAGTCTCTTAAAAGTCCTCAGAATTAGCAGTAAAGTTTACTGTAGGTTGGCTGAGGATTAAATTTTTAGTGCATTATTCATCTCCAGGAGTGGAATTTTGCCTTTCTCTAGGTTTCATGGTCCCCTCTGGATAAAGCTGCCTTCTCATAACATTTTTTTCATTAGAGCCTCCAATGCTTACTGAAAAATGTCTTAATTTTGCCTTTTCCTCAGCAAAGACTTCCAAGTCTGCTAAAATATTGAACTATGATTTTAATGTCCTAAAGGGACACTGGTATCTCTCTTACCCACTGCTTTTATGACTGAAGTTCAAAGCTCAACACATTTTAAATAGGCTGTCAGAGGAGGTGGAGCATCGTGCCTGTTCAGCTGCATCCTGCTCCTGGAAAATTTTATTT
Source organism: Brachypodius melanocephalos (assembly GCA_013398615.1). Lineage (NCBI taxonomy): Eukaryota > Metazoa > Chordata > Aves > Passeriformes > Pycnonotidae > Brachypodius > Brachypodius melanocephalos. The sequence continues at coordinate 1,203,729 of VZSR01001863.1, forward strand.
TGCTACACCATTTTAATTATCTCCCTTGCAGATACAACAAGCAGAAGCAACAGAGAGCTAATGAATAAAAAATTGAATTAAAGAGGGGAATTTTCTGTGAGAAAATCTTTGGATGCCTTCACTGAGTATTGTGGATTTCCATGATAGACATGGACAGAAACGATGCTTCAATGTTTAACTGACTTTTTACTCCTTGTCTTCCCACTCTAGTTCAATAATAGGTGTGGAATTTTTTAAGCAAGTGGACAGTGGTTAAGAAGACGTACACTGAAAACTAAAATCAGCTTAAGGCTGAGAATGGGCTTAATGCATAAAGCACTGCTGCAACTACTTCTGGAATTCTTGCTGGTCCCAAATGTACCAGTTATTTAATTCTACTGGAAGGGGAAAAAAAAATCCAACCAAAACCCCACAACTCAAAATGAGCAGTATCACAAAAAGTACATAAACAAAAAAAATGATGCATACTGTGAAATGATCTTGATGATCTTGAAATACACTCACATACTGTGAGTTAATGTGATCCTTTATATACTTTCTGATTTTCTACTTGCTCTCTTTTTTTCCATACTCAGATAAAGACAAAACAAAATATGCCCAAAGAAAGGCAATTCTAACTGCTGCAGTCTTTTCTTCTCAAAAGGCTTTGTTAGCTTAAGAGCTCACAGTTCTAAGAGTGTCTTAAAAAAAAAAAGAAATAAAAATAGAGAATGTTCACAACCTTCACCATTTAGAGATGATCTACCAACCCCAAACCACCCTTTTTGGTATCATGCACAGACCTGGCTGCATAGAGACACTCCCAGCTGATACAAAGCTGCTAAAAAGCAACAATGCCAAAAGGCAGAGATGAAGTTTTCAGTATTCCATGAGAATCCTCCAGGTTTCCATGACCCTAGAAGCATCCAACTGCATTTCTGGATAAAGGCTTTTGCTGAGACAGGCACTTCAGTTTGCAGTAGAAAGGGACATGGCTCAGTTCTACACTCCAGTATGACTGCAAGCTCAGTCTCCAATTCTCTAATGCACCTGATAAAGCAGATCCTGTCCTCTGAGATGGAAACCTAGACAAGAAATTTGGCTTAGCTTCTCAACAGATGTCTCTCACTACTTTTCCTCTTCTGCTCATTGTCATAGAACTTGGGGTTTCTTTCTAAGCTTGTCCTATCTTCTTACCAATGCTGTTCTTGGTAAGCAGGATAGACTTTAAAACAGCATCTCTGTTCTTTAGCAACAACTTTTCTTCACTTCACAAAAGGCAAGTTTATGCCTTCTGAATAATCCCAGAAATCTCTTACAGTGCAATACAGTGAGAGAAATCCAATTCTGCCAGCATTACTTGGGGCAGATGTAACCAGAAGAGAGGGCAGTGAAAAGAAATCCTCAGTTACCTCAGTCCTTGGCTGCTTTAAGATAAGCCTCAGCTTGTCAAGCACAATGCCAATGCCAGTTTTCATAAGCACCAAGAGTTAACAGATGTTGTAAAAACGCCTTTAATTTCTGTAAATTGCTCTGACAAGTAATAAATAAGAATGTTTTTAGAACATCTACTTGCCTTTTTGTAAATAAGATATTTGCCCCACAACTAGAAAATCTATGACCAAGGCAGCTCGAGATGCTTAAGGATTATTTTTCCCACCAATTACAGAAGGTCTACATGTCAAACTGGGCCTTAACTGTGTGTCCCCATCATCTTTAAATTGCACTCTCAGATAATCCAACACCACAGATACCCATGATGCATGCATTTAGTTTCAAACTCTTTTGTGTAGACTGCAATTTCTTCCACACCAGTTCATTCTGAAATAATACCAATTAATGCAGTAGAATCCCATAAATTATAAAGGCTACATAAATTATGAAGGCTACAGGATTAGAATTTGCTATCTTTTAAGTCTGCTTTTCCTGGTTATCTGCTCAACACATTCATTTCACTGAATCATAAAGCAACAAAATGCAACCAGAGTGTGACTTACTGTCTACCAGTTACTCAGTGTAGAGAAACTCCAGCAGTTTCTTGGGTTTATTAGCTTATATGAATAAAGAAAGTAGCTCTTGACTCTTTTTTTCCTGTGTATTTAGAGCCTTTCCCAAGAAACAGGAGCAAATTCTCCCTGCCCTTGTATGGGGCAGGAACAACTGCTTGACTTGTTATAACTCTACTAATTGAAACCCACAGCCAAATTGACACTGAAGAGCTTTCACAGATGAGACTACTGAGTTGTGCCTACATCAATGCCCACAGTAAAGAGGATTGGACAGTCATTCATGGATTACAGTTTGGGTTCTCTGTGCCCACAAAAGAAATGCCTCCTCAGCAACAACTGTATATTTCCTAAACTGTAGTAAACTGGCACTTCAGCTGCAGATGCTAAAAAAAAATAAAAATTTCCTTCAATCATTTATTCTAGTTGATTTAAAACCTCACATGTCTTCTGCCAAGTGTAAAAACATTTTAGAGTAATATAAACTAAATATATAGCCCATGGTGCAATAAAATTAAATCGGCACATAGTAGGGATTATCCATTTTTATTTTCTTTAGAAATGGATCAATGAAATCATTGTGCTCCAGGAACACACTTAAAAAAAATACACCAGGTAGCATTCCCCTTAACAAATTTTCACATTGCTTATAATTATGCAGATTGGACCTGGAATAATAGAAACATGAATCCAGTGTCACCCCAGAGCTCTGTGACAGCAAGTACATTCACAAACCCACCCTCCCTCAATTCCTCGAACAGCTCCAGAATCCCATTTCTACATCTAGCTAAAAATATTCTTGTCAAAATAGAAAAAAAAAACTCCTACAAAAATTTTGAGGGAAGTCATGACACTTGTTCTAAATCGCTTTGCAGACAACTAAGTACGACGATCAGTCTTCCCGAAACCTTCCGTTCCAAGATTTCAGCCGGATTTTCGTGTTCCTAAAAATAATCCAACATTGCCACCATGTGGTCAGGGACCGGCGCGTTCCCCAGGACAGCTGCACAGGACGGCTCAGGGAAAACCAGGGACAAATACCTCGGCAATGAGTAACCATGCTGCGAGTAAAAAGGGAAACTGGATCCTGAGAACTGAGTCCTTATGCCGGGAAACCAGCTCTAAGTATGGACCAGGGTAAGGAAAATAATTTAAGATGTTTTGTGATTACTTCTTCAGCGTCATGACGCTCCCCTCGCTAAAGGCACAATCCATTTCTCCTCGCTTTTTTTCTCAGTACAGCATGTATTTGCCAACAAGGAAAATCTAAGTGTATGCAAAATGCCTATGATCCTTCATTTCTTCAAACATAATCATATTTGAAAATTTCAAACTCTTCTTCCTGGAGTTCAGGAAGCCATGGAAATTGATTGAAAAGATCATCTTTCACATAGACTTTTTCATCGCTGCCTTCCTCACACTGAAGAGATATGCTTCATAAATAATGTTTAAGAAGTTGTCATCATTCTGAAAAAACAAAACAGGTAATTGTGAGCAGGATAACTGGAGTAAAGAGATTAGAAGGTTATTCCATTTTATGGACCAGATACTTTTCAAGTATCTTTTTTTGAAAAGGGAACAATAGCAAAGCCTTTCCTTCACCAAAGATCTGTTTTATTTCCCATGACTGTACCTCAGTAAGGAGCAATGAATACACAGAAAGAAGATTTTCTAAACTCACAGTGCATTTAAATTGAGTCCAGTATTTTTGAATAATAACTCAGTGACAATACTGAAGTTACAACCTTGCAATTTCCCTTCTTTGCCCTGGTTTTTCTCTGGACTTCCTTAACTTGTTTCCTCTATCAGGTCAGTGATAATTCCAAATGTGTCTGAAGGAATAGTGAAACACTTTGGATTGTGATCCTACACTAAAATCCTACCTGGGCAAATCCTTGCGTCTTGTTTGGAGCTCTTTTAGGCTTAATGCTCCTAAGGGAGATTAATGCTTCTTTTGCTTTGACGCTTAACTTTTTCCTTCTGAAGAACATTTTGCAAGAGTGAGTCAGCCCACATTAAGAAAGAATGTTATAAGTAGCTCACATAAACATATGAGGATAATTACAATCAAGATAATATTTAAGGAAAATTAGGTGCATCCCAGATTGTAGTTTTATATAATGGAAAATTGACAGCTAACAAATTGGCTGAGAATAATTTCCAGGTAACTCAGTTAATCCTAACTACCACCAAGAACAGCAGGGTTGAATATATATTTTACAAATACAAAGTTACAGAGGGTAAACCCCAATCTTCCTTGATTAGTTTCCTCTTTAACTTCATGTATGGTTTTAACAGTATCCAGACACTCAAAGAATGTAACGACAAGATAATGTGATTTTTTTAAAATCCCAAAATAAAAATACAGGAAAAAATGAGAAAGCTCTCCAGCTTGTTAAATATACTATTACTTTTCTGAATTTATCACTTAAATAACATTTAAGTAACTTACAATAATTACTTTTAATTTTATTCTAAAGCCATATAGGCACATAGTTTTGACCTACACACTGGATGTATTTCTCTGTTCCTTGTGCTCTGCAGGCAGGTCTTTAGTTATGTAATTTCTCCTCAACTTGTACTCTTCAGATATTACTCACACAGCAAGTTAAGGAAAAAAAGTCATAATTATGCATCATGCCAGAGCAGTAAACAATCATCTCATACATAACATTGTCAATGCTTTGTCACAATTAAACCTGCAGCAAAAGGAATTTTATTCAGTGTAATTCTCTAGTTCAAATGCTAAACTGAATTAACGTATATTCATGTTATCTAGCCTATATATTAAAGTTGCTCACACTCATCCTGCAATTTTCATCTCCCATCTGAATTCCTCTTACTGCTTACACACATCTCTGAAATATTTGGCAGCTAGGATAACCAGTCATTACTTATCCTTAGCTAAAAATATAATAGATGTCTCTGTGGCTTATAGGCTGACCTTACAAAGCTTTCTGTCATCTTTGTTCTTTTCCACCAAATTTATTACCTTTCCTGAACCCCAAATCAGAAGCATTAATCAAAATGTAGTTGAGTGAGCAAGGAGAACCTATTGCATCCTCCTGGCACAAGCAGCTTCCAACATATATTCAATTATTCATTTCCCCTTTAGACAGACACAACAACCACAAGGTGCTGGTGTCAAAACGGTCAGCAGGATTTGAAGTGAGGTGGGGCAATCTTGGGCACCGTACCTGGATGAGATGTAGAAGTGTTTCCTGCAGCTGCAGCTTGGTGATGGAGGAGCTGTTGGCCAGGGCTGGCTCTGGGGCTGGCAGGGACAGGAGCAGGCTGGCTGAGCTGGCAGCAGGCTCAGGGTTTGGTGCTGTCAAGCGCCCGCTCTCAGCGCCTTTGGGAGCGGCAGGCGTGGGCTGGGTGAACACCATGGGGGACATCAGCAACGTGGGGCTCACAGTGGCAGGGATGCACTGAGGGGACATGACCTGGCCAGATAAAAATACAGGCATCAGTTCAAGCTGTCTGCTTGATTCTGTGGGAGTGGAGGTGGTGAGAACTGCAGAGAGATTGGCAGTGGGCACAGACTGCTGGGCATCAATGCTGGGAGGTAAAGCTCCAGCTCTGTGGACATGGGACAGAGGGTACTGTGGATTTAATTAGCATAGTTAGTTTGATAACCAAGAACAAACAGAGCTTTGAAGATTACAAGATTGGATTAAGGAGAAGAAGATTGAATCAAACTTCTATAAGTTTCTCCTTCTACATGTTGTAAAATGGGTAAGTTTGTTCATGTGAAGTTGAACCTAATCATTGTAGTAAAAAATTACCAGCCTTCCTAGAATAGTATATAAGCATTTGGAAATCTCAGTGAAAATGACTTCTGAATAGTGAATCAGTCTTCCCATCCCTCTCTCAATCCCATCTCTAGGATCCATCTCCAGATCCTAGAAATATCTTGGTCTTCCATCCAACCTGAGATTGCAGACATCGATTCAAGAGTGATAAATCTATCTGACAGGCAAATGATCTTAGGACAGGAGGATTTTATTACAGAAATAAGGCTACTTTTAAATCACAGGACTTAGAGAATGCAGCTGTAAAGTCTTCCACACAGGGATAGCAAATCAGGAATATTTGAGAACATCAGACATGCAAATATCACTGTTAAAGACTAACCCCTGTATCTAATACTAGAAAGTATTTTCCAATATAACTTTCAAATTACTTCATAAATATATATATGTGTGTATTTTACCTTCTCATTTTACTTCAGGAGAGGGAAAACAAACCCACAGATTCAGTGATTTAGCTAAAGATCCATAGTGAGCTCATGGCACTGCCAGCAACAACAGACTCACAACCAACACATTGTTGACAAAATCGAAAAGGCCCTCAAAGAGAACCTTGATGCTGCAGCAGTTCCCTCAGCATCCTATCCACACCAACCTGCACATCTGCCAAATAATTTTCACCATCAAATTTTGCTGTGAATCTTGGAACTGTAAAACATGCAGGATTAGTAAATACCTGATATATTATATCAGATATAGTATTAGCAAATACTAAACAGAAAGTTAATTCACTCAGCTTGCAGACATCAGATCTCTCTCCAGGTAACTCCAGTAATAAATTTTAATACTGACCAGCCATGTTCTTGCTATTCAAGTATCCAATCTTTTTAAAGAACATACAAAGGAATTGATGCAAGCTCACCAAAGCTCCTCTCTTTTGGACTGGAGCATGATTTATTGTTACCATACTAAGGTGAAAAGCTACTCAATCACTTCACTCTGTGTCCTGGATTACATTTCAATTTTGAAGAAAAATTAAGGTTAAGGAAATAGAACTGAGGTTTATCTCCTAGGTATGCAAAGCCACACAGATTAGCATTAAAGAACAGTCACATTTTTGTAGCTTGTGTTTCTCCTAGTTATGATTGTTGTAACCAAGACATTTTTGAACAATGTTTGTAAGACCATGATACAAAGAGGAGTAGAAACAAAGAGGACTGAGATCTCATGCTGTTTTACAGAAAATTAAAGGAAGCAGAAAGACTAGGGGTCAGGAAAGAAAGCATGCAATATACACCTAATACAAAAATCTTTTTCCCCCTAATATTTACCCAGTTAAGTAAATATTGTGTCTGTTTCTCAAACACAGAGTACTACAAAACTCTTGACTACAGCTTTCTTCCAACCCCACAGCATGTAATCAAAACAGCAATCACCAGGTCTGTGGTCCAAGCCTCTGAGCAGAAATATTACAAACTGACTGAAGCTTTGCACACCTATGCTTGAAAAACAAAATTCATTTTAGAAGAAAACCAGTGTGAGTCCAAAGTGACATCCCTCTGTGGAGTGAGACCTTCCTGCCTGTGCAACATCAGCTACTCCCAGATACTCATCCCAATGGTTCTGCTCTACTCATCCATGCTGCTGCAGCAACTTCTCTTTAAGTTACCTCCAGCAAATCTGGCAGGGGTTGCTTAAACAAGATGATTCTTCCTAATGTGATTTCAAGAATGTGTATACAAAACTGCTCTACAAAGGCAGAAACCCCCTGCAAAGGGAAGGTTGGGAGCAGCTGGAGGAGATAAAGTGTCCCACTAACACAGCTGAATCTACAGCAGATTCTGTCAGCCCCAGATAACACGGCCTTCGAAATCAAAATACATTTTCCTCATTTGCCCAAGGCAAACAAACAAAACCTGAGACAAACTGTGCCCTTAAATACACAGCTCCTAATAAACACATGTTGTGGCTTAAAAGGCACATGAAGAATGCTTTGTCTTCTCTGGATAGAAAGGTCTGTTTGGTAGGTCATGCCAAGCATATGGAAACTATATGGAATGAGCAATATTGCCATCTGCTGGTGACACAGCCAACATCGACAGGGCACTGCAGAACTTCAGATACGTGTCAGAAGAATAGACAGTATGTGTGTCTTTCTTCAGTGCATGGCATTTATGTCTGTACTCAACATTAGAATGTATTTTTTGCTAATAGCTCAAGCTCAAAGCTTCTGCCATTGAACAAACCTTTACATAAAATACATGGATTGCCTGGGGTTTGTTTTAAACAAAAAGCAACATTCTCATTTGAGAGTCATCTCAGATCACCTTGAACCACTGGGACAGCTGACACCCACCAGAAGACAGGACACTGATCTTGGCATTACCAGGACAATTTCTGTGACACCATGCTTTTGCAGAAGGCACTGTAAATGCTCTGTGGGGACACTACCAGCCTTTGGAGGAATCTTTCACCTTTGAGTAACTTCTGACCAGCCATAACAGCCCTTCCAAAATTCTGTTGATCAGCTTCTTATCCACAGAACCTGAGTTGCTTGCTCATCCATTATCTCCAGCTCTGTCAGGTCAACACTTCAATCTCTGAGTCACTAATAACAGAGTAGGAGTCTGCCATCAGCTGTGCAGCAATGAAGGAAGAACAAGAAAAATGTGCAGAATAACTGGTGCAGTATCTAACATCCTTTCCCTGAAGCCCAAATGTTCACTAAGATTTCAGCTTGATGTTGTGTATGGCTGTTGGCAGCTGGATGATACCATAGCTGGCAAATTCACCTAACACCAACAAACCAAGGAGTGCACTGCAACGCAAACTGGCACCTTCTGCAGCTTCCTGTGTGAACAGAATCCCAGGTGGGTCAAGTGCTCCCCTGGAACATCAGCACCCAGTGGGTGCTGTGGGCCTAAACAGTTTTCAGAGGCATTGCTTAAAACTGAGAACATAATTCTTAGAATGGTTCAGGAACTTTAAAGGCAGTTAATTAAAACAAAGCTGGCTACAATGCTAACATTGCTTTGCCTTACAAGGTTAATTTAGAATATTTTAATTGATGTTTAGCTACAGAAGCTGAAATTCCTTTTTGAAACAAGTTTAATGCACCTATTTGTATTATACAATTGCATGCTGAAACTGCAGTCAGGACAACAGAGAAGCAGGGCTGTGAGGCTCACACCACAGACACTGGGTTTCATGCACATACTCAGAAGATCTAACATTATGTACAAATACATTCTTGATGGAAAAATGCTCCAAGAAATGCAAAAAATGAGCTGCAAGATTGCAGCTTCTGAAAAATGATAAATTTGTGTCTGGGTTATTGTAAACACTTTTAAAACCATAATTCTGATTAACATAAACACTTAAGCATGCATGTATCTATAATCAGGATAACACATGCCTAACACTACACATATCCCTAAAAGCCCACTGTAGATTAATGCCTTTTTATTGTACCTTAAGCACACGTTACTCACTGCCTGCATAAAGAATATTTCACAAAACAGGGCTGGCTCCAGACCAGACTGAAAGCTCCCAAGTATTATTCTTCAGCTTTTGCTTTTTTCCTCCTCTTTTTTCCATTTTTTTTCCCTTTTTTTTTTGGTAACTGGTCTCTTCCTTTCCATGTGGGAGATCACAGTTCTTATACCATATGGAGATGCAGCAGAAGCCAATTTAAACTTGGACTTGTAATGTGTCAGTTGTGGAAAGGACTATTGCTTACATTCTCTTAGTGCTTCTGATAGATTTAGGGTGTTCCTTTTATTTGATTTTTCCAACAACAGCCACTGCTTAGATATCCCTCTATTCCTGTCAGACTTTTGCTTTTTCTGTATGCTGAAGCGTAGTAGGAGAGGCAATACCAAAAGACAAATAGTTACAGAGAACAAACCTTTTGCTGTGCTTCTCGTCAGAATCTGCTTTGATCAATTTTGCATGAGCATGTGCAGATATATATTTGGGCCAATTCAATTTCACTCAAATATCTACTCTGCAGGCATGGCAGCACTTGAAGCCTCTGGTCTACTGCAAGGATAATATTATAAAAAAATTAATGTTGGTTTTAAAAGTTGTTTTTTATCTTCCAGGTTCTTTTTCAAAAGCAGGCATGTTTTGAGTGGCTATTTCATGGCTTCCAAAGGAACAGAGTCCTTCCTTAATTTTTAACCTCCCTGCTTTTGCTTTTGTGGCAATCTGCTGCATGTGAAAGAGGCCATTCCTCCCAGACTGCAGGGCTTTAGGTGTCCTAAACAATAATTAGTGACACTTTCATTATCATTTTTAGTCTGTGTAGTAAATCTCCAAGTTTAATGCATCTAATATTGTGCTGATAGCAGCTGTGGCAGCCTGTGAAGTCACTCCTAGACAGCCTCAGTCTCCTTGTTCTGCTCACAGCCCTGCAAAGGGAGACTGAGAATCTCAGCTGCTGCTTTTTTTTTTTTCCAAGGCAAACTTGCAGCAATAATCACAGTGAATGAGCCTTGCTCCAGAGAAGACTTTTCTTTTCTCACAAGCTGCTGTTCCAGCCATAGTCAAGCAGCCAAACTGTTGCAATTGCATTAGACCAGACCTCAGGAATTGCCCTTTCATATTGCAACTAATGCTGGCACCAATCTGTTTCATATATACCATGTTAAAGTCATTTGCCATAGCAGCATCTGTAGCGATTTTTCATCTGAAAAATATATCAGCATATCTCCTTATTTTTTTATTCATGCATACTGACTTACAATGCATAGCCTGGACTTGCCTCATTTCACTTTTACCTTCATTATGTCTTCCCTCATGCTATCAGTACATGTACCAGTGAATCACACAATTTCTTACATTTAAAGCAGCTAAGTTCCATTCCCAGTGAAAACAAATCATTTTTTTTTTTTTATTTTGGATCCTGCTTTTATTCTTTAGCTCTCCACTGGAAAGTCGAAGTTGCCATCTGTAAGCAACTGATCCTGAATAATTTCAATGACTAATCCTCAAAAAACTCTTTCATACAGATTCAAATCCTAGTGCATTAATTAAAAGAACAAAAATAATGATGGCTATTTGCTGTATCAAATTCATATTCCTTCTACTTCTTTCATGGAATTAGAAAACCTGACCTGTCACAAACTTACGGATGTGGCTCTTTTGTTATTAAATGACTCTTTCAGCCTCTTCATGTACAGAAGAGCTTTTAGCATGTTGGAATATCCTGTAGTCTTTCAATCAGGTTTTGACAGAATTAGAAAAATAGAATAAAAGACAAAAACAGAATAGAACAGAAAGAGAAGAATGGAATAGTCACAATAGAAAAGCAGCTTTGCAACTTTACACTGGAAAGGGGAATGCTTGGGATCAGTAATTTCTAGATTCCCATACAACACAGCCTGTCCACAAGAAAGGAAGCTGAAAAGGGCTTAGATGCATTCCCAGACAGGACATGTAAAGACATTCTAGTGTAGAAAATCCTGCAGAAAATGAAGTTGTTAAAGACAGTAGTTGTTTGGGACGGGACATTTTGTAATTGAACATGTTGCTTTTCTGAAGAACATAAAAATGTACTCAGGCGAGAGATACCGTCTCTTAACATCTCCTGAATTTTTAAAGACAGAAATCTAACTTCTAGGATCAAAATAAACAGAATTTTTTTATGTCATTCAGGCACAAGAGCTTTTTTCAAAATAATACTCAGCAAATTAAAGAAAAATAGCCAGTGAATATCTAGAACTAGCAGGTGTAGTACAAGATAACTAACTGGCCAATATACAAATACTTCAAAAAACTGCTGTTAGAAAACAAGGGACCTTTTAAGTATCTTTACAATTGGCATACAAAAGAATGCACATCTACACAGAGAAAGCTATGACTAATTTTGCAGAAAATAATTATTAAACCCAAAATATTACACTCAGTAGCAAGCAATTGCACATAACAGCCCAAGTATGGCAAGTGCAAACTAGATGACTTTTCAAAGGGCCTCTGGTATAACCCAACACTGCAGTATTTCTGCTCATCACTGATGTGTAAGAGATGTGGCCTTCAGGATTTACAGTATCACATCTTGGTAAATCACAACTTGCTCGATGTTGGGAAAGTATCACCTGCAAAATGAATCATGTGCAACATGCAGGAGGACAATGAAGCCAAGACTAACCTCAGAAAACATCAAGTTTAAAAGACTGCTGGATTTGTATTTACTTATGATGAAGAAGTTCCCCATTTACCTGGAAGAGAGTGCTCTGTTTTTCTGTGCCTGGAGCCTTTTCTATCCAGGAATCCAGTGGTTTCAGGGTGTTGGTGTTCTGGGTAACAACTGGGAATTTGGCTGCCAACGTTGGTCTGCTGGATACATGGAGCTGCTGTTCTTGTTGCACTATCTGGAGTTTTTTCAAGAGTTCTTGAGGTGAAATCACCCCAGAATTGGCTGCTTGATTGCCAGAGAGAGGAAGTGGTTGTCTAGGAAGTTTGGATTGTTCTTTACCAAGTGTCTGAGACTCTAAAGTCTGTCCTGGTAAGGACCCATTGAAATACACCAGAGGGGGCTGGCTCATATTATTTACTGGTGCTGCTGGTGCTCCAACAGGAGCAGGAGTCCTGCTGAACACGGAAGCTGTGGAGTTCCCAGGTCCTGTGGCACTGGGGTCCATTTTAGTCACCGACCCTGAGTGACTTTGCAGTTTCTGCAGTAAGCTCTGAGTGCCAGCAGCGTCCTGAGCTCCGTGAGCCGTGGCCATGCCGTGGGAAGGCACGGGCTGGAAGAGCCCCGGGAAAGTCTCCCCCACGGCGGGGATGGAGCCATTTTCACAGAGAGGGTTCCTCTCAGGGAACTCGGCCAGCGGATGGAGCTCTGTGCCACGCACCATGAGCTTCTGGATGGCGGGACACAGCTGCTTCTCTGCACACGGGGACTGCCTGCTGGGCTCCTCGTAGGACAGCGAGCGAACCACGCCCTGCCTGGCAGGGGCGTTCTCCTGATGCTGCTTACTGACTGCTTCTGAGACATCTGCCTTGTCCTGTTTGCCAAACAGTGCTGTCAAAGACAAGTGCTGGGGTTCAGGATCCACACTCTGTGAGGGGACAAAGGAAAACAGTAAACATAGCTCCCTCATGCAGAAGTTACATTAAGTGGCGACAATATTTAGTCAGCAGAATTCAATGAAAAGCTCAGAAAACTGCTATGCTCTTTTTTTTTTTTCCCCCCAAGAGGATTTTTAATAGTTTTGTCACATAGGAAGGGCAAGAAGACTGTTGTCAAGCTGCTAATGTGGGAGAAAATCAGCGAATCTGAGATATAGCAGTGGCTTTGCTTTAAATAACATGAAAGAGCATCTTCTTTTATAGCTATTAGTACAATATTAGTAAGAGACAGAAATCTGCCTGTGTATGAAGTAGAGCCACTTCTTGTGCATCTGCTGGTCACAGCTGAATTCAATTTTTAGGATTTTGCACTGTGATTTGGCTTGAAGATATACCAAGAGACTTTTCTTTATTTAAATGATTTCCCCTGAAAAAACCCCAAACAAACAAAAACCCACAAAAAGTGTGGTCCAGCAATTGACTAGACCAGCCTGTGACCAAAACAGCACCTGAAAAAGACCAGTAGTTCTTTGTTGCATCAGGATAATATATCTGTAGTTTATGTGTTTCCACATCATACAGTGGGGCTTGGGGAGCTTTTACAAACCAGATTAGTTGTGTTTTACAATCATTCCCTACAGTGGTTCCATCTCAGATTCCTGCAGTGACCTTCCTACTCAAATCAATGTTGCTGTTACTCAATGCAGCCAGAAAACACCACAGATTTTACCTTGCTCTGCTGGGAGATTCGCTGATGCTGATTCTCACTCGGCTTCACTGGAATGGGTTTGATTAGGTTGGGGTTGTTATAGATTGCAGAGGAGCTGGTTATTTGTTTTGGCTCTGAGCAGGTCTTACACTGCAACAGAAAAAGGGCATTTCTTAGCATGTGTGACAATATCTTTTCCCCTAGTTCCCAACCATAGTAAAATACAGACATAACCAGGTATTCAATAACCAAAAATACTGATTGCAGCACTGATGATGAAGCATTATGCTGTCAGAAAAACTGTAGCAATTGCAACCTAATTTTCTAAAACCAAAACATGTTTCTAAAAACATGTGTAAAACTGAACACTTGATTCCAAGATTTCCCTAGTATGAGGCTTCCCTCTAAATCTCAGTTCTCTTTTTGGCCTTCTGCTTTTCCCGCACTTCAAAAACATAAAATACTTTTTAAAAGCACCTTAAAAACCAAGCAACAGACATGTTTTTCCTGCATCCAACAGGCTGCTAGAAGTAGTTTAGATCCAGGAAGGATTAATGTGCCCACAGAGATAATTTAACATGATTTTGTCAAAAAGTAGAATCATAACTCAAACTCTTTTACATAAATCTTCATATGGTGGGAACTTGCAGGATGCATATACATGCACAGGAAAGTAATTAAAGGTTTAATCAATTTGTAGAATCAGTAGGATTTCTTATTAATTATGACTATTATTATAATAAACATAGTCAGAGACAGATAACTAAAAGTGATGAGGGATAAAAAATGTCATGTGGAGAGAGAGAAGAGCATGATTTAATTCAGAGACAAACCATATAAAATGCTCCACAGAAGAGAAATTGTAAATAGAAAAGGAAAACGTGAATAGGATGTTATATATAAGAATTTAGTCAATGAAACTAAAAAAGCATTGGGTACACATGGAATTCTACTGTCAGTAGAAAAGATGACAGTATCTTTGAAGTCATTGTCACTTGGTACAGTTGAAACCAAGAAACTGGAAAGATTTTAAAAAGAATTATTAACAAGAAGTTAATTCTATTAACTGTTAATTCATCTATTAATTCTAACCCCACTCTCAAATATACAAAGCTGATCCCTTAACCCATTTCTCAAACCTACTGCAACAATAAACAGAGACATGCTGGTTCCAGGGCTGCCCAGCAAACCAGAACTGGAGTTCTCATGTGGACTTAAGGGGCTTCAGTAAGTCCTCAATACTTTCAGTTGTTTGTTAGATTGCACAGATCCCACATGGACGAAACTGCACTTCAGTAAGATTAAATAGCTTTTCTTTTCCTCTCTTTCTAATGATGCTGTCTTTTCTTCAATGTATCTTCTCATTGCTATTTTTCAGCACAACCTTTTGGGCAAAAAGCACATAAGCTTTTTCTTTAATGCCATGGATAACGTCGTCTTGACTATTTCCCAGTGAATTTTGCAGAATTTAAATAATACCCTTATTTCCTCAAGATATTTTAATAGGCTGAATTCTTCAGAAACCTTAAGTACCTTAGATTCCACTGTCATACCCTGCATGATCACAGAACTAAGCAGATAAAAATGAGGTGAGAAGCAGTAGTGCTTAGCAGAATTATCATTATATGAGCATATTTTAGACCAAATTCCTCAGCCAAACGAGCATCAGTACACACAGGAATGACATTGACCTGACTAGCTATCATTGCTGTGACTTGATAACAAGGCTAGTAGGTTGCTATTGAACACAGAAGCACATGGAAGAGAGAAAAAGCCTGTGATGATTTCAGAGGAATCTGTAACTACTGGGGCTCAGAATACAAAGCCATTTTGGCAGACAGGGAGCACAGCCTTGCTGATGAGTAAGTTGGGAGCGCTAGCATGGCATTTTAAGCAGGTAGACAGGTAAAGAAGATATCAGATGCTATTATCAACCAACAGCAAAAAGCAGCATGAAAGAAATGTCACTGTGTTCTTTTAGTGATAGAACCTGAGAGTCCTCACCAGCTACGACATTTGGGAATTACTATGCCTTGCTTCACAGGTCTCCCTTTTAGTCAGGTGTCCTATTCAAAGCTCTGCTGCTACGAAAGATGCCTAAGTAACCAAAAGGTTCTAAGACCAAGTCAAAGAAAGGCTCAGCAACACTGGAACAAAACTAGACCCATCTGGTCAATGTGGATTTTTGAAAGAGCAAGAAAATCACTGAGGGGGTTTTGGCAAGTTTGGTAGAGTCAGAGATATTTGAAGCAAATAACTGCTCTGTGTTGTGAAATTCATACTCCACCTATGAAGCTGAAAACACTAAATGCTGGGCAAAGAACAGTGCAGCACAGAGTCAAACCCAGAGCTTCTCCTGCTGTACAAGACAAGGCACAATGGTTGAGGAGAAATCCATTTTGTCATGCTTTGTTCTGTACCCTTGCAGCTTTTCAACTGGTTTTCTCCCTGGCTATCAGTGAGGCCAGCTTTTTCTTACCAGAGATCAAGAGAAGGTAATTGTATAAGGACTACATTTAAAAAAAAAAAAAAAAAAAAAAAAAAAAAAAAAAAAAAAAAAAAAAAAAAAAAAAAGAAGCTCAGTGGTTTAGCATCTTAAAGCTCCATTAATTCAAAAAGGAAAGGGAAGCTGTGTGTTTTATTTTGCATGTAATGGAACCTCCAAATATATAAGATAATTTGGGAACAAGATATACCCTCCAAAATTAGTTACACTCTTAAAAATTGAGCAAAATTCCTTAAAAGTTTTGAAAATTGATGCTCTTATTCTACAGCTTCCAACACTTTAACACACTCTTCACTGAATAAACATAGAATTCAAAGAAGAGAACAACATATTTCATAACTAATTTCAGCACATCGGATTGTAAGTAATAAAGCATACACTGACAAGAAAGTAGATGTCATAAACCAGTCAAAAAGCACGGCTGCCCTGAAACATATTGACATTAACTAGAAAAATGGTTGTCATTGCCTTTATTTATCACACTCTTTTGAAATTTATATTACTAGCAATACAAGAAATCACACACATCCTGTTCATAAGAGGTCAGGAATTCCTAGCACTCACGTCCCAGATGAAGAGGAAGCTTTCATGTTATTTTTTATGTCCTTGGCAATCCCTTAAATGCAGAAAGATTAAAGATAAAGTAAGAAGCAAATCTGTAAAGGATTTTAAAGGGGAAAGAGTCCTAAAAGCCATTATTTAAACAACAGAATTTCCTCTCCTTAGTCTTGATTTCTGTGTGCTAATGCAGAAATGGAAGGTAACATCTTTTAGATTTATCACCCTCTTTTCACAGAATCTGAAGACAGCCTAATATTTTTCCAGTTTTCCATTTGCAGTATTTTTAAGGTTTTCTAATGAAAACCTCTTAAACATTTCAAAACATCTCAAATCATATTCTCTGATGCCAAGATTAGATACTGATTCAGTATTAAAATAGGGGAAAAATACCAGGTTTTGGAAGTGTTTGTCCACTACAATAGATTAAATCTCTACTACAGAAAATACAAATGCCCCAAGCTTCAACAGAAACTATACACAGTAAAAAGGGCTCCATTTCGCCCTAGCTCAAACAGTTTGCTATCATCTTCCTGAGGATTTTATTAGTAGCTGCATTTCAGAAAAAAATAAACACAAGAAATTTAAGGAAAGAAAAAGTTAAGATATATGTACATTTTCCAGACTCTTATGGAACACTTAGGAGCTCTATTATCGCATGACAGCACATAAGCAATACAGGAAACAGCAGCAGGAACCTGCAGCCTCTGTAACAATTTGCAGCTTATATATGGATAGTTAAAATTATTAGATTTTTATTCCCCAAAGTAAAACGTTTTTGATTGCTCAATAATAGAGAACATTATTAGTCCATTAGTTACTTCTTTATTTAGAAGCCTCAGAAGACCAAAGCAGCACACGGGCTGAAATCATACTACATTTCAACCTTTTCATTTCCTTCCATTAGTGCCTGAAAGGAGCTAACAACCACAATTAAAAGCAGTAACTTCACTGTCAAAAGTCTCCTGGACCAAGTTCTTTGTACAAACCACAGAAACTATCACCAGGTAAATACTTCACCCAGAAAGAGGGCACAGCCTGCAGGTGCACCTCAATAGGCACAGGAGCTCTAAGGGTCAGAATGAAAGGCAATTTATGAGCCTCTAGCATTCAACAAATAATCAATCATATCCACATTCTTCTTCCAGAACTTTTTATTGACAGCATAAATTTCTTTTGAATTTTTAGCAAATTCTATCAAAACTTTTTTTTTTTTTTAAACCAGCCACTTCTATACAAAATGAGTGAGCACACTGCCCAAAAATCACTGAGGAGAACAATTCGAAACTCCAAATCAAACCTTTTATGTTTCATAATGTAAAGTGGGAGCAAGTCTCACCTTGGTGTACTCATCTTTGGCCTTGGTAAGCATCCGTAAGATATCCACTTCTTTGTTATTAGCAGAATTCATGATCATGGGGGACACCCCTGTTCCTGTGCCCTGCTGTGCTTTGAATTGTTCCTGCTGAGTCAGGCTGAAAGGTGGAGGATATATTTGGAAAAAGAGCACAAATGAAACATAAAACCCACAATTTCTGTACAATACTTGATTGAAACTCAAATATGTGTTTTTCCCCATCTACATTAAAGCGTGCAGTAAAAAAATTGTTATTAAAAGATCTCTATAAAATCATAATTTTACATGAGATTAATTTTCTCCAATCTTGAATACACTAGACCATAGAATAAAATTTCCGTAACTGAGTCACAATTTCTAAACCCAGAAGGAGCAGGGAATTTATAGTGTTATTCAGTTCTGCTGGTGGTGGAGGATGGCAAACACACACAAATCAGGCATTAAATACTAGCAAATGACCAATTTCCTGCCCCAGCTGTTTTATTATTATTGTAGAATGATGAGAATTAAAACACACAGCCAATTGGCTGAGCAACAGGGTATTTTTTATCTATATGAAATACTGCTATTATAAACCACTACACATGGTTTACATTTGTATGAATCCTCTGAAAACTAGGTTTTATTGTAGTAAATTACCAGTTTGAGAGCACCTAATCACCACCAACGGAAACTTGAGCTAGTTAACTAAAATGAGCTGTCAAAAACCTGGGTTTCCTAGGGTTCATTGTTTATTTCTGTAAATTCATGCCCATCAATTATTTCTTGGGTCACAGCTGACTCATTTTAGAGCTGTAGAACATACAGCAAAACCAGCAAACCCCACTGAACAAAACCCCACCACTGTCACAGTCTGTGTTTCACACGGCTTTGTCACTGCAAAATGAAAAGCAGCAGGTATTACTTCAAAACAAGATATATGGAGGAAAGATCACTACCTTCCCATCCAGCATTTTATCACAAATCCTATCTGGTGTGTCTAACCCTATATACCACAGGCAGCTGGAATAGCCAATCACTGCCTGCTCCTACCTTTACTACATTCTCCACATTATAGCTCTAAAAAATGTAGATTGCATATGTTGATAAAAACTATATGACTTCAGCTCCTTCCTTCTCCAAACAAACATGAAAACCTGCAGGACACAGCCCTAAGAAAAGAGTCCCTGCAAACAGTGCAGGAGAATGAGCCCTGTCCATCCTGGACAGGAGATGAAAACATCGATACTGGAAAAAAACTACCCATAGGACATTCTTCGGTTGAAATATAGCTGAGAACACAGTTCTGTGTGAAATCTTCACCTCTGGCTGGACAGCAAAATTAAAGTCTAAAACGTATAAAAACACATTTTTATGTGCATGAAAGCAATGACTTTAAAGCTACTTGAAGTCTTGCTTTAAATGCCAAAAAAAAAAGTGAGTTTTGTATATATTGCTAAAAAATGAGGAAGCAGGAATTCAGCCCTGATGGACAAACAGGACAAAACCCACAGAAATTGTGTTAGTACAATATGCCCTCATGATATCCTTCACTTACCTTGATATAAGGAAAAAATAAAAGGTAACAATATTAAAAAATAAAATCTCCCCAAAATGAAAAATATATTAAACCCACAAAGAATACAATTCTTCAAAATAGATATCTGAGTCATAAGGAAATAAATCATATCAACTGGTACACTCCAATGTAGCTGGAGAGCTGCACTACAAATTAGGAAAAATTACTGCGATACAGTGACTTATTTATGATTTTATGAAATGCAGGTTTGACACTTGAAACACAGTTTATAAGTTTAAAGTAGAAAGGTATAATAATCTTAAAAACATAAAATGTGCATTTATGTGCAGAAATACATACATTAAAAAGCACAGAAGTCTTGTTTACTCATCACTTACTTTTTCATGAGCTCTGCAATTCTTTGGCATTCTTCCTTATCATAAAACCAAATCCCATATATGGACACTGTAAAAGCACACCAAACACAAACTATGAGCACCTTCTCAAACAGCAATTCTACCTGGCAGATATTTAAATGTGACCTGTAAACCAATTTCAGAATTTATTTCCATCTTATGTTTTCCCCATCTGGAAACATGACACCTCAGATCCTATAAAATCAAAAAAGATCAAAAGGCACATCTCCAAGCATGTAAATTACAAGCTCTTAAATATTCAATTAAGGCAAAGGTGTTTGATCCTTTTCTTCAGAACACTAAACCAGTGGGTTTTTTCTTTAAAATCTTTTTCTCTGTCCTTTATTTCAGTTGTCATATCTATTTGACTCCACTACCAGCACGCTGCAGGGAGCATTGCATGGCAATGCAAGTAGGAAAATCTGTTTAGTTTTCAGTGTTCAGGTCTATCTTACAGAGCATCAAAGTTGGTGGAGTAGGATGAACACACCTCTGCCTCCCTGTAGATTTTCTGTAATTCTGCCCATTATTTTCAACAGGAGATCCTGGGTTTCCTCCTCCTTCCCTCCCTACCCTACTGCAGGCAGGAGTTCTCTCTTAACCTTACCAAGAATTGGCAGTTCCTACCTTGTCTTCAAACATAGTGGCTACATTTCATTTGAAAATGGATTTCCTTTGAAATGGGTTGAGCATCTGTTCAAAAACAATTGCAACACTGACCCTGATGATGTAATATCTCCTAATATTAGGAGAGTCCAAAAGCAATAACTCCTTCAATTCCACAGAACCAAACCCGTGGCATATGAAGTGTACCTTGGCTTTGTTAATGTTTGGAACGAAAATGAATGTACAGCTGCTTGTGAGACACAAGTATAATATTTTCCCCATCTCCCCCAAATTTAAAGCTGTCTTTTACAGAACTCAAAATGATCCCAAGTACTTAATACACAGAACATTGGCAAAAAGTCTAAAATATCCCACAAAGCAGACATCCTGTGGACATACAATAATTAACTTTTAAAATATGTACTGTCCTTTTTATGATTATTGAAAAAAAAAGTGATGATTTCTATTATTCACCTAAAAAAGGCAAGTAACATAATATGCACCGGTGGTTCTACAAATGCGCAATGCAAGAGCTGAACTGCACAGGTAATCCCAGGGTTTTAAAAACAGAAATATTAAAATATGCATTTCAAATTCACATTAATATTCTATCATATTCCAATGGGCATTCAATAATAAACTGTGGACCTTTGGAAAAGTGTGTGAACAACTCACAAGGTTCCAGGACACTGACCTGTTATGCAAAATTCCACATCCTTCTGATGAAACACATTTGAAAACTTGTCCAAATCACAAGTATCTCCACATTCTTCAATGCTACAGCACAGCAAGCAGACTGAGAATCCCAGACAAACCAAATTTGTTTTAATCAAGATTCTTATTTTTTAATAAAAGAATCTCCAGTGAAGAAGAGTATTGATGAAATTTGGGCCATCTGCTCCATCTTCTCAAGCTTTTTTTATGTCTACCATAGCTGGTGGCACCATCAATTGTGCAACACAGGTTGGACAGCTTCACCTTTGGCCAACAGAACAGACATGTCACAGACTATTTATGAATATCCATTAAATCTGAAAGCTGACAGTCCCTTGGAAATGCCAAACTGCTTCTGGCCATTAGAAGCTGAAAGACTCAAACTGGCTTGCTTCTGCTGTTGATTTACCTCAACTCAGTGACAAACACAAGTAAAGTGATAACCAAAATAAATGACCATTTCAGATTTTACAGAACTGCAACTAATATTTTGAAATACAATTGCAACAAATACAAACCTAATTGGGTCACAGAAGAAGGCCACTGAGTCTGTGCCACCAAGCCACACCATACCACCACCTGACAAGGTATCCCATCTAAACTCCAGTTTTAAGTCAAGATATTGCAGATCCAGAGACCTTTAGCCTAAATGTCAGCTGAGCTTCAAATCCACCCACATTTACTTTCTCTCCTTGGTTAAATGGTATTTTCAACCTAAATTAGGAAGCACAGGTGAAAGCAAGCTAAGACCAGAGCCCAACATCCTCTGAGCGTAGAGCTCACCCAGTCAGTGGTGAAATCTTTCAGAAGTGGACAGTCCCACAGTTCTTCCTTCCACACTGCTCCCATCTGTCCAGAACAGATGAACTCTTGAAATACACTGAGAAACAATCCCTCAGCTTGTTGCAGCACAACATATGCCGAGCTCTTTCTTGCATGTGAGAATGAGGGACCAGTGAGAACTTGTGGAAATCTGAGTTATGCAGAGTAACCATGGCATAAATTTACACTACAGTCGTATATTCTGCTATAATCTGTATTTAAGAGAAAAACGTGTAAATAGTAGTAGGAGAAATAAGTGTTAATGTCTTCCATCTTCATTAATGATGAAGACAAAACGAAAAAAAAAAATTCTTATGTGTGTGGCAACACATAAAACCCCACAACCAGAAAGGGAACCTAAGCAGATAACAACCTGTAACTGTCAGGGAACCTGGCACACTCACAGACACACAATACAATTTCACTGCAAGCATGAAAACACTGCCTGTTTGATCAGGATTAAACATAAACAGATTACTTTTATCTGCCTTCCCACTCCGTCAGACTGCTTGACAAAATAGAATTCCAGATCTAAGTATCATTTGTAGAGCGGTAATTTCATGTTAGAAATGAATCACAAAACATCAGAGGCACAAAGCAAATTTTTCTACTGCCACACAGAAGAGGAAATAGGAAAGCAATTTTAGGCCCAGCTACAACCATAAAGTTATGTAAGAAGAGATTATTGTACAAAACAGAAAAAAAAATTCAAATTCAAGTAATAATTTGATGACATTAGAAGAAAAAAGTGCCAAAATGACAATGTTGTCACCAAGATTACACAAAACTGTGACACAATGCAGCTATGAAATCTAGAAGATCCAATTAGCACTGAATGGGAAGCTAAACAAGTTACTTAAATAAACTGATTGAAATTATGAATTATTAAGGGTATCAGTCTTTGGAATTTTTAGAATTTCTAAAAGGCAGGCTACTCAAAAATCAAAACTGGAAAATTTTACCCAAATCTACGAAGCTCCTTTAATAGCTCAGTGATTGAATTTCAGGAAGGACACTATTTAAGTTTTAAATCACGACTTCAGAGCCAATACGAAAGCTTCCGCCTTACAATTTTCATTTTTTGGCTACGGATTTCTCCTGTCCTCACAAACACCAGAACACTTGATACTATTTATAAGCAGAAGCTGGCAGCTGCTATCTCCCAGAATTATAGATAACAATTTCTAACCTCTCAATATTTGAAACATTCATTTAGTTATTATGATAACACGGAATTTCTTATCAACTTCAATCATTCGTGTTAAGTATTCTATTAAAAAGAAAGGCATTTTGTAGGTTTTTTTTTTTTTTTTCCTTCTTCATTATTCCGGCCATTATATTTTTGTCTTCTGGATAGACATTTCCATTATCAAAGCTTTTGTTTCAGCATACCTGCAACATGTGTCTTTTAAGCTATTCCTCCACGGAATGCATAAAGTCTTTAACCTTGGTAAAAATGGATACAGAAATAACTACTGACTAGAGATTCCCCTGTACCTAGGAACTGTTTTATACTTGCTGGTATTAAAAATAAATAAATAAAACCCCCCAATTCTCAATTTTTTGTGTTTTATTCTTGATTTCATGCTTCTTAAGGTATTTTGCTCTATATGCAGTCTAGACTCTTGTTCCTGAACATATAAATCCACACTTGGCTATATTAAAAACAAGTTTCTGTATCCATGTCTTGCAAGGCAGGCAGACACCTTTATGTTGCTATGTTTAGGACTGCAACAAGGAAAAAAATATAAAAACCCTGCAGCACAGACATCTGCATACTATCCTGGAAAGCTGAATTCCATCCCAGAGAGGTTATGCAATGATACACAAGCTGTGAAATGTCATCTGAAGTGGCTGCACTGGCAGTGTGGGCTTCATTTCCCAGTGGCTGAGTCGAGATCCCAGACCTGGGTGCAAGATCTGAGCACGTGGCCTGCAAAAACACCAATCATCCCAATCCAAGTCTATAAGAAGCAGTTTTGAACGTATGAATCAGAAATACACTGGAAAAATCTGGCTTGAGTAATTAAGGTCAGACACTCCCTATTTAATTGGTCTCTAATTGTAAGTACTCTGCCTAGGATCAAAATTTGTGAAATGGGAAGAATAATATTCCTAATCTGAGCAAAGTAAAACAGTTTTGTTTGTTCTTAAGTTACCAGTTTGTATGGGTATTGGAGAAAACAACAAGAAAGCCCAATAATTCTGTCTCTAGTAGAACTCCAGTGGAAATATAACAAAGCAAGTGACCCATGCATGAGTAATGAGAACAAAACCCAGAATCCTGAGTAGCCTCTCGAGGTGAACACCACTCCAGCTTCAGTTTGGGAACTGAAACAAAGTCCTTATTGCAAAAGAAGACAACGACATAACATAAAATTCCATAAACAGAGACATTTCACAACCAACCTTAACTTTGATATTTCTTAGTTTAGGAGTCTTAAAGTTCTTTTAGCTCTAAGCAGGCTTCAAATTCTCCTGAATACAAAATTTTGCTATCTAGATACTTAAACAAAAAACACTAGGAAAAAAAAAATCAATTGCATCCTGTTATATCATATTGATAGAAATATGGCTCATCAACAGAACTGGAATTTTTAGGCCTCTTGCTTCTTGACATTGTGCAAAGCTGCACAATACAAAATATGTATTAGGTAAATGTATTTGTTTCTAAATATGGAAATTCCTCTCTGGCTATATTGTGGTATTTCTGGAAGTTTTAAAACAGAAGTGAAAATTTTAGTGATTTCTCAGGTACAAAACTGTCAATAAATTGAAGCAAGGTAAGAGTTTTTCAAACAACAAAAATGTGTATTTTCGTATGAGCTTAACCTGAATTCCTGAAAAGCTCTGAGAACGCCCTACCTGTTAAATTATCATACTTGTTCTTTCATTTAAAGGTTGATAAAGCTTCTGATCCACTTATTTGGAGAACTGTTAACAAAGACATGGAAAAGGAAGACTTGGTATTTCCATTATCTCAAATGTTTAAAATATTATGTATGAACAAGCAAGCTACAAAAAAACCCCCCCAAAACCAATCAAACCAGTTGTTAAAGGAAAAAGAATCCTACTCAGAGACATGCCAATGCAAAGCAATGATTACACACAGCCCTTTTTCAGCTTAACCAGTGAAAATTCAGCTGAGGACGAAACTGTTTAAGCAATTTTATTTTTAAAAAATAACCACAAAATATGCAACAACAAAACCTGCAACAAAATGATAAAGCCCTCCAGACCCCTTCCCCAAGAGCAAATGGTTTGAGAGTGGGCAATGACTGGCAACATTACTGAAGTCAAGAATAAGTTCCTCATCACCATCTGTTTAATTGTGCTTGGAACTATGCCTTAAAAATCAAGACATAATTTTTGTTCATAGAATGGACCCTGAAATATTCCTGCCATCATCTACCAGTCGTGAAAGTTGGGGGACCAATTTGCAGACTTCAAGACAGAGACAGTAAATATTTCTGGTTTCATGAGGCAGAAAAAAAAAGGGAACAGTACAGACATGGTGGATGGTTTAATAAATCATGTCTGTGGTCCTACTGTGAGACACTGACTTCAGGCAGACTTTTAATCCAAATTTATCAGAAATTTTTATGAAGAAAAATCAATTGTGTAGCAGTCAAACAAAATAGGGTCACTGGAAAGCCCTCTAATTGGCCTCAAAGCTGAACTTCTTTTAGTATTGCAGGAAAATGTAAAGCCCATTGATCCACTTATTTCCATAAAGCTCAGCAGATGTAGGAGTCCATCAGCAGGTTCTTTACTTTTTTTTGGAAAAGAGCCTAAATGCAAACTGTATTTGCAAGATTTCCCTTAAATATGCCTTCTGTTGATGCTACAAGAAATTTTTAGTCATGACACAGGAATAGGATCTATGTTATGATCCATCTGGCTTAGAGAATTTATTTTTTCCCCCCACACCACTGGTTTTCCAGTCACACATCATGCCATTGCATCATCAGTTCCAAATAATTTTTAAATCGTGATGGCGCATGACACTGAAATTAAGGCTGTAGATCCCAGGCTATCAATTTCTTAAGTAAGAAATTGTTCTTAATGAATATTTTTTTCTTGTAAATAGGCTCTCTTAAATGACAAATGGTTCCCGTTACTATTTCTCAATAGAATTCCAAAATGTCCCTGTCAGACGAGAGCTCCATAAGCTAAAAGTTACATCCAAATATTCTCAGTCAACACAAGTAGGGTTCCTGTGAAATAAAAATCCATCAGAGAAAGGCTTACTGGAAAACAAATGCAACTCCTCAACACCTGAAATGGTTATAATTTTAGCTTACCTGTGCTCTATATTCCCTGCTAACTTTCTAAAGCAAACAGTAAAACATGTCTCCAACACACTGAAATAAAGCCAGGCCCTGATCTACAGAAATCACCTGAGCAGAACACAACAATGCCTTATACAAATCTAGGCTAAATACAAATCCATACCTTCCACCAGCAGAAAGGCTTATACTGACAGAAGACTGTCCCAAGTGGAAGAGGTTAAACTAGAAACCTTTTCTTGATTCTTCACTCCTGCCTAGTAAGCAAAAGTGAAGAGAACTCTGCTCAGTCAAGAAGAGGACAACACAGCTTTTCCAACCTGGAGACAACAAAAAAATTTGCTTTTATTGGAAACAACAGAAAGGAGAGCTACCCTCAGTGTCTCAATTTCCAGCCTTTTTCTTTCCACTATGGTAAGAAAAGCAGCAGTTTCTGTGTGTTTTTTGTGGAGTATCTGGGCTTCCAGTCCCACGGGGAAAAGCTGCTCTGCTGTCTGTGACACACACAGCTGGTGGAGGACTCACCAGGAGTCTCACATCCAGGTTTTCATTTATAATTTAGTCCAACCTAAGAATATGTTCCCAATTATTTTTAAAGTGCATCTCTGAGGTACCTGCCAAAGGTACACCTCTAATTCCACAGCTATAGTTAAGTTCAAGGTCAAATTGTTTTCTAAACTCTGAAAATGCCATTTTCCAGTATATTAGAAGAGAGGGGGAAAAGAGAAGACTATTTTAACCTCAAAAAGTGTTCAATAGCATGTCATTTTTTCCTGAAACCTGAATTTTTACTATAATCAGTATGATGAGCTGTCACTCCAAATGGTTTAACTCCCACAAAATAATGAAAAACTTCAGTAAGGGATCCATGAGGAAAATAAGCAACCTTAACTATAGATGATGTTTCTAATTCTGACTGTTGTGATCTCATCTCTTATTTCTCCACTGCATACCTTCAGATCCTAAGTAATGGAAATACATTTGCAGATCTGGACTAAGTTCTTAGCCTGCAACAATAAAAGTCTAAGTAACTTGTGTATCCTTGTTCTTGTAACAAGAAACATGTAAGAAATACCCTAAGATCAAGAGAGTTTAAGCCCCCCATTTTTGTATTTTTCCATTTGTATACTCTATGTACAACATCATCTTGGATAGGCAATTATTTCACTTTTCCTACACCATCTCTAGTTCTAAAATGATCAGAAAAAGAATTTTTAAAAATCCACATAGAAATAGGCAAAAGTCAACTACTCCTCCTGAGATGTTAGTCAGTTCATATTTACAGTGTATCCTATGCAATTCCCTTTTGTTGCTTTGCCACAGCCTGTTAACAGGTTATACTCCACACATTGAAGAGTTCTCTACTCTTCTGTAGCCATTCCTTCTCTTGCAGTCAGCTGTTACACTGCCTTCAGTAACATCTGCTTGTCTGTAGGGTGGCAGACAGAAGCTTTGCAGTTTTTAGCAATATAATACAATTCCACAGGCACAGGAAGGACTTTCACTGTTCTCACAGAATGACAGGCTAACTGTAATAGGTTTACTGCAGCTGTGGGTAGGTTCACACTGTATTCACATGCTAAATTTCACCCTGAACCCTTTATCATTCACATATGGTCACTGCATTCTTACATGCTAGAAAGCTGAAGGATCATTAAATGAATATTTTTAATGAAAATATAAATGCTTCATCTGCATTTTTCTTGTGAAATTGCAATTCAGTAATTTTCTCATGAAGATACAAATACCACCCCTTTGAAGTACCTTGTTGCTTTTTTCCTTTGATTAATGTAATTATATTAACGTATTTGTAGATATTTTAAAATTTTATTTTAATAACTGAAGTTATCATTCAGATTATTCAGAATTTTACTGACTTTTCTATAGTCTTGCACACAAGACATTTTGTATGCAAGAATACAGAATATTCTGTGTATATGTACAAAGAGAGAAACAATGCACCCCTGAGATCAAGTCTGTCACCAAGAAAATGTAATTTAAGTAGTAAACAGTTTCTTATTTAAACTGTAATTAAACAGAAAAACAACCCCTCACATTTATCAAATTCCTTTTATATTAGCAGTTAGATATTTCACAATAGCAGCACCGAGAGGTACCCTGCAACTCTGAATCCCTGATTATAGACTAGAGATACAGTTGTATTTAAATAAAAATTCAGGATTTTTGCACTGGACTATATTCACCACAGTAACTGTATTGTTTCCACATGAAGTAAAAGTGTATATTTCATTTTGCTTCAGAAGTGTTTCACTAGCTTATGCATAATCCTTTAAGAATAAAACTTAACAGTAATCATCTGCTGCCTCAGTCTCTCCCCTCCTTCAGCTTTTAACTCTCAGTGGAAATTTGAACATCTACTTTGCTTCCCATTAAAAGAGTGTTAGAGAGAGAAATATTCATGTGAGAGAAGCCAGAATAAAAACAACAGGTAACAATAAACAGAAGGCAGAAAAGCCCTGCAAGAAGACATATCATACAAAAAAAATTTCCCAGTGTTATTTCTCTCCTTTTTCTAATTATTATGAAATTTCATGGACTTGTTAACTGAGAGATGCTACACAGGCCTGTATGGAGGATTTAACACTGTATGTTGTTTAGGAAAAGATACTGAAATTTTACAGAAAGGCAGTTCATTTGACAGAGACAAAAGAATTGGTACAGCTCAAACAAAAAGTCTATATCCTGTCTAAGGCAATTGCCAGCAGCAGATGATTCACAGAAAGAATCTTCTTAGTCCCTTTATTGCTGACTTCTGACCTGAAGCTTGTGTCTTACATTACTTACTTTTTTTTCCCCCCTGGCTGCAGAATCTCTCTGGTTGGTTTTATGCATGTAAATAATACCTCTGTTATGCAAAGGGATTATTAAAACAGGCTCCAAAAGTCCTAGGCATATGTACGTCCAAAATAACAAAGCCAGCAGGAAAAACCCACCGGGGTGTTTTCGGAGATTGATTTTAAGCAATGCATTATGATAGGAAGACTTTGTATTTTATGAAAGGAGGCTCTGTTGCAAACCCCACAACTGGGCTGCAGCCACAACCATTAAAGCAGAGCAGGCAGCAGGCATTAAGCCCAGTGCTGTTACTGGTTTGGATGCCAGTTAAGACAAAAAAGCAACACTGCCTTTGCAGCCCGAGTGGAATTCCACTGGAGCACTTGCACCATGTTTCTGTATATAACACATTCCTTGTCCTTTAAAGGGTATGCTATCTTACACTTGGGAAGGGTTTCTTTCCTCTTCCCTCCTGTAATTGAAAAGTATTCTTTACTGCCGATTTAAGGCTTGTTTTGACAAAGAGAGCACTGATGAGGCACTCAAGAGCTTGTATTAAATCAAAGTTAGACAGAAGTGAGCAGCTTGTATATATGCTGTGGGATACACTTGCTCACATATTTATCTTCCATGCTTTGAGAGAAGGTTACAAATATTTTTATATATATACACACACATATAAAAGAGTGTGAGTAAGCAAGCTCACATTCCAAGAGAAGTTTTCTGGCTATGTCAGGAGTGTAGTCCACCCTCTGCTAAGCAAACCTATTTTTTTCAAGCACAAGAGGATATTATCAGAGGAGCCCGTGTGGATATACAGAAACCAGAGATCGTCATGGCTCGCTGAGGTGATGAGCTGACGGGTGGATGGCGCCCATTATCTTCACTCCTCAATCCAAGTTTTCCTGAAAAACGGACGGGGGGAGGAGAAGGCTCCAACTGAGCGTAAGGCACAGAGGACAAGCAAAGGATTAGGAGTGAACAGCAAGGAAATGAAGGAGAATGCAAAAGATATTGAAAATGTTTTCAAGAGCTAGAAAATAGTTCCTAGATTAGAAGATCCAGTTGTCAGCAACTTAAAACAGTATCCAGGTTTTAACTTTCGTACAAGGCTATTACGTAACCCTGATGCAAGGAAATTAACCCAAAGGAATGTGCCTTTCCTATCTATAGAAAATACACTTAGCTTCAGCTGCTTCAACACTCCTTGGAATTTTAAAATGTTTCAAGCCTTGGTTCGGCAAGCCTATCACCCCCTGCCCAGCCACCAGCCGGGGGAACCCGACGCCAAGTACAAGGGGAAGCTGGTGCACGAAACTCAGCTGAACTGCTTCTACATCAAACCTGGAGGTAAGACAGCATCACCCACTCGTGTGCACACAAACTGTACCGAGAGCATTGCCTTCCTGTTTAAACAGAGCAATCTGTGTAATGTAGGAGACTACCCTAATACCTCACAGCAGTATTTGGTGATAATGTACTGGGAAGCCCTGAATGTGTGATCACACCACCACAGGATTTAGATAATTCTGGTAATTCTCAAATCTGAGGAGTTAAGTAGATGGACGGTTTCTCTTGGTTATATATTGTATTTTGAGCATCTAATGAACATTGCTTTCCCGCTTCTACTGTGACATGATTTAAAAAAAGGAATGCAAGTATAAGGAAAAAGAAAGAAATGGGTTTTTATTGTAGGCAAAGAGGCTAAGAAGTTTAAAACATACGAAAGCTGAAAATACTAAATACATGTGTGTGTACGTGAAGGGATTAAACTGCAAAGGCGGTTACGCAAGGGATTTGTGAAAAGCAACCAGCTCTGGAATATCCCTGTTTGCAGGAGAAAGATGTAGGTACTCATGTACATATTTCCCCTGCTCCTGAAACACCTACCATTTTATGCTGCACAAGGAGAGGTGTGTGAAGCAGAGGGTATACAGGTAGTCACATGAAAATAACCCCTCTGAAAAAAATCATTATCTGCTGCAAGCCCAACTCTTGAGCATTACTGCATCATATGCCTATCTTATCTTGAAAAGACGTCAGGAATGCCCAGCACTGGCACTACACTCCCCACAGTAAACCTACAGACAAGCTAATTTGCTTACATGCTGACATCCATAAATGGGAAACAAAGACTGTGTCTAGCAGATATATGCAGCATTACTCTCCTGCCGTCCCATACGGAAGCTCATCACCAAAGGTGGGATGTTTGATACATGGTTCTAGCTCTATTCCATACCCTTTTCCTACTGATTTGTTTGCCCAAGCTGAGATACAGCTGCACCACGCACAAAATAATTACCAGCCATCCAAAAACTACACAGCTTTTTTGTCTTAGCTCCTTAGCCTGTTTCTTCTCACATGGCATACTCTGACTTCCAAAATGGGCTGAAAATGAAAACCTACATTAGCATTACTGCACCTCTTTTCCCTACTTTTTTTAAGGGACCTTCAACACACACCAGAAAAACATCATTAGAGCAAAAGCATGGCTGCAGTCATCACAGTTACAGCTGCAAAAAGCCACTTGACAAACGAAAACCATTCTAAACTGTTTGTTTTGCTCAGCCAAAGGCTTCCACAATTGGCATCAAATCCTCAGGGTAGGGAAGGTGAGGAAGAAACAACTAAAACATGCTTTTTGGAAAGTCTAAATAGAAATATCTGTGCTGAGTTGGGCAGCGTAGCAAGGGATGTGGCGTTACACATCAAAAATTCAAACTTAAGGCCTTCAGAAGTGGTGCCTACAAATTCCACTGAAAAATATAAACTGTTCTTTAGTTTAAAGGAAAATATGAATAATAAAGCAGACCTGGAGGAAGTAAATTTAGAAATACTTATTAGTACAACAATTTTGCATTAAAAACAGCAAACAAAAAGGAATTTTGCAGTTCCTCCTCTTTTTTTTTTTTATATGAACCATAAACCCCTAAATCATAGAATATTTACTCTCCACAATACACAGAAAAAAAAAACCCCAAACACCCTGAAGCTGAATTAACTAATAGCTGCTACTCCTAGAGTCACAATAATAATTTAGTTTGGTTGGGGCCTCTGCAATTCATTTAGTTCAGCCTTCTACTCAGAACAGTGGCAGCTTCAGTACGAGAGACACTTGGGGAAAGAAGAAATTATGACCAACCACAAATTTCCATAATAACCTATATTCTGTAGCACAGTTAAATTACTTTTAATTCATTTTCCTGTTCCCTTCCCTAGGTTAAAAATCCATTCCTCCTTCCATGGGTTTAAGGAGAGTTTAGTAACAGGTTTCAAACCCTGTAGTTTGTGCACTCTAGAAGAGGCAAGCCAAATAACCTGACTGCAAAACCATTAATTCCTGATGTTAAAACCCACTTCCTTTGAGCCAGCGCTGCTGCATGTCCATATATCCCTGACTGCACTATTAACTTATGCCATCAAGTTATAATAATGTTTTTATATCTCAGCAGGCAGGCATTAAAGATTTTCAGGTAGCCTTGAAAATTAAAATTATACAGAAAACATGAAAATCTAATATATAAATGCACATATTTTATGGTTTTAGTGATAAAAATGTAAATTGGTATCTATACTATTTCTAAGGGGCAGTTTATTATTTTCCTTGACATTATGAAGTAATTTTTACCATTTTCTAAGCACACTAAAACCACTGGTTAGTTGAAGTACAGACCAAAAAAGGCAGGAACCATAAGGGAAATGTAGTAGAAAATTAGTAATGCCTTTATCTATGCTTTTATAAACTGGTTTATGGACAGGTAATTTCTGAGTGTAGGTACAAAAAAGTCAATAAACTGAGTGCTAGAGGCCACCCTGCATGAAAAAAAAAATTGTCATCACTATGAATCCAACAAATAGAGGCACTGAGAAACTTGCTTGCTTCTCTCAAGAAAATTTGCAGATGACAAACTATAAATCAGTTAAGTTGAACAGAAACTTAAACATGTTTCCAAAAAAATGCATGAAACTTGACAAAGCTCATACTGCATTCCTTCATTTTCTGAGTTTAGAATTAACTCTTACTAAAACGTTAATTATTTTCAGCGTGTATGTTTCCTTTGGAAATTTACAAAAGGAAAATAATGCCTATGCTCAAGAGTGTTAGCATTCCAACACTCTCAGAAAAACTGAGGTTTCACTTTAAGGTCAGGAACATCCAGGGAAGATAATCATGATCTCTGCTGTTGTTCTGTCTTGCTGGATACACAATGAATTTTTAAAATGCTGATCAAAGGAGAGAAACTGGAATGGAGAGGAGAGATTTGTTTGTATCTCCAAGACAAAAATGTCTCCAAGGACAGAACCTCAGGTAAAGCACAATCACTTGTATTCTGAACAAATGGCAGTAGTCAGTCCAGGCAGACTTTTTAAAAATAGCTTTACCCAAAACTGTTTAGCAAAAAAACCAAGCTGAGAAGAATACACCCCTAAAAAGGGCAAGGCCCTTCTGCTGAAATTCCGCAGCACTTCCACGTTTGAATTTGCACTTTTGTTACATATTGACAAACACCTGTCAAAGAGTTTAAAACTACAGAAATATTTTCTTAAACAAAACAGGCAGATTGTAGCAGCCCAGAATAATAGTTCTGCAAACAAACTTAAGCTCAAAAACCTGGGTTTAAGTTATTCAGTTGTGACAAAAGCACTGCATTTTGCATAATGATGCAGCAACAGAAAGCCATGTAATGTTTCTGAATCATTAGACCAATGATTTGGAGACATTTAGAGAAAAAATAATACAAATTGGACTAAGTTAAACACATTTACAGGTATTTGTTTCAAAATTCTGAAAGATGAATGAGCATTTGGGGAATAATCAATCGAATACCAATTCAATTTTCTGCATTCATCCTGTTGGGGTTTTGATATTGGACCTGATACTCTATGTTAGCAGGAAGCAGGCTGATAAAGAAAGTTCTCCTTTCTAAACTGGTATTTTTACCAGTTTACCAGAAACAGCAAACAGAATCTCTATTACATCATAAAGACAAAGGCTGGAATATCTATTTTGCCTGTCTCAGTTGAGCAAGTAGTAGTTAAATGGTCAACATGCAGAAGGCCAAGTCTAAGTATATACACTAGGAAATTTAATCACCAAATGCTGGTTTCATTCTCAAACAAACAAAAAAATCGGGGAAAGAAGAGTTTTAAAATACTGTATTACACAATGATGTAGTACAGACTAGGAACACGTTTCAAGTGGAAAAAGACACTATGGTAGCCAAAAGAAGGTTGTTTTTCATCATATACTCTTTTTTACATGTCACTCTGATTCTCTTCTTGTTGCCTCCTACCTTTTCCCTTCAGAAGTAAACTTTAAGTCTTCAAGCTAAGATGTTTTTTACAAGGGAAATGCTACTTGCAGGGTCACTGCAGAGGTGGGACACTTATAATCTATTTGTATTTTCATCAGGGTGTGTTTCCTTAGAAGGGTGAACTAAAATGAGTCACAATCAGTCCCAAAAGAAGATGAGTTCTATTTGAGAAGGCTCGTGGATGCTGTAACACAATCTAA
This sequence comes from Brachypodius melanocephalos, assembly GCA_013398615.1. NCBI lineage: Eukaryota > Metazoa > Chordata > Aves > Passeriformes > Pycnonotidae > Brachypodius > Brachypodius melanocephalos. The sequence continues at coordinate 1,238,326 of VZSR01001863.1, forward strand.
GAATGAAAAATAATGGTTTGAAGAAAATATACAGTGTTACATTTTTCTAAATGTTTTACAATCACTTGCCCCCAGGCATATATTTGGAAAAAATTTCATACATAATTAAGAACTATAGTGGAAATAAAAAAGAAACCCCACAAACCACAGATAAAACCCACAGAATTTCTTTAGTCAGCTGGCAAACTTCCCTCTCCCTCCTATCCCATTTACCAGATGTCCCTGCAGTATAGGAATCTGGGAAAATAAACAAAATATTCAGGGTTCTGACAGACACATGGTGGCAGGTTAAAGTGAAAAACTGAAACAAGTGTGAGGTTATGTACAGACCACGTGTGTCTGGCCAGCTTTGCCAAAACCAGGCATGTCTGCTCTGCTTTTGCACCACGTGCTGAACCTCTGCAAAAGCCCAAATTCAGCAGACACCTTTCACTAGAAGGCTTTATGCCTTTTCAGCCTTAGGAGATGACAGGAGCAAAGACCTTGCTACAGTGTGGCACAGAAGTGAAAAGTAACTTCTCTGTCCAAATAGGTAAAGAAACTGTCAGAGAGAGAATACCGGTTGACGTGTCATGCAATTTCTCTCTCCACTCAATATAGCAGAAAAGCACCCAATTAACCTGTATCAGATCACTGTCACAATTAGCATACTATTTTAAGGTAGGATCTTGTGTTCTTGGCAGCTGAAATGCTCAAGGTGAAGCCAGCTCTGAGATAAGCAACTGAATATTCCCCAAATTCTCCATTTCCTATAAGCATTGAAAGCAGTATTCAGGGATGAAAAGGTAAATGAGCGAAATCAAGAAATAATTCTCTGACCCAGCACGCAGACACAAACACCTGGTACAGCAGAGACTGGGGAATAGCTGTAATTATTATACAGCTGGTAAAGGGAGAAAATTAAGGTGATTTAATCAATAATTTACTGCTATGTGTTTCTTCTGAACTATCAATCAGCATCAAGGCTTAAGCAGCAGGCTCTGAACTTTGGTTTTTGCAATAGCTCTCACCAAAAACTAACAAAAAAAGTAATAATTATGCAGTTAAGATTAGTCAAATATGTAACTAATGAAATTTTAAAAAAACTTCACAATTATTAGATCATCTAAACAAAACCAGAACTACTGTCTTGCTCTCAGAAAGCAAGCATCTAAAATTTCAGTTAACTATGGAAGTGTAAAGGTCACATTGAAAATTGCCTGTTTGATCCATAAAACTTCTGTTCCTTGGTGGACAAAGATTTGTGCTGGCATTATAAACTGATTTGAGCTTCTCTCCTGGCTTTGAAATGAATAACCCCAGCTCTACCCTAACAGATTTCCCAAACAAAACTTTGCTGTGAAAGAGTGGATCAGGGCAAACATTAACTGGCGTGGATCCCAAATCCAGCCTGAAAAGTCCTGGGATTAGACTGCCTCTCCAACATGGTATTTAGACAATATTTCAACTTAAGATGGCCAGGATCATATGAAATAATAAAATAAATATGAAAAAAAAGGAAGTAAAAAGATGAAATATATCTTTTTTATTTTAAGAATTTCTAAAATTTACATTTATTGTGTATAATTTTAGATTTTTTTTTCTATTGTGATCATATATTGGATACAAAGCAAGCTCTGCAAAAGGATAGCTATTACATGACAAAATGTTGTTGGGCTTGTCCAGTATACCAGTACCACCTTTTGCTGCCAAAATGATTTATTTTAGACTGTGATACAACCAGCCACAGATATTCAGCTGCACAAAATTAATTTTGAATATTGGAAGAAACAAAACAATGAGCAGGGCCAGAAATTGGAAACACAGAGGAAATTGTTAGTTTTGTTAGATCCAATAAGAAGACATGTATGAAAAGCAGCCTAAGAATTCACCAAGTCAAACAACTAGTTAGAAAAAGATAATTTGTTTCCAGAGACTGTTAAGTATTACTGCCAAACTGTCCACTGTTCTGCCAAGTAAACAGCTATTACTGAGTGCTCCTTGTTAGCATGTGAAAGCAGGAGATAAAAATAATATTACAACATAAGGGCCTAAAATAATATTACAACATAAAGAGCCAGTTTTGTATGAAAACTTCATTTAACAAGGAATAAGCCTCAAGCCTTAGTTTTGCAAAAAACTATAAAGGCAAGTTGTACGATAAAGCACAAGAGCAAGAAAATATTCCCATAGAAAATTCAAGAGGATATTCAGAACTGTGTTTGGATGAGACCCTTGTGAAAATCCATACTTATTGTCAAGGAGATCACTTTATTTTATGTTGCAAAGGCTTTGAAAAACAAAATAAGGAAGAAAGGGTAAGAGGTGTCTGCAACTCAGTGAAGAAATCACCACATGAACTACTTACAGGGACCTAAAGAAAACCTGGAAAAGTCAAATGAGTTGGTAAAAACTGTCTTCCAATTTGCTCTGGAAACAGATGTCCTAATGAAAATCTGAGAAAACAACAGCTTTTCCTTTGATGTACCAAAACCTTCTGTTTTCCTGAAAAAATAATAATTAAGCCTTTTAAAAGAATATTTTAGGAAGATAAACAGCTAGGGGTAATATATCCTTATACCAGAACTCACCTGATACTGACAAAATTGATAGGGTTTTTTTAGTAAAGCAAGCATGAATCTGCTCTCAGACAACCAAATTCTCAATTCAGTTAAGAGGTATAGATTTACTCATGGTTAGGACAAACAGCTAACCCTGGTAAAGATCAGATCCACAGATCCAGGCATCCTGCTCAGAAGCACAGGCTGCTACTTATATTTGAGACCCTGAAAATCTAAAATTTTCACATCTCTTAGAGAAAAAAGAGCTTACATCCCCCAACCCCTGATTTTTCTCTTAGTAAAAAAATAAACAAAGTACAATTTATGTGCAGTAATCAGACCAAAAACTTATTTTCTGTCACCACAGAATTATGACAACTTTTAATTACTCATTATGCCACTTGTGTCAACAAAAATGGAAGATTAATAGATGGGGTTTCAAAAGGTAGATATTGGTATATGCAAACATAAAATCCTAATGAAGTTTCAAAATGAGATTAAACAAGATTACAGCCACATAAGAAAAAGCTTTCAAAATCTGATGGAATAAAGAGATATCATAGTAGTTAAAATCCTGAGGTCTGGCCGAGTCTAGGTTAGCCTGGAGATGTCTGCAACTCTTTTCAGTTCCTTCTGAATTCCAATTCTTTGTCAACCTAGCAGATATCCTCAAAAATAGCACTTTCATTTAGGCTATTTAGAATGTTCTTTCTCTATTAATTCTACCACATAGTGTGTGTGAACAACAGGATTCCCTCTTGATATATTTCCCCACTCCAAATTAGTTTATGAAATAAGAAGGTCTAGCAGATTATCAAATTGGGCTGCTTTGCAAGCCACGAATTGCTTTTGCTTTCACTTCATCCAGAGGGAACACTTGAGCATCACAGTTCACAGAAACCATTTCTGCAATCTGCTTTTATGCATGAAGGACAAAGCCCAGATCAAGTACCACAGCTCTGCTTCCAAGCACAGCTCCAAACTGAATTTACAACTGCTCTCTGCACATGGCAACAGTCTGTATGCAGATCTGCATGCACAAATAAGCTTCCTCATGTCTTCCACTCATTTCTGAGCTTGCCTGACACTTGCTAATTCTTGTGCAAAGATAATCACGCAGTATCAACAGCAAGCCCAAAGTAATAAGTTTGTCTTTCAGCAGGATTTAAATTAGACTCAGCATCATGTTGTCAAGAGCTACGCCTAATAGCTGAGAAGCAACCCGCCTTCCAACGTGCTCTAAGAACAGTGCTCTGGAGCAGAATACAGGGTTTGAATTGGCTGCATTTGTCTATTTTTATGGAGAAAATAAGACTAACAATATGACACTGAGACTTCCCAGCAGTGACTGGGGTGTATTCAGAAAACACACACACAGTCTCTCTCAGCCCATCACATACAGGCAACCACAAACATCCACGATTTGTCAGCTAAATGAGGAGATTACTCCCAAGCACATCCTAATACTTTCTTTAGTAGAGTGGCATTTTAGGGAGCACTGAGTAATTCTTCTCCTTCAGCACACCAAAAAAGCAAAATGCATTCCTCCAATTTCACCCCTTGAATGGTGCAGTCTAGGCACTTGGACTACCTTAACCAAGAACAGACTGAAGAGAACCTGATTCCAGTATTTAACCCAACGTGTCACACACTTACATCTGGCATTTCTGTAGAGCAAAAACGGGTCTTGGAGCTGGAAATCGAGGTCTTTAGTAATAGGCTCCGTTCGATTTTCCATGCTCAGTCTGTTCATAATTGTGAAACCATGCCTTGGAGAAGCCGATCTGAAAAGGAACGAGTAGAAATCCCATCAAGTCGAGGAAAAAGGAAATCATAGGAATTTCTTTGTTGTGTAGTGCTTCAAATTCATTATTTATTTCTAAGAGACACTACAAAAATCTGATTTTGTTGCCAAGGAAATAAGAATTGACTCTTGCAGTTTCAGTAATCCTTTTAATTATGGCAAAGCCTTACATTATGTATAAACAGAAATAAACAGAAATCAGAAATAAACAGACCATCAGCATCACATGATCCAATGCCACCATCCACCCCATAAGCTCCTTGCTGCTGGATTTGATAGCAGCAATTAAAACAAGTCAGAGCAAGCCAAGTTCTCAGCACTCAGGTTAACAAATGCAGATGCTAACTGTCATCAAAGAGAGAATTTTCTATACCACCTAAAATGTAAGGATAAAAGTCACCATGTGAGAAACTGAAACAGGTTTCCCCAGAGCAGCTGTGAATCCTTGCCCATCCCTGAATAGTACCTGATAAATGAAGAACCTAAACCATGCTATGACGTCAAATCATTATGCTCATTCATGGAGATTACACCTCGAGTCACTTAGATAAAACTGTTAAACCTGTCATGATCCTGACAGGAGACACTCCTTTCAAACCAAGTTTGGCATTAAAGGAAAATATGATGGCTAAACATTTGGGAAAAGTGCCACCTCTGCTTAATTGCAGGTGTGTGGATTTCTCTATGAAACCAAAACACGGGAACTCCATTACAGGATTGGAGTCAACAACAAAAACAACCAAAAGGGAAATCCTTGACAAGAATCCTTGTTTGCAAGGCCCAATATTTCACTTAAAACAAACAAACAGTCCACGTTCATTGGTGTTCACCCAGTTGGAAGTCTGATATTTTGACTGTTCCTTGAAATCACAAAGATGAGCTGGGCAGTGAGTAAGTCAGCCCAAAATGGTGACATCATTTTACACTGTGACTAAAGTAATGAGAAGAAACAAAGGCAGCACCAGTGGTCTCCAAAATGTCTGTTGGCAATGTTTTTTCCACAGGACTTCATAAATTTGTTTCAAGTCACAGAAAATTAAAGTTAAAGCTGATGCACGATGTTACTCAGAGTTCACAACCTGTTCCATACTGCTGCCTAAAGTGCAGCCAGGCAGCAACCTGTGCCCTAAATGGAAACTTCCTCAGGCAACAGAAACAACAGTGAAAGATAACAAATACCAGAAGAACCAGGTTTCACCTTGTCAGTTCCTGAGCTTTGAAACCAACACACCAGGAAATACTGCTTGTTTTGCAGCACACAAGTCACCACATTCACCTAGTGCCAGCACAACAAAGGGTTGCTGCTTGCCTCTCGTGGTGATAATTTTACAGCATCTGATCTCCACTTACCTGAGAGCAGCTTAGAAAAGTTACTGATGACCATTGCCACTGCTAGTACAAGAGAGCTGCAAAGACTGAAACCAGCACTCCCACTTCCCAAAAAGCTCACAGGCTCTTGAGCCTCTCTGTCACCTCACACGCTTCTCAAAACCATCTCTTGCTTTCTCAGCCCTCCTACCAGATCCTCTTTGATATAAAAGCTGAAAAAGTAACTTTCTGCTTTGGTGTTATACCTCAGCAGCTACTGCAAGACCTGCTGACTGTGTAACTTTCTGATTTTAACAGCAGTCACAGAGAAATGCTGGGGCACCAACATGGAAACCCCAGTACCGGGCAGGCTTCACAACAGAACAAACACACATGCTAGAACAAATGGTGCAAAAAACTGATGCTCTGAAAGCCACAACCAGAGTTGCTGCTAAAAGCAAGCATTAAAACCATCCAAAATGTTGGATGAAATATGCATGAAAAATGAACACAAGTAGTATGAAAATTCCCTAAGTAGGGGACACACTCTGCCATTCTCTTCCTTGAATCAATATCACTATGTATTTCACTCTTTTTTGTTCAGACACTTTTAAATTGCAAATCCTATTTAAACCAACACAAAAGATGTCTACAGTTTACACATACTGACATTTAAATCACATTTGGAAGTCTTATCAAAATACAAGGTCATGTCTCCTTCAGAGTGTTTTCTTTCCCATGCTTGTTTCTGGTAGTTTCAGTTTCTTTTCACCCTTGAACAAAGGGGAGCATTTTATTTTATTCAGCCTTCCTCCATCCCAGTCAGCTTTTCCATATCCACAGATTTCACCTGTATATGTCAAAATGTAGTGTTCTCACCTTGTGTAAACAAACAGCGTTCCCTCCACATCCGTCTTCTCCTGAAGAAAAGGAACATTAAGAAAGTTGAAAACAGGGCAGTGTTTTGCTCACCACCTGTGAGCCCCCTTTTCTCTGTTTTACCACCACCATCAATTACACCTCTCTCACCCAAGGCAGGAAAAAATAATTAAACCCCATTTCATGGGCTGGTGGTGAGGGGCTGGAGCTAGCACAGGTCACCATGCAGCTGACCCAGGGTTTGAGATAAGATATGAAAAATGCTGCAGGCCCAACACCATGACATTAAACATTGCACTGGGTTAATTCTAGGGTACACCTGAGCACAACACACAGGCAAGAGGCAGAGAGAGGAGTTTTCAAAGGGCACACGCCCTCACGGACAATGTTGGTCACGGAGATGGGGAAAAACAACACAAAAGGCAGATTGAGCAGGTTCTTCAAACACAGGCCCTGAGCCTCACCATTACAGCAAGGCAAGAACCACCTGCCAAGAGCCTGAAAGTTCTATTGCCTAAAGTTTCCCCAAGGTAATTATGTTTGTACAACAATGCTTTTAGCACAGCTAACTCCACCACTCTTTTGCACACGTTTGGGTTCCATTATAGGTGTCAGAAGGGCAGAGGAGTGCCTGAGGCCCAGAGCCCTGGGTTAAACCCCAGCCTTCCACGACCTTGGATTAAACTCCAACCTCCACAGCCCTGGGTTAAACCTTGCTCTCCCATGGCCCCAAGTTAAACCCTAGTCTCCATGGCCTTGGGCTAAACTCCAGCTTCCACAGCCCTAGACCAAACCCTAGCCTACACTACCCCAGATTAAGCCCCAGCCTCCAGCGCAGGTGGCAGAACTCCTCCACCCTGCAGCCTCCCAAAGCTGCACTCCCGGGGCTCCTCAGCGTGCCCAGGGCGGCTGTTCACACACACCGGAGACACGTCTGGGGTACACGGGCAGGATTACACCGGCAGGCCCCGCCCGCTCCCCCACCCTCACACCTCGGCGGTGGGCGGGGCGTGCCGGAGGTGGGCGGGGCGTGCCGCGGCGAGGCCACGCCCCCCGGGCGCGCGGTGGGCGGGGCGGGCGCGCGCACGTACCCACTGGCTGGCGCGGTGGCCGAAGGTGTAGAGCGCCACCTGGCTGGCCACGTCCACGATGCCGCTGATGTAGGGGTCGTGCTGCCGCAGCGCCGCCAGGCTGATGTCCAGCCCCCGGCCCAGCGCCGCCGCCATCTTGCGCCCGCCGCGCAGCCCCCGCCAATCCAACGCCGAGCCGCGCCGCCCCGCGAGCAGCCGTCGCAATCGAGCGCCGAGCGCCGGCCGCTCAGGATGGGGCGGGCCTGGGACAGCAGGGACAGAGAGACGCGGAGTCACTTGGAGTGTCCACAGCAGCACGCAGGGTCACTTCTAGTGTCCACAGCAGCTCACAGGGTCACCTGGAATGTCCCCAGCAGCACGGGCACACGCCATTCCACATCCCATCCCACACGCCATGCCACATCCCGTGCCACACGCCGTCCCACATACCTGTCCGGGTGAGCCGGGCTGAGCCTGGTGGCCTCAGCTCCTCCCTGTTCTCCTGGAAGGGCCGTGGTGCTTCTGCTGCTGGCTGGCCTCGTCCCTCAGGAGCTACGGCTGTTTAGTGCAGCTTTACTTAAAGGGAAAGCTGAGGGGGATCCCATCAATACGTGTAAATATCACCAAGGGGAAAGCGCCAGACTGCAGTGGTGCCCAGTGACAGGATGAGGAGCGGTGGGCACAAGCTGAAAGACAAGGAGTTCACCTCAGCGTGTGGAAGAACTTTACACTAAGGGTGGCAGGGCGCTGGAACAGCTGCCCAAGGCGACTGTCGAGTCTCTCCAGCGACACAATCCTCGTGTGGATATATATACACACAAATATATATATATATACACACACAAGTGTATATATATATATATACACACACAAATATATGTATATATGTATGTACTCGTACGTGTGACAAGCAGCTGAAACCTAAACAAGCATACTATAATATGCATATGTTATATGTTATACAAACAGCGAGCAACAGATGGACAAGACCAAGGATTCAGTTGCCACGTTTTCCCATCAGACACACATATTTATCATTAATCTATTATATAAACCGACAGTTTACAGCAAATACACGAGCTTTATGAGGCGTGCAGATAAGCTCAGTACATACTTACATGGAAGAGATTTGTTTAACCCTCCTGCCTGAACCCCCTGCAAGAGCAAATTATTTTTACTTCATCATCTCAGACTGATGTAGCCATTCTGGAGGCAGTCCCCACCTTCCCTGTACAGAATCAGCAGGGTGATATATTTACTTCCAGAGAACAGGATGCCTTGGAAGAACCAAGGTGGTGGTACTGGATGCTGGCTTAATGGTTTGCAATGTTCCTGACACGTTTTCAGAAGGACAGTAGCTGGACAGAGGGGATGAGGCCTGCTGTTGTGTTTTCTTCCCTTCTTCTCGCTCCAGGCCAGATGGAGCCTGTGGGATAAAGCGAGCAGTAGCATCTGTTCCAAAAGCACACGGGCAAGCCTAGGTAAAAGACTCCCATCATGTGAAGTGAGGATAGGAGAGACCTGAGAGACAGCAAGCTGGGAATTCATAGAATTAACTGTAGGGACAGTGAGTCTCTTGAGTGGAGTTAGGAGTGGCCATGTTGTCGAGAAGGACAGAAAGAAAGGCTGGTTTCGGGACTTAGAAGAGACTCTACAGGTTTTATTGTAATGCAGAAGGCCACCAAAAATTGCATCACTAAGAATAAGGACCTACAGCTTACTCTGAGAGCATCTATTAGGAGAGGAAGCATCTGAACATACTCTGGTTATAATCTGTCTCACTTCCTCCTTGCCTAAAGCCACCTCGTTTAATTCGGGGCTGTGATGAAATACAGCTTTAGAGTTTAAAATTCTTTAAGTATTTTCTGTGGTGGGAAAATGGCTCTAAGCAGTTTCACTCCAAAGCTTTGGCTGACCTACAGATCCTGGAACAGCAAGGAAGATACATGAACTCATGGTGGACAAGGAAAACTGCTGTGCTTGGTCTGGACATGACCAGACTGGAAAGGCAAAAACAAAAAGGAAAAAGTAGTAAGTAAGGAAGATAAGTCAGCTGTTGCTTAAATAGTTAACAGATGCACATTAGTTTCTTTTTGCTGATTAAATAGTTCTCAATTCACTGTTTTCAACCACCCTTAAGCACATTCCTCCTCGTGTGCTGGGGCTTCTCTTTACCATCATCTTCAATTCTTTGGCAATTCTCCTGCTTACACAAAGTTCAAATTTGTTACCAAGGCTTAGAAGTGTGAAACTCTTGGAGTCCCACTCCTTGGCCTTTCCTTTACACATGCTTTTCCTGCCTCCAACAATAATACTTTAAAAAACGTGTGGGTTTTTTTTTTTCCCTTCAAATCTCTTGAAGCAGACCTGTCAGATATTTTGGCTGTCTGTTTCTGTTTGTAGCTGCTTTTTACCATCTCCCTCAGAGGTTCCTGTGCCCCTTTCTCATAGAGCTGGACAGACAGTTCCGTAACATTGTGTTTTGAGCCAGCAAACCTGTCAAGCTTCTCATCAGGCCTTTTTGTATTTTCTGTTACACTCTGAGGTACCTTCAGTGGGTTCCAGCTGTTTTCCTGCATAAGTGGAATGTAATTGCTCCTTCCATTTAGCCTGAAGTAAATATACTTAATAAAGCCATTAGTTCTGCCCTGCTTTATGGGATCACTTGATAGCAGACTAAAAATTTTCCAATGAAACAAGATGCTGTTAAGAAGAGAAGCACTCTGAATTCTCACTGCATCTAAAAACTTAAGGATGTTTTAGCAAAAATGTCACAGCTTAAAAACATTGATTCTTTAAACTATGGTTCTTTTTCTTACAGGCAGTAATCCAGTAGTTCATGATAACTGTAAAATCGAGAATGAATGATTTTGCTGTAATTTTGTTTATGAAACAAAGTAATTTTCTAGCTTTCAAAATGTCATAATTTTTTGAGGATTATAATTAGAATGTCACTTTTTTTGTCTTCTACCTACCTGGATGCTGTTTTGTTAAAAGAACCCAAACCAGATCTTGCTTTTGATGTGGCATGGAAAAGATTTTGTGTAGGTAATATTCAGGCCAATTTAAGGCAAAACCCATGCAGCATGACATTTCAAAGGTCTCCTTTAATAACAAATGTGAAGATGGTTGGGCCAAACCTTTTCACAAGGGTTGTTCAAGCAGTCATTAAACCTTCACATTCAAGAATCTGTGATACTTTTAAAGATCCAGGCATGCTTCCTGCAGCAAATTATTAACACTGAGCATGTGATTTTCTGTGGATTTATTTGGGGGCACTGCTGAGCATGTGCGAGCCCTGCCCCAGGTCCCAGGCATTCAGTCCTGCCCTTCTGGCACCTTGGTTCTGGCCTGGCACAGGTGTGTGCGTGGCCTCAGTGTGAACCAGACAGATGGGGGAAATGAACTGTGTGAGAAACAAGTGTTCCCAGCCCTGCTGAGCTCACAGCCTCCCCTGGCTGCCTGCCTACCTGCCCACACTCGCTCCTTCCTCTGAGCTGCGCCTTTTTCTGATAAACAGCAGAAATTGCTTGAGCCAAGGTAGTGCTGAGCACCTCATTCCCCTCATGTCCTCTTTTCCAGCCCCTTTGGAGCTCTTATTGCATGGTAGTTGCCTTTTTCCTTTTTATTCCTTCCTAAAGGCTGCCACAATTTTCTTCTCACTCTGACTGGTGGCACCACTGCTGCCCTTGCTAGAGGAGAGACTGCTGAGGCAGCACTCCTGAGTTCCTCTTGCTCATCCAGTGTGGGAAATCAAAGGATGGAAATTCTCTGGACCTTGTGCATGCAGGCCCAAATACAGCAGAGAGTACACGGTTCGACCTGAAACCTTGGAAAAGGCTTCCAAATTTACAGATCATAAGAATGAAAACGAATCAAAATTAAAATTAATCCAGTTTACAGATCAGTAAGAATGTGAGTTTGTAGTTTAAACAGAGACATATTGAGCTGGGCAGTGGAAAGTTGTAATGTTTAAGATACAGAAGTAGTTATAAAGATAATAAGAAGTATTAAGGTGTAGCAGCATAAGTTTGTGTGTCATTGGATGATTAGACAAGAGCGTCGGCACTGTGGCAGAGAAATATAAAACAAATTAGTTAGGGATTGGTGTGAAAGTAAAAGCATTCTTTGTGGCAGTAGTTTATTGGCTAATTAACTTTTAAAAGACCTTGTAACCTGTGATCTTCTATCCACTGACCACCAGGTCCTAGGGTATGCAGTGAAGACGTTCTCACCCTTCATAAGACTATAGAAGAAGAACAATAAATCATGTTTTAAGACATCTCCAAGGGGTCCCATCTCTCTTAATATCCCAAAAATCCAGGGCCACTTAAATGCATTTGTGTGATGCCTTCCAGCATGCTGCTTTCCTGGCAGCAGCAGGTTGCTCTGGTGGAGCCAGAATGATCCAGCAAGGCTTGATTAACCATGCTCCACATATTCCTGGGCATGTGCCTTCAGTGCTTCAGCATGGTGGCTCTCCTTCTTTGGGAACCAGTGCCCTCTGCTTTGTGCTGGAGTCTGGCTGCATCCCTCTCCTGGCACAAATAATTTGAAATATGTGATCTTTTCAGCCCACATTTATTAAGGCTCTCAGTAGCCTTGCACTGGAATATTTTCCTCATGTTTGAAAGTTGAAATTCTCAGCTGTGCTCTGAGACCACTTCTTAACTCCAGCCCTAATGGTTAAAACAATTTTAGTCTTTTTGTTAGCAATTTATTTCTTGCTAAAGGTTCCTTCATGAGTGTAGGGTCAGACTATTATAGTTTCATCTGTTGCTGTTATTAAAATACTCTCTCTCTGCACAAAAACTAAATCTGGCTGGTTTCATTCCAATTCTAAACAGCTTCCCCCTGCCCCCAGATAAACCCCAGCACATTAGGCTCTGAACAGCCACCTGTTTGTCAGCAGTGTGGCTCCTTGGTAAAGTTTATGAGACTGTTTTGAGATTTTCTGCAGTGTTAGTCCACACAGGAATGGGATAGTGTTCTTTAGCATTGTTGGGGCTGGGATTCTGGTATTACACATACTGTGTACAAAGTAATTAACTCTAATTTACTGTGATTTTCAGTTGAGGGTTGCATTTTTCCTGCATGTAAGAGACTGGGTTTTTACCAAAGCACTTTTTTTTTTTTTTCTCTTTGACAGACCTACTGTCATAATCACTTAGCAAAATATAACTCTTCATTTCTTCTTTTGCTAAGCATTTATCTGCCAGATACTGAGCTTTACCTTTTTATAGGCCCAGTTTCTGCCAGTGGCTTAGCTTTAGGAGAGCTAGAGGAAAGTTACCTACTGTCATTAGTAGGGCTACAGTTTTTTCCTTTCTAACTTCCTATGTACATGTTATAATTGTGAAGAATTCGTTTTGATTTACCTTCAGTAACTTTTCAGAGTGCATAATCTGAGCTGCAAAAACAAATTTAACACCAGGAAAAGACTTACTTCAGGAGGAGGAAGGAAGAGTCTATACCAATATAATTGCATTGAATTGTAGTGTTATTCAGGAAAAAAAATCTTCCTTGTGTATATTTAATCAGTTAAAAAAAAATTATCAGTGTTAGATTTTCAATGTTTTAAGTGACTATATGATTTCACTGCCTTGTCTTTAGATAAGCAGAAATGAGAATATGATAAACCTAAAGAAGATGTATGGAATATTTTGTGTGTGTGGAATACTTTTCCTGGTTGCATTGCCTTTATCCCCAAAATTTGCCTGACTTCTATATATTTGTATAGAATACAAATTCTATACATTTGGGAGTATGATTCTGTCAGATCGCTTAATAAAATTCTAGATTTCATCCTCCAGTCTCTCTCCAATGCTGATCATATTCCAAACATATATTGTTGATTTCCCTGCTATAGCAAAGAAAAAATACTGTCAAAACTTACAGAAGGCTTTTTCCTCCTTCTTTATTTATTTAATGTAGCAGAATTCACTAACTGCAGTAACATTTCTCATAAGGTTTAACTTTGCAAACTCCTTTACTTCCGCCCCCATGCTACTTTAATTACAGTTAAAATTTAACACTAGATTTTATCATGAGGAGGCAACCATTTGGAGCCAGTGTGTGATTTTCTTTCTGTGGTTTTGTTACCACAACTGTCTGTGCCAAAGTTCAGTAAAATATTATTGATAGCTGTTACCTATTGCTGTCCTGATAAACTGACATAAACTGTTTGGAGCCATCCATTTCATCCTTTGCTTGGTTGATTGGCTGAACAAGCCACCGAAATATTGAAGAGGATGAGGCAGTCCTGCTATTTCCCATAGGTTAATAAGGTACAGGAGCAATTATATCTTCTCTAAGATAATACCTTTCCAACCACATCTCTCTGGTAATCACCATTTAATTTGGCAGAATCAAACACCTGTTGCTCTAAAAGAGGCATTTTCCAAGCATTTACAGAGAAGATGCCCCTATTTAATTAATTCCTCGTATGGAAAGTTTCATTAGATAATTGCATTAAGTCAGGACCTTATTTTTATGCCTCACCTGGCAGAGCAGCTGTTGCCCTGTGAAGGGAATGGAGTCATCACAAGCCACTGCTGCTGCTGCAGAGAAACCCACAGTGTTCACAGTGCTGGGGAGTTGTGCCTGTGGTGCCAAAATATCTTTTTATGGGTTCTGACCATTCCCATCAGCTTTTGTTTGAACTACTTGGGGAAGTAGAAAGAGAAAGTCTGAATAACTTTATACTTTTAGCTGTTACAGTGTTACTTTATTAAGAGAATTTGCATTATTTCCTTCTCTACTGGCAGAAGTATCCTCTTGGGTTTTGTTGATGTGTTTGTTTTTTAAGTGAAGAATGTTGGTGTTTGTTAAAGACTCATACAGCATTTCATACCTTTAGATAAAAGTGGATGAAGAGTGTTGCAACAATACTAAATTTCAGAGAGCAGATAAATATCAGGAAGGATCCCTAAAGTTAAAGAAACCAAGCAAATAAAGGGACATTTCTGCCTTAACTATTCCCCCAATGCTTTTTTATTTTTGATAGCTGCCTGTGGGTATTGCTGTGGGGAAAATCTTGTGCTGCTAATGGCTCTTTCAGCTCTGCTCCTCCAGGTGGGCAGAGCTGCTGAAGGCTCTCATAAATACACCTTCCGTAGTTAAAGTTAGCCTTAAAAGGTATTTTAAATGTCCTTTAAGGTAAGATCACCTAACCTATAATAGCATGATTTTGGCACAACAACTTAGGTGATCATTTTTATTTGTTACTGCCTTTATTTGGCTAGAAAATAGGAAGAAAAGATTTGTTTTAAAGTAAGTTTCTTTCAAACTGAAAATTGACTTTTCCCCCCTTTTCTATGCAGCATGTTGCAATAAGGATCCACAATTACCTCTATGCTTTAAATGCAATTACTTGCAGCTTCCTGGAGAGTAAAAATACTGCATGTTTGTTTTAAACCTACATTTTGGTCATTATTTGTGTTGCTTTAGGGTTTGTGGGTATGAGAAGAAAGGCCTGGGTAGAAAAAGGAATTCAGATTTGTATAACTAAACCAGAAACCAAAACTTGCTAACATTTGAAGTGTTGCCCTTGGAAACAATAAATGCAGTCTACGCCTGGTTTGTAGAAGGGCTGGATTTAGCCAAAGGCACCTTCCATCAGGCAGCCAATACAATATTTAAGCACTTTTGAATGAGATTTTGAAGTGGAAACGAAAGGTATTAGCACCACAAACCTCCAGTGAGTGTCTGACTCTGGGTTTATTACAGTTGTGTGAATTTGTTTCCCTCGGTGGATTCTGAGAGCTGCAAAGGCATTTGGCTGTCCCTCTCTTACAATCTGATTTTGTCATTTTCTGGTGATGCTGTGCTGCATCTTCTGTCAGATTAAATTTACAGGCGTATTACCTCGCCTGACAGAAACATGAACTGCATGGATTTTTCAAAGGAAAGCTTCCATAAGGAGTAACAGGACAGGGTTTCTTAATTTTCTTTTTTTATTTTTTCCTCTTATTTTTTATGCTGGTTTGTCCAAATCTGTTAATTTTATTATCATCCTAAATTAATCTTATACTTTCGAGCTGAGCTTGCTTTCTTATCTACAATGAAATTGCTGTGTCATCGAAGCACTAGTAAACCTACCAAGTTTAAAATTAAATCAGGTTCAGGACATTTTTGTTTGGGATTTTCGTTATTTACTTTTGACTTACTATTCAGCTTTAAGGAAAGACCCTTCTGCAGCTGTTTTACACAGCTTCTGAGGGAGTTCTGTTACTACAAGGTCAGCTAATACAGCGTTTCAGGGTGCTCTCAGAACTGCAGGATTCAGGTTGGAAGGGGCATCTGGAGGTGTTTCTCAACATGATCATAAAGAGGAGGAGGTGACCATTGGAGGAAAACTCCTGGGGGTGTTGTGTCATTGTTGGTGCAATACAGAAACATCCAGACTGGGCAGGTGGGATGCACGAAGCACAGCTGGTGTCACCAGGGGATGGAAGGACCAGGAAGTTTGGGATGGACTGCAGGAGGCAGGGCTGAGGTGGAACAAGGCTTGCTGTGCTGGAGGGGAAGGCAGGATTGGCATGCAGGCAAAACTGAAGGAGGTTTGCCACCAGAACGGGACACCAGCAAGGGACAAAATGAAATGGGGAGGACAGGGTTGTGTAGGTCTGGAGGCAGGAAAACTCAGGTAGAATGTGAAGCTGGAAATAGAGTAAGAGGAGTGTTTTGATGGAAGGAAATGCTGAGCACAAGGATGGGTAAACAGTGTGCCGTCATTACCAAGAACTGTCCTTCTGCCACGACAATTTTTGAGGTCACTTTAATTGCTGATTGTGACGTTACCCAGCTAGAAGTGGCTGCTGCTAGAGAGCAGAACCTATGGGTAGTCTCCCCTCCTGCAGCACTGAGCAATTGGAAAGCAGACACAGCAGCACATAGATTTTCTGTCTCTTTGTCTCTGAGGGGTGTCTGAGGGATAGAGACCAACAGACATTTTTTCTTAAGCAAGAAAGAGATGTAGGCTTAACAATTGTAAGAGAAGTTGATTGACCATCAAGAAAAATGTTGTAATGATTGAGGAAGCATTTATGAAATGATAAAGCCTGCTAGAAAGCATCTCTGTTTTCCCTACTACTTGGCAACAGTTGCCACAAGATGTAGAAGCCCTCTGTACAGTTCCAAGAGAGATGATGCGGTCTAACATTTTCAAATGTCTAAGTATCATTAACTCCAGCTGACAAATAGCAGCTCTATTTTATCCTAAAAATCGTACTTATCCTAAAAGTATGTCAATAGAGACTGTGGTTTAGGATATAGAGGGAGGAAAAGGCGTGGGGTACTATTTTTAACATTCTATCTACAATATTGCTGTTTGCAAAAATTATGTAAACCAAGCTGTTTTGTCTGAGCTTTGGGTAGTATATATATGTGTGATTGTATGCAAAAAACCCACAGGTCCAAAAGGAGAGACAGGCTCATTTTACTTATCACTGAAAATTTCAAGCAATGAAATGATGTAAAGCTTCTCTGAAGTTTGATTTCCTCTTATCTGCATTAACTCCATCAGTGATGACTCCATTTTCATTCAGTGTAAGTGAATAAGATTGCCTGACTTATGGGTTTTTCCTTTCACATGGTAAATTCATCTTGCTCTACTAGGAGGGAATGATAACCACATTAGTTTTGTAGTTGCATTGATTCTGAGCTGTCCTGTGGCACTGAGGAATATGATCTTTGTTCTGTGAATGAGAGTACTGTACTTCAACTGCTGTAGTAACAAGAAAAAGATGTCAAATCTGCCTTTTCTGTAAAAGTGTTTCTGAACAGATCTTTGACTCAAACTAAAGTAGTAGCAACAGGAATGGAGATTCCACAGCATTTCTGGGCAACGTATCCCAGTGTTTTATTACCCTCATGATTAAAAAAAAAAGTTAAATGTTTTGTGTCTAATTGGAATTTTCCTAGTTTATGACTTATCTGCTGCCCTTGCTACGTACCTCTGATAAGAGGCAGGCACCAACTGCTCTATACCCTCCTCTTGAACACCTGAAGACAGCAAAAAGGTCTGTCTTAGTCATCTCTTCCTCAAGCTTAGCAAGCCCAGTTCTCTCAGCCTGTGCTCATTCAGCGTGTGCCTCAGCCCCCTAATTCTCTTAGAGGCTCTGGACTTGTTCTTATTGCAGTATCTTGTACTGAGCAGCCCCCAAAAAATGGGGCATTCCAGTCGTGGGCTCCCAGGATGACTTCCCTGGGACCTGCTGGCAACACTCTTGGGTCCAGGATGTGGTTGGCCTCTTTCACAGCCAGGCCATGCTACTTGCTCATGTTTAGCTTTTTGTCTACCAGGACACCTGACTCTTTATTGCAAAGCTGCTTCCCAGCCTCTACTGATGCATGGGATTATTCCATGTTTATTCCAGGGTTTGGCATTTGTGATTTGTGGCAGTCCAGGGAAATTTTCATCTCGCTTCCATATCTAATCTACAGCTCTGCAACTGAGCTACACAGTTGTGTGGGAGACTGTCAGAGACTTTTCTAAAGCCAGGATAAGTAGCACCCATTACCTTCCCCTTGTGCACAGAGCCAGTGATCTTGCCATGGAACAGTCAGGTGTGTGTGGCTTTGTATTCCAACCTAGTTGTTCCTTTTTATCCTTTGTCTGCTTGGATATGGCTTCTAAGATGACTTACTCCATGATCTTTCCAGGAACTGGAAAGGCTGACTGCCCTACAGGAGGAGCTCCTTGGTTCCTCCTTCTTGGAGATGGATTGGGATGAGTACCTGAGCCTTATCCATGTCCTTTGTCACTGCTTTTCCTGCCAGGCTGAGCATTGGGGCCATCTCCTTCCCAGCCTTCCCTTTGCTGCCAATGTACTTACAGAAGCCCTTCTGCAATTTAATCTCTCAGTTTTTTCCAGCTACATCTGAGCTTTGGCATTGGCCTTCCATCTCCATGTTCTTGAGCTGAGATGGGAATTCCCTGTTCATCTGTGCTGGCTTCCTGCCATGCTGGCCTCCCTCCTGCCTGGCAGGCTGACCTGTTCCTGTGCACTCAAAAGGGGCTCTGTGAGGAGCTGCCACATGTCCTGGGTCACTCAGCCCTGCAGGGCAGTGTTCTGTGGGATCCCCCACAGCCCATTCCTAAACAGACTGAAATATAGCCTGAATTCCAAAGTTGTGACTCCAATAATTCTCTTGCTCAGTTTCTTCCAGGATGCTGAACTGCAGAATGGTGTGTTTGCTGCAGCCTTGCTGCCCTTGACCTTCCCATCGCCTAGCCCCTCATCCTTTTTCTATGAATACCAGGCTGAATGCCTCTCCTAGTCTTCTTCTTGATAAGCCAGATCAAGAAATTGTCATCAACATATTAACAGGATTATTTGTGAGAAGGAATTGATTTCATGAAGTGTCTAGTTCAAAATTACAGACTAAAGAAGTTTGAATAAGTTTCCCAAACTACTGGGTAATTATCCAAACAGAACCATTTAAAGCTCTTCCACTCCTTGTATTAATAGGAGCCACAATATTCCCATGCTGACTATGAGAGGAAAAATCAATATCAGCAAACGTACATTCATATTGATTTATCTTCCCTTTTGGTTTTCTAATTTAGTAAAGGCTACTAATGCAACATTACATAAAGATTCTCAGGAGAGTAGAAGGGCTAATAGGAGCAGGTACTGCTGTTTGTTCTGGGGAAGTGAACTGACTGTACTGCTCAGAGTCAATTGCTGCCCAGTCTCTGATACATGGATTTTGAGCTGTGAATCATAGAGCATTATTCCAGGGAAAGGGATTAGAAGGAAGTATCCAGATGACTTTTTGGAATCCAGGCCCAGCACACTGTTAGGACTTTTGAATGTCTTCATACACATGTACAGAGTTGTTGGTAACCTTTATTAAATTAAGCTAAAAAAGGGTTTTCAGATCATGTCCAATTCGTATGCATATATTTGATTGTTAATGCATTATTTCATGTCTTGTATGAGGAAAAAGGAATGCCTTATGAAAATAATAATTTTGTTTCAGTTAATCATTCTAAACAAAGCAAAGGAGAGGAAATGTTTTGTATTATTTGAAAACTGAAGGTTATGACAGTCCAGGACATCAGAAAGTTGTCACATGGGAAAATGAGTCAGCTAGACACTTATATGTTACATCCTCAGAGATTAAAAAGGGATGTGGTATAGTACAAGCTATTGCATGTTTCTACTGGTATAAAGCTTCAGAAAAAAAAGCCTTTTCGTAAAAAAAAATCCTTATAGTGTCACAAACATGGAAATGCAACAGGTTATAAAATAGGGAGAGCATTCTCTGTGCTCTTACTATGCACCATCAAGAGGCACAGATTCATGATTGGAAGTTTTCCACATGATTGGATTTTTTTTTCCTCCCCTTTTCAAGGATAGGGCACTCCCGAGGACACTGTCAAAAAGTAGGACATTTCCTTATCCTACCAAAGGACAAGGAAAACAACAGATTACTGAAAAATAAGACAGAATAATTAGGTCATTGAAGGTCTGGGCTCATGGAGATATTTAGTGTCCCAGAAGAATGGCTGATAATCTGCAGCTGAAAAATCCCATTTTGAGGGTGACTGTAAAAGTTGAGTTCTGTCTTCCAAGGCCCAAATTCCTAACTTTTTTCAACTTTTGTTCAGTTTGGCCATCAAGGCATTCTGCTGGAGAAGTAAATGCAAGGACAGCGTTTGTCCCACTCTAATTGATGGAAAATTAATTTTCCTTACTCACCTTCATTGAACCGTCAACAAGTTCTTGCCTATAAAGGAGAATTCCAGCTTGATTTGGAGTACCAAATGACAGGGTGGTTGTCTCCAAATGGCCATGGCACCACAGTTTGGCAAACTGTGTTCAGCCTGCACTTTCCTATTGTCCATCACAGCAAAGACTGTGACTCCTGCCGGGAGTTACAGTGATCCCAGAGTGGTTCCCCTGTAGAGATCTGCCTTTTTTCCAGGGGAAGGGGTTTCACTGTAAACTGAACCTCTCTACCCAGCCTTTTAGTTCCAAAGGTGGAGAAGATAAATCAGTATCACAGAAGTAAGGTATTCCAGGGGTTCTGCCAGGAAGCAGTACTTGAACATAACGTAAATATTTTAATTCCGTGGAAACAGAGTGATGGTGTTACTCACAGAGGCTTAATTCTTGTGTTGTTCACACAGAATTTTGGACATCACTTCCTCAGTATGCACCTCCTGGAACACAGGCTTTCACCCACCCCCAAATTTGAATACACAAAATGGTTTTGCTGCACAGTTTATTAAAACAGCTGAAACATTTCAATTCATAGCCCTTATTTTACCATTTGGAAAACAGGAGTAACTGATAACAAGTGTGGGTGATCATACTTATGTCAACCCTGAGGAGAAAACAGGGGCTAAACCTGCTAGAGAGTGTAGAGATCCAGAGATGAAGTTCTAGTTAATTTTTAAGTTCAGTGCGTCTTGTGTTCTGGGGTGGTTCTGGCCCTATAGCTTGTTCTTTTTCCATACTGAGCATATGGAAATCACAATTCTTTCATGGAACTTTAACTCGACGAGATTCAAGTCATGTACGTGACAGAAGGCCTTGAAATCTGGGCAATGTTGCTTGTCAGATTGCAAGTCCTGGCTCTGAAGCATTTATTACCCATTTTCATTGGGAATTTCTAGTGTGTGAATTTTTGAATATTGTGGGATAGAGCACTTCTTGCTCTTCTTTTAAAAATGACTGATTTTTTTTCTTCCAGAAACTTGCAGAATAAATTCAACTTCCACGCTGAGAAATTTCAATCTAGTTAAAACTTTGTTATCAAAAACTGTAAAGATGTCTTGTAGTAGTGTTGCCTTGTACTTATGTTGTGTTAAAGA
Source organism: Brachypodius melanocephalos (assembly GCA_013398615.1). NCBI lineage: Eukaryota > Metazoa > Chordata > Aves > Passeriformes > Pycnonotidae > Brachypodius > Brachypodius melanocephalos. The sequence goes on from VZSR01001863.1 coordinate 1,259,755, forward strand.
GGGGTTATTTTTAAATGAAAATCAAATGACAGCGTACCATTTAGTAACACTGTAGTTCGTGTGGATTTTCAGTTCTTTTGTTACAAGATCTCAAACAATTTCACAAATACCTCAGTGAGATGCAGAAATGCCATATTCATCTTACTTATAAATAAAAGTAGGGCGGGGAAGGCTGCATTTGGTCAGTGTGAGTAAAGAAGCAACACATGTTTGAGGCAGAGATAAAATAAGTTACTGAGTCCTTCCTGTTAACCTTTGAAACTGCAGATTTAGGGAATACTTGATAGTTCCATTTTTGTTTAGGTTGCCTGAGGTCAGCGTGGCACTGTGACTTCAATAACTTTCAGGTCCATTATTGTTTGCACAGTCACTTGTTTACTGGCAAGAATTTATGTATTTTTTTTTACCCTCCATATACCCAGGTAATGCCTGGGCATGTCCTGCCTGAGTGTCTGGTGAGTGAATCAAGTGCTTTAGGTATTCACTTCCATCATTTTGGTCTGGCTGGGGCAAAAGCACGATCCTCTGTGATATCCGGTCTAAAAAAAGGCTTCTCAAGGCAAAGATTATCTTGAAAATAATTATGGATAATTTCTAATAGAGGACTGTCTTGATGCCCTTTCTTTAAAGGGAGTCTATTGACTGTAAGTTAAATGGACACCCTCAAGAAAAAAATTTCAAGAGCAAAATTTTTAATGTGTTTGAGCTGTAGACCTGTAGCTTTTAGAACTATTTTTTAAAAATCCATACTGATACTGTTGGTTTATGTTTTGCTTTGGATTCTTATGACAATGACCAGTGCCATTCTGCATTTACAACCATTTTTACCTTCTACTTCTACTGCACTGGCGAGTAGTCTACCTCGTGTAGCTTGGTGAGGTTATTACCCTCTTTACACTCATAGATTTGCCCATATTAATGAAGTACCTCTGAAGATACCTAATATATCATGTATGGACAATTCTCTGCTGGTGAAAAAATAATAAGAATTATTTTTTCAGAAATATTTCCAGTATTTAGCAAGTTTGCCAGTCAAAATATTGATATACAGCGTTGTATGTAAGTGAGGTCATTTCCCTCACAGAGAATTTAGCAAGGACACGTCAAGTGTGTGTTCCTTTTTCTGTAAGCTTCAATAATAAATTACTCTGCACTTACCAATCTACTCTTGCCACCCTGAAGTGGGAGCACACCAGATTCCACAGTGCCACAGGAAGGAGAACATGGGAAAATGTCAGTACAAACATCCTTACTCACTCTGTGTAGTGGCTGGGAAGTAAAGCGTGGAGGACATGACAATTTGGCTAAAGCAAGATATGTCTTGAAACTAAAGAAGATGAAGAAATTGTCTTTGTCTCTTTTTGGTACTTTAAATCTGATCTGAACCCAGAAAGCTAAGTAAGGATAAGAATGAAAATCCACAAGGAAAGTATGCAGAAGATGCAATGAATTGATACCTTAAACAGCCTCAAGTATGGAAGAAACAAAAGTAAAATATGTCATGTTTTTTTCCTTATTTTTGGGTTTTTTTTGGGAGGGGTGGTTGGAAAGTTGGGACAGCTGGTAAATTTCTTATTTAAATATAGTGTATTTTAAGGTGCACTCTGGCTTATCCTTTGGAACTCAATGGCAGCAAGTGTCTAATAACAAAAGTTTTGAGTATTTCAGAAGTTATTAATCTTTCTCTGAGGATTCAGTAGTCATTGTCACTCTCATATTGAGGATGACAGCACTCCTTTCCTGGATATTTTGTTATTATGAGAGCAAATTATTCAATACCACTGAAATATAGTAAAGTATACTTTATGTATCACTTGTAGTAACTTCCACGTGGTGGCCTCTCACATGCTGACATTTTTCCCATTGGGTTTATTGTTGCCACGTTGTTTTTCCCTGCACTTTTTGGGGAGCACATGGCACATGGCTCAGGTCACTTGGTGAACGTATCCCCTGTTCAGAGCTGAAGAGAGGCTATGTGGAGAGGGCAGTGCACTGTCCTGTTTGCTTTCTTGGGTATTCTGTGGTATACACAGCTGCAGGAAGCACAGCTTGATCCCTTCTGGAATCACTTTTTACAGTAATTCCTTATTTCTTATTTCGGAAGAAATGAGGTGCTGGAAAGCTGCTTCATTCTCACCCTGCTGCATGTGTGTTTTCTGGTGGGAGACGATAATTCAGCTCGGTGATGCCTTTATGATGTTCACTGTAGTTTTTTGGGTCCAGCTCTGCCAAGTGTGTAGATGGTAGCAGGCCAAATGCAGCCTTTAACTTTTGTCTACAAAGAGCTTAATTTGGTCCTGGCATTAGTTCTGATTGCTTAAAGCCACAAAACAACTCTTTTCCTTTCTTTTAACCCTACACAAAGGAGACTGCTGCTAGTGTTGCAAGATAATTGAGCCAGAGCCTCTTGCAATCAAAAGATGATTAGCTTCTTGTGTTTGTGTGTGTTCTGATGTGAACCAATCTATTATGTCTGTTTTGTGTTCCTAGGGATGCACTATTTTTATGTGGAACTTGCAAAAGCAGCCGCAGTTCACTGATGTTTATTGGTGACCTTGTCTTGTCCTCTGAATTATGGACAGTCTGCTTTGAACATGGGGAAATGCTACTCACAGTCATTAAGTGGATGTTAGGGTTTTTTGTAGTTGTTTAACCTCTCCAAGGCCCTGCTGCAATTCTAGATGTAAAAAAAAGAAAGAAGAAAAACTGAATGATGAGTGTTTAAAGCTGACATATTTATAGAAGCAGTTTTTTATTTAAAAATAGCATTTGTGCCTGAGAAGATCAGATGTACCACTTCAGTATGAAAAGCCAAACCAGATTTTAGTTCATATTGTTAATAGAAATTGTATGAAATTTGATAATGTAATTTAGCTGAAAGTATTTTCTTCTAGTCTAGGTTTTGGAGTGGCTTTTATGCTACTAATTATTATAAAGAAAACTATTCTTTAAAAATTTTGTGTTTTTTATAGTTATAGAATGAAAAGAGCAGTAGTTAAATTACTGTTTATTAAAGAAGAGAATATATCAAGTATCAGAACACAAGCCATAGAGCTGAAGTCTCTCAAATTAAAATGAAGGCAAATGATATTAGAAAAATCATTTTGCTTAGTAAGGGAAGATAGATGGGTATCCCATCACCAGCCAAGTACAATATACTAAGCTGAAAGTGTGTTCTAAGTAGATTACAATTGAAAACTGGATTATTTAGGATCAAAAGTTACCTTAATTGCTCGTGAAGGAAACTTATGGACTTGAAAATCTATCCTTTATTAAAAATTAAAAGAAACATTATGTGAAATCATGAAGTTCTTACTGATCTGAAGTCACTATTTAGGTTGATTAACATTTTACCTGAATGAATGTAAGTCCTGCAGGATGTGGCCCAAGTGATTTGAAGGTGGTGGGCAATTGTTAATGCTACAGGGTCAAAATTGTATCCAAATTTGGATTGTTTGGAAATGCTTCCTTATTTGAGAAATCCTACACTGATGGGCTTGAAAGACTAAAGAAATATCCTGAATTTCTCTTCTGAAGCGCGGGAAAAGGGTGTAACATACTGTGGTGTTTTTTTCAGCTCAGTGGAAAGAACTCTTGCACATTCTTTGTAAAGTGCTAAATTGTGACAGAGAATAAAAGAAATTACTTGTGGGTTATTGCTTTGACTTTTCAAATATTATCTTAGAGGAAGAGAAGTGCCCACAGAGCAATAATCTGCAACTCCAAATAAAAAATGTAAATTTGAATGCATTTTGAGGAGTGATATTTCCAATACTGTGACAACTCAAATAAAAATTTTGAAGATAGAAGTCTGCCCAAAACTTTGGCTACTGATTGTAGAAACCAAATCCTGTCTGAACAAGGAGAAATTCCTGCTTCATGTTTCCTCAGAATGACAGATCTCCTTGGCTTTGCAGCCTTCCTCCCCAAACCAGAGTGAAGCAGAACTCCTGATTCTCTTCTCAAGAGGAGGCAGCATGCAAACATTAACTCCATCGCATCATATCACGCCGTCTGGCTCCGCCAGCTTGGAAAGGATGGCCTTAGTCGTGTAGCTGTCCTTACTCATGGCTGACAGGAAACAGCAAATTAATTGGGAGTCCAATTGTGATTTACCTTTTACACCTTACTCTTGACCTCCATGGTCTGCCATTTATTTTGTCTTTGAAAGGCCTAACACTTCTGAGTGTCTTGTTTGATCTATTAAGAAGGGAATATTTGTTGTATACTGGAGCACTGAGTATATAAAGAAAGACAAAAAGTAGGTGGAGGTTGGCATGGAGCTTAAGTTTTCTTTTAAAAAACCACAAAACTCTTTTTAAGCTACAGGGTTGAACTAATATACTTTTCTGTGAGGGTCCATTAAATATTTGTTCTCAGAGATATTTATGGACAGAGAGGGGAATGTTAACATCCAGGAATACTGCAAGGCAGCCATCTACTCACCTTTTAATTTCCTAATACAGCATTGACCTGACATCCTGATTTATTGGAAAAGACATTGGATCTTGCAAGTATCATTGTGCTACAAAGTTTCCAGGATCCCTGTGATTTAGTCAGGTTGAATCTAAGCATAAAGATCTTATTTTCTGTCTTCGTAGATACTCTGAGAATGAATTAGTCAATATTTTGCAATGGTTCAAAGAGTTAAAATTCTATGTAAACATGGCAACTTGGTTCTTCACTCCAGTGTAGCCCAGCTTTTAGTTGTCCTACTTGCCATAGTACCAGCAATTGAGCTCTTGCAAAATCTGTTTTAGTTACTAATCCAATGGGAGTTCAAGAAGAAATTAGGGTGACAGCAGATGTAGTAAAGCTGGTCAGCAGGTTCCATTCTTCTCCTGAAATAAGTGCTGAGCTAACAAAACGATGGTTTGGGTTTCACTGTGCTGCCTGTGACATGCAGCTGGTAGCTCAACAATTTATGGTCATTCTACATCTCACTGAACCTTTTCATATTCATATTCTGACCAAGTTCTTACAACAGTAAATCATTTCACATGGCATTTTTCAATTGCAATTTCAAAGTACGGTGCAGTGTTAATTCAAAATAAAGCTTTAACTCACATGTCAGTTGTGACTAGTAAAATTATTTTTAAACACTTTTTGTGTGCTCTGAAGTTTGTCTTTTTTTTTGGATGCAAGGCCCTCTGAATATCATCAGTGACTACATTTTATGCTGCTACAAACTATGGGAGCTTCCTCTCAAGGACTGAGGAACTTAGAACACGGGGAGTCACGAGTGTGTTCTTAACTGGTGCCAGAACATCAGCTCAAGCTGATTGCTCCTTTGTGTCACTCATAGGGCAAGAGTGTGATTCATCACTTCCATTCTGCTGAATACTCAAGTGCAGATGCATCTTTATGGGTTAGATTTTGCTTCCATTGACGACTAAATAGCATCGTGATCTCATTTGTAATAATGTAAGTTGGGAGTAATTTGGTAAAAGCAATTGACCTACATCGGTATAATTCTTCTGTGAGATCTTGTCAGATTCAACAGCTTCTCTAGAAACAGTTTGGGTCTTAGCAAATACATATGTTTAGTTCCCCAGGAAAGCTTGTGGATTCCCCCTGCACTGAGGAGCATCTGCGGGTTCTGCTTGTTATTCATCAATAGAATATTTTAAAAATAAATTAAGACATTTAAACCTTGTGTTCTTCATGTGTGAAAGTTCAGGCATGATGTAGCTTTCAATGAATTATTAGATTTGACCACCAGCTCACTTCCAATTTGACAATAATACCATCTGCCATTCTTTCATAGTGTGCTTGTTCCTCTATCTTTGTAACTCTCTTGATGACTACATTGTTTTGATATGCTAGGCCAGTTAAGCTGCAAAAATCTAGTTTAAAAATAGCTGCATGATTTTAAAATGATTTTTAAATACTGGAGGAGCGCAGAAGAAAAAATTGTTTATATATGGTTATAGATCTATTTTTGTAGTTCTATTTCTGGTAAACTGAAGCTGATACACCAGCACAAAAAGGAAGATTTATATAAGTATAGATATGGAGTCATTTCAGGCTGTGGTTGGGATCATCTTACTGGCATGTCTTTGGGTCACTGGGCCAAGCAGGGTTTTTTTAGTTTTTGTTGTGCATTTTTTCTTTTCTTTCCTTTTTTTTTTTTTTTTTTCTTTTTTTCCCCCCTCTCCATAGCATTCTTCTTCTGTCAACCCATTTTATTTCGAGAGCAGAATTTCCTCCCTAGTTTCTTCCTTCTTCAACTGATTGATGTCTTTTGCTTCTAGACATCCGCTGGGCTGCAGAACCAGCCGTACAGCTAGTGTAGAGCTAAATACAGATATTCAGAACGTCTGAAATCTGTCAGTCCATCCCCTGGGCACAAGTCTGTGCCTGTTGAACAACAGCCACATGCCTTATTAAATCAGGTGCTCTCTGTGCAGCCCCTGTACCGTGTGTTTCCTCTGCTCTGCAGGTTCTGCTCATGCTGATAAGAGTTCCTTGGGCTTTGTGTGTGGCAGCAATTGCCACAAACACCATGGATCCAAAAGGGAGAGAAATGGGACCAGAGGGATGTAAAGGTCCCACCCATATTATAATTTTCTACATTCTCAGAATCTACCAGCATGGAGCTTTCAGGCTACACTTTTCCTTTGGGACTGACTGGCAGCAGTGACCAGTAGAAAGGTCAGAATGTGGATATCTCCATTTCCCTGCCTTTCCCCAAAGTTCAAGCTGTGTTTCTTCAGGAGATGGCAGCAGATGATACAATAATTGTAAAAGTCAGACTCTCCCATGAGACCGAAGAGGAAAGATGTCCAACAATTACTCAGTTAAGTAACAAAATGATCAAGCCTTTTGCATTGCAATGATACCGGGGGAACTGAGTAAGAGTTTAAGCCTTTTGTATTCCTTTGATGTAAGAGAAAACCCTTCAGACTAAAGAAAAGATGGTCCAGAGCCTGACAGCTCACAGTGTGAAAAAGAGTTTTCATGTCAAGTTGCATCATGCTGTGTTTTATTTTATGAGCACTGTCACTCGTGCTTGTTTGTAAAGAGCATGGCTTTGTTTTGCTCTGGAAGTCTAGAAGAAACCAAGGAACTGGATAGAGGCTTCTTCAGGGATTTAGCTGTTAAGGAGCCAGGTCTGAAATCTTCATCTTGCTTTCACTCACCCATTCTTCTTCTGAAGTCACAAGACTCACACTGTCTTATGGAAACACAGGTAAATGAGACATAGAGGACATCTGAAAAGGCAGCTGGGGAACAAAGTGGGAAGTGGGGCTCCTCCTGTTCTCTGCAATTTGGTTCTTATGCAACATTGGGTCAAGCATCTATTCAGATTTTACCGTTTTGAAAGATTACCTCTGAAAAGTATCATTATGTTTTATCAGGATCAAGACCTCAGTTCTTCACAGCTGCTGGGGTTTTTTTCTGATTTATGAAAACAGCACAAAAAGCTGAGGAGAAGGGGACAGGGAAGAAGGGTAATGTCAAAGAATTAAATGATACAATTACATGGGCTTGCTATATATGTAATTGGCGTGAGCCTTCCATTCTCTTTTTATTTGTTTTTGTTTATTCTTATTAAAAATTATTAGTTTGTCTTCCTATAGTGAAAAAGCAAATATCAAATAAAGACTTAAAAGTTCCACTGTGCTTTAAAAAAGGGTGTGTTATGAACAACATTTGAAGCAGCCTTCGCCAGTGATGTAACCTAATCTGAAATTTACCTGTTTTCCCCTCAGTGTAAAACTGTTGCTGTTTGAAGTTCAAACAGAAGGTGGTCATTCTCTATTTCTCTTTTACTCTCCCCTAAATCAAAGAGGATATTAAATCTGGTCTGGAAAACTTACTTTTTATGACACATTATTTTCAGATAAAACTGTCTTTCTCTTCTTTCTCTTCTTTCTTGCTTTCTTTCCTGCTTTCCTTCCTTCTCCTCTTCTTTTGTATGTTGGGAGCTTATCTTAGTCATTCTGGTGGTCTCCTGGAGTTCTGGAGATGCAACCCTTATAAACTAGTGAATGCATTGATGGCATTATAAAATAACTGAACTCTTAACCATTTCTGTGAAGGAAATAGTTGCTTCAGAACATGTGGAACCAGTGAATAAAGATTTTAAAGGTTTTTATTGTTTTATTTTGCTTGTCTGCATGTTTAAGCAAAGATGGGAGAATGAAAAGTGGAGACAAACTAAATGCGTGTTGGAGAGGTAAACAACAGTACAACATTTTTTCTCAGCTTCCAAAGCTTCAGATTTTTTTGAGAAACTGCAAACACAATGAACATTTCTTATGCCATGTAAATTCAAAACCTACCCCCTTACTGTAGTATCCTCCAAATCAAATAATGCTCTTGACTTTGCTGCCTGTCACTTCACCAAGGTTCCACTGCAGCTGAGGAAGCTTTGGAGAGCACATTTTCAGGCAGCCACCCATTACATATTGCTACAAGTATTTGGAATTATTTTCAGCAGTCTTGGAGTTCACAGTGACAGCCACACAACCATTTCTAAATTAAAGCTATTTGAATAACTGTTGTGTGCAAGCCCAGATCTGTGCAATGGAAGCAGATTTAATTTATATGGTGCTTAGGAACCTTTTCAGGATACCTTTAATATCTCTCCAGCAAAAAGCACCTCCAAACACTTTGTTTCACGCTTCCAGAACTTCTGTAACATTTTATTAAAGTCCCGATAAATGAGTTTTTGGATGTCCTAGCAGAGGGATCAGTCAAGATGGCATCTTAGTGAAATATACATTTTTAACACTGATGATTAACCAATTTAATTAGGGTTTGTGTAGCATTTGCTTTTAGTGTTTTGACAATTTTTTTTTAAATGAAGAGAGCTCTTTTGAGCAGTGTAGTGGAACTAATTTTGTTTTAAAGGGTAGTTTGCAAAAAATTGAACACAATGTTTAGGTGGTCCTGAGATAACTCTGGTTTGTCTGTAACCATACAATTCTGGAAAAAGGGGATGAAATCAGGCATTGCTACATGTGGAAGTTGTTTCTAACTTCGTGCTCTTTTTGAATTGACCACAAAATCATTATTCAACTAAACACAATTACCAGTCATCTGAACAGGAGGCAATAGGAGAAATGCAAGTTGTGGGACGGATTTTAAGATCACACACAAAAAAGTTGCTGCAGTTGAAATAGAGGCTGATTTCTGAATGAGTTGTGGTTTTTCATTTTGGAAAGAAATAATTGGGAAGAAAAAGCCAGAGGAACACCACAAAGATTGCATTATAACCAGATAACACTTACTAAGCAGTGTAGCCCTTCAGTATAGAAAGAGTCATTGTTGAAGATTGAAAGTTGACATTGTGTATCAGGCCAACATCACAGTAACTGACTATTCTAACAAATTAATCTAATCATCTTCCTTGCAGCTGATACGTAAGATGATGTATTTTTAGACCATTTTATCTCATTAGTGATTATTGCAAATGCTCCAAAATCTGTCAGAACTCCAAATTGCTGGCTTCCTTGAGTTTGTCAATAATTTACTGTGTTGACAAAGCATGTTTAAAAGTTTTGAATCTTTAAGTTCCAAAAGACAAGGAAGGAACTTGATCTTACAGCCCATCCCAATATTAATTTGTTTCTCTTTTTTGAACTCAGTTTATGAATTTTATACTTGGTTGTCCTAGCTGAATATGTTTTTCTGCATTGCCTTCTTATTTTCACTTTGTGTAGTTTTCATTGTTTGCTAATTAGGTCCACTGAGGTTTCCAAATGTCAGCATCATGTAATTCTTCTAGTCACTGTCAGGTCTTCTTCAGCAACTTGGAAATATTTATTCTTTGAAGAATCCCTCCCTTCCAAAACAGTCTCTTTGTGCTTGCCCTAAATCCAAAATTCTGGTTCTTAGTTAAGAACAAACTACAAAGTCCATATTTTTGAGTATTTTCTAGACCTATGGTGGAAGATTAGAATGGTAGTAAGCTCTCATTCTTTGTTGTGTAAGCTGTGACAAGTATCTAAGACACACTTAAGAGTTTGCATCCTTATTTTCACCAATGTAGGCTGACTGGATGAAAATTTCATTTTTCATTATACATCTCTTTATAGTCATTGTAAGTTCACATCTTTTGTTTAACTGATGATTTTAGATAGTATTAACAACAACAATTTGGGGTTTTTCTCTCTCTTTTTTTTTTAATTGGCAGAAGCTAATGAAATTGCCGAGTGTAAATCTCTGTATCAGTATGTAACCAATCTAGATAGAATCAATTATTTCTTATTTAAAATAGAAACAGTGCAAGATTTTTGTTAAGTTTGAGTCTTTCCCTTAAACTTTTATGGCAGAGCCATCAAATTTTTCCAGGCAATGGTTTTGTATTTAAATTCTGCAAAGGTGTTAAACCTTCCTCCCTGGCCAGGTATCCATGATGACGATGATGATGATGGCATCATGAAAACTGCCAAAAGCTTTTTCACGTCTGATAAGCTTAGCTGTATTTCTGTTTTAACTTGGGACAAATGCCTATTTTGTTTTTTAGACTGTTCAAGCGGTTGTTTGCTGTTGCACCTTAAAATTGTGCATGGATTGATGCAATTCTGCACAGTAATCAAACATCAATCACCTGTTTGCAGGGATAAATGGTGACTTCTTCCATTTCTACAGCTGGAATTGAAAAAAGCACTTCTGCCACCACCCAGATCACAGATGACAGCTAGGATAGCCAGTAAGATTTGAATAAAATCGCACTTTCATACATCCAGGTTACTCTCTAGAGGCTTCTGCACTCTAGAAAACCAGAACCTACTTGAGGGCCATCAATTCCAGCTACTGCCTTCTCTTGTCTGTCTAATGACCATTTATTCTCCTTACTAGCTGCTTTCCTACACGACTGTCAATTGTTTCATTCTTTCTTTTTTTTTCTCTTAGATCTAATATTTTCTGTCATTTACCAATAGGAGGCCTCAATATGCTTTAGTGGGCCACAAAACTACCTTGATAGTCTTATAATTTCCCTTCTAGCTTTTTGTAGTTGCTTGACAATGTTTAAATGTAAATGTAAAAGCTAATGAATGAAATTTCAAGGTCAAGTCTACTTCTTTTCATTTGAATGTGAAAAATGCAGCTAAGTTTCCCAGTTTGACTTTGAAAATCAATCTTTTTCACTGTATAAAATTTCAAAAGTTCCTGTGTGTATGTAACTGTTCCAGATTTTAAGAAATGAAATAATCTAGAAATCCTGGTCATCAGTCTTCTGCTTCCCATCCATCCCAGATTTTTTTTTTTTTTAATCTTGGGAAAGTCTCCTGTGTTCTAGCTCAAAAATTTTGAAATATCTGCAGTTTCCTGACCACACTGTGAATAGTTTTAGATAGGATTATCAGTTGCTTTAATTTCAATTCAAATTAAGCAACCAAGAAAAGTCAAATAAAGACTATTTTTATAAATTCGTATTCATAGGTTCAAACAGGTATTTTTTTTCATTAACAAATAAAAAGTGTAGAGGGTGATATGGTTTTAGATGATATGTAGTTCAAAAGAATCAAAAATAACTTGGAGAACGATGTTTACCACAGCAATCCTGAAATAGGAGAAAAATTTATTATCATCAGTATTTAATTTTTTAAAAATTACATTGTAGTCATGCAATACCAGCAAATAGCCAATACTGGTATTTTACTGTGTGTGGACCAACAATGCAGTGTTGTCAGAAATGGCAGGAGTTGTTAGGAGTATCATGGTCATGTACACTGATTCTTTAGTGTGCCCAGGACTGCTCAGGCCATTGCTTTAGGCTGGAATAGTAATTTATTGAAAGGAAAAAAAAAATCCAATAGTCTTCAGTGCAAGAAAGTGCAGATTCTTATGGGGAGCCTTTTCTCTTTGTTGGTGGAGGTGCAAAACCTAAAATCTTCAGGGAAAAAATATCTTTCAGCAAAGTAATACAGAACTCTGGCACCATGTCTCTGAGCTGGCCCTGGAAGGAATTGCATTTGTATTGTGAACATTAGCACCATTTCTGGGATAAAATACATTTCTTTCCCACTTTTGAATAATTTACCCTTTTCTTTTAGAGTAGAAGGCATTACTGCCAAAATAGTGTCAGCATAATCCACTGCAATTAGCCTATGCAGTAGGCCCAATGGAAACGCTACATCATTTTAGAAGCACTGAGACTGCTTAAAAGGGCCTTACAAATAATGTTATAAGTTATAAAAATAGTTCAGTGCAGAGTTTTTGCACACTCTGGTCTGCTTTCATCCCATTGCTTTCTAGCCCCATCTTTCCTTACAGCATGACAGTAACTCCTCCTTTTGGAAGCAGGGAAATATTCTCCTGCTCAGGTGATTTCTGAAGATGGATGAAGGTCCTGTACTGGATTTGGAAGAAGTTGTGCCCAGTATGTTCTTTCTAAGGCTGGATAAAAGGGAAGGGCTGCTGTATTGTACACAGAACAAAACATTCCTGACATGCAGAATGGACTTGCATGTTCACAGTATGTACCCTACAAGTCATTTTTTGACACTTTATAATTTTAAACAGCAGTTTCCCAGGAATCTCTGACTTGGTGCTTTATATGGCCCACAATTGTTCTTAGAGCGACTGGAGAGCGATTTTCCTTCTTGTACCATTGCATGGGATGGAAAATTTGTATCTCCACCTTAGAGGGCCTAAGGCTGAATATACATTGGATCATTTGTCCAGTCTATCATCATGTGCTTAGAGGAGTTCCACAAGCACTGATGCAGGCCAGTGCGAGATACCCTTGTGTGTGATGTTTACAGTGCCCATCTCACCTCCAAATCTGCTGGATGCCATGTCAGGCAGGGACTAAGAACTTTTGAATTGGTCTTGTATTGAAATAATAATTATTTTGTAATTCTCTTTAAAGCTGATCTCGCACTTGTATACCCCTGTTTGGGTGTGTCTGTAGGGATTGAACTCTGAAGGAGGCTAATTTTCCTAGTTTCTGTGAAGGTTAACACGTCAAGTTCTTACCTGATGGAATCCATATTAAATGTACATTTCAATATTAAATGTACATTTCAGAACAAATCTTACAAGCAGCTTTACTTCAAATGCCACCTCGTTACCAAGCCTGTTTTCATGGACTACATTTTCTCTGTGTACTTGGACAATACAAATACTTTAGAGGAAGGTGTGGTGTTCACTCTTACGCCACCTGATTCATTAGCAGGATCTTTCCATCTTTATCTTACAATCAGCTTCTTTCCACTTCTCTGTATAAGGAATTATTTTATTAGAATTGCTGAGTAAGGAAACCTCAAGTTATAGTAGAATTTTATTTATGCTGGAAAAATTAATGCCAGCTAATAGTCTTGTTTCTTGTTCTATTTTTCTTCGGTATTTGATTTTTGGTAATTGGCCCAACTTGTGTCCTACTGTGGGAGCTTGGCAGAGAGAGAGAGAGAGGGATAAAGAACAGAGAAAAAGATTTGTAGGTGTCAGAGACAGCTTGTGTATGTGCCTGCATACATATGTGAGCTGGCATAAAGCAGGGCTATGTGGATTTTAACTGTTTAAATAATACTGTACATAAATCTCCAGCTAGCTGAGGATGTGACCCAAGAAAGGCAGAAGAAATATTTACAGGTGCTCCAGCAGTGTTTGATTTCTGGGCAGGGGTGATCAGCATGCACTTACTTTCCAAGATACTTTGTCCATGGAAGGGTGAATCATGCAAGGCTTGGTTGACTCATGGGTGGAAAAAATGGCGTTAGAACAATCCAAAATGGCAAGGACTTGTGGTCACAAGAGAAAAGCAAAATGTACATTTATACAACAAATGTAGGCAGTGAAGTATTTTCTGTTTCTGTTTCTGAAGTAGGTTCTGTTCAAGTCCTTTTTATAATGGTGAAGAGAGGACTTGATTTTTTTAAGAAAAGGAAACTTGAACTGGAAATGAAAGCCAATATATTACCATTCTACCTCTAGCTGTGATCTTGCCTGATCTGGTAAGTTAAATGGGTAAGTGCATGTGACATTATTAGAGAAAACTAGGCAAGAGAGGACAGAGTATTTTAATTGCTCAGAGGAACTCTTCCTCCTGAGTCAGAAATAAAGCTGTGCCTCTACATGCTGTCAATGGCAATATGGTGTTGGTTAATTACCCTTTGAATAGCATCTAATGCAGAAGTTGTGATGATCAGTGGTTATTAGAAACCAAAATGACCTTTATTTAGGACAAGTGATTTGGCTACATCCAGTTTTCGGTAAGTGCTTTCCATCTATTTTAGTTTTCCTTGTAGTTCCAAATGGATGTGTTGGGCTTTTGGTTTTTGTTTTGGTTTCTTTCCATAAATCTGTTAACTGGTGGTGCTTTCTGTAATATTTTGAGTTCCAGCTGAGAGACAGCTCAATTAGAGTGGAGGGAAGAAAGCCTCATGAAGAAATGGATATTTGATACATCCCACTGAAAGGCATTTGTAGGGAAGGCACTAAGTTTGTTCAAAAGTATTTATTTTATAGAGGTATTACCAATTGTAAATACTTTTTTTTTTTTTTTTTTTTTTTTTTTTTTTTTTTTTTTTTTTTTTTGTAGTAGTAGTTAAAATGGAAAACCACATGAAAGGAAACAACCACGGTGTTTTAGGCTCCACAAATAGAATTGCATGTATGTGATGTTAGGGGGATGATCGGTTTTGGTGAGAGTCTACAGCCATGGGTTTGCACGTAGGACACGGCATTCCAGGCGTTCGCCTCCCTGCATGTCTGAGTGGCTCAGTTCTTCAGGTTGTGGCAGCTCCTGCAGTGGTTCTGAGGGGTGTTTGAGGAGTCTGCATCTCTTGTTTAACATGGCAGCTCGGAGAGTCCAGATAGGTTTAACATGTACTGCATTCAGTTCGCATTACATTTTAAAGGAGTCGTTTTCCCTCTCTGCGGAGGCTTCAATTACAGAGGGCCAAATGACAGGCATAATTAAAGCAAGTGGTGGGATACCAGCGGAGCACTTCGGCGTTTCCGCCGAGGATTTTGCAAATCCTAGCTTGATTAATCTGTTTAAACATCTGTGCATCCTGCCGTCTGTGCAGCTCACCGCCGGCTCCCTGCGCCCGGCGCTGCCCGCCCGCCGTGCCCGCGGGGGCTCAGCAGAGCCGCAGCCCCGCTCCGCCGCCTCGCTCAGCGCCCGCACACCGCGCCAGCGGCTCCGCGCTCCTTGGAATGCAGCTCACACTCGCATTCCGTAGTGGAGCCGCAGGGCAGAGCCCCCACAGCGCTGGGAAGGCGGCGGGGAGCGGGGCCGTGCCGGGCGGGGTGCTGGGCGCTGGGCGCTGGGCGCGGTGCCGGGGCCGTGCCGCTGTCCGGCCGTGCCCTGCCCGGCCCCGCTCCCCGCGCTGTCCCCGCTCCGTCCCCCGGGCAGCAGCCGGCTCCAGCTCGCCTCCTTGACGTCATGTCTGTGGCGAGGCTTCGGCAGGCGCAGTGGAGGAGGCAGGCGGCGTGTTAAACTTTCAGATCAAGTCCGGCGGCTCCCGACGCCGTGCGCGGGGAGCTGCGTGCAGCCGCCGCAGCTGGAACATCTGGAAGCGTTCAGTGTGTCTGTCTGTCGGCGAGAGGGAGAGAGCGGGGAGCGAGCGCGCTGAGGGAGGGGAGGGAGTAAGGGGCTGGGACTGTGCTCTCTTCCTCTGCAGAAACAGCTCTCTGCCAACACAACGCGCTCAGAATGGCTTTGAAGAGGAGGAGCAGCAGCGTTTGAACATCTCCCCCTTTTTTTTTTTTCCCCTCTTCTTCCTCCTGTTGTTACTCTTGTAGTTGGTGGATTTTAAAAAGACATTTAACCCTCAGAGGTTTGCCCTGGATGCTTTTGCTTTTTTCCTTTTTTTTTCCCACCCCCCTCTCTCGTTTCCCCCCTTCCTGTTCTTTTTTATGGTTTAACAGCCAGAGGTGCTGTGCTAAATTCTTGGAAGGGGCCCGGATGTACTGAGGATGCATTGCAATTTCACTAAAGGAGGCAGTAGTGGAAAGGATCAGGTTTTGGTGTTTGATGCAATAATGGGAATCAGGTAATAATAAAAGGGGAAAATCTGCAGCTCCATTCTTCCTTGAATTTTACCAAGCCGATTTTCGGAGGGATTATTCTGGACTCGTTTTAAATGGTCAATGAAAACAAGAGGATGTACATTCCAGAAGAAAACCATCAAGGTAAGCCTGAGATTTACCTTCGAGGACCTAGCAACCATTCCCTACCCTGCCCTTTGTCCCTTATCTCTCGGCTCGGCTCAGCCGCCGCCACAGGCAGAGGCGGGCGAGGGGCCGGGGCAGAGGACAGCCTTTGACACCGGCTTCCATCCGGAGCACACGGCTCCCTTCGGCCGGGCGTGCTCCGGGGACATCCCCGCAGCCCCTCGCAGAACGGCTGCTCCTTAGGAAAGCCTGGGCACAGAAAAGTTGCTTTAAGTCGCCTTCTCTGGCGAAGGGGCGAGGAGGGCTCGGGGGCTGCGCTCTGGCGCCGGGGGCTCGGGGGAGGCGCGGAGCAGCCGCTCCTCCGTGTCAGAGCAGGATTGACTCGCAGGGCCGATGGAATTAGGGGATCTTGCCCAATTCACGTCGTCCCGGTCCCCCTAACCTCCATCTGGGTACGGCTTCCTAAGGCACCGGGAGAGGAGCCCTTCCCTTCTCTTACGCTATTTCCAATCTCTCACACGAGAGGGGAGGGGAAGGGAGAATTATCTGTTTACACACATGTGCACCATACATGCGCCCGTGCTGAGAGAATGAGGGACACCGGGGGTGCCTGTATTGAAATGAAAGTTGGGTTTTACTTGGGTAAGTGATTTCTCGCCCAGCTCCTCGCAGGGTCGCCTGCATCATGGATACCAACCCGTGCTGTTGCTCCTCGGCATCAGCAAACGTCCCCCGCTATTCCCTGTAGTAAAACTTTGTCCAAACTCCAGAAGCCTTCCCCCGCCCCCGTCCTCCCACGCCCAACCCCGACCTGCCGTTCCTGAAGTTATTTTTATCCCGTTACCTGCATGGTGTCACCCCCTCCCCTCCCCTCCCTTCCCTTCCCTCCAGCCCTGCACACACACGTCTGTGTTGCAGAGCAGGCAGAGCCATTTCCTCCCCTCGGCGAGGGAAGAGCAGCGCTCTGCCGGGGTGTTTCTCTCCCCCCACAGCAGAACCCCCCTCCCCGGCCAACTTCTCCCTCATCGCACCCCTCCTGGTCTTCAGGGCAGCCCCTCCCTCCCTCCCTGGGCCGGCGACAACTTCCCCGCTGCCAAAGGTGCCCCCACCCGCTGGCATCCAACACCTGCTCCGGGGGGAGGGGGTCCCGGTGAGCCCCCGGGTACCCCCCAAGCCTCGGGGGGACGTCTGGAGTGCAGCTGGGGAGGGGCAGCAGCTCTGTGGCAGCCCTCAATGGTGGAAGGGTAGTGGGGTTTAGAGATGACACCCCCCCCACACCTTGCGATTAAATGCAGATTAAAAAGAATAAAACCACCCAGCACCCCCACCCCTAAGCACTCCATCGAAATGAGGTGGGAGGGGAAAGGAAGCAGCCCCTGATCCAGAGTGCTTCTTCCAAGTGGGAGCGAGTCTGCAGCACATGCATTCAGCAGGCATAATTGGGCTGCTCTTCCTGGTCCAGAGCTGATAAAGTGGATGAAGAGCTCAGCCTCCATAGCAATATGCCAACGCTATGGCAACCCAAATCCAGCTCCCTCCTTATCAGCTGCAGTGATTATATAATTGGAGGAACAGTTTTGCATCTGTCTCTTGATGCGGATTGTCATTACTCCCAGGTGAAAGAGCAACTTCTAAAGCAAACGGAAAATCAGCCAAGTGGAAGGGAGTTCTGTTCCCTGGTAGTGCTCAGGTTGCCATTTATTTACAATCTATTTTTATTTTATGCAAACAGCACCTGAAAGGTTAAATTGATCAGTAGTCAAGAAAACCTGGTGGTGAGGAGATGGGAGCAAACCAATCACAACGTGGAATGGAGCCACTAGAGCAACCACAGATTGCCAGTTGCAAAGTAGTGATAGGAGGGGGGTAGAAGATGAAGCCAGGTCTGGGATCCTGGTCTGCTGCTCGCTTCTGACAAGGCTAGTTTGGATCAGTCCTTTCTCTTGCATCCTGCACGGTTGCTGGCAGCAAGGTGAACATTCCAGGTACTGATGGTGCAAGACAAATGTTGATGTCTATTCTTGAGCTGTGACTGATGTGAGCAGGCCTCTGCCAGCAGCTGCTGCCTGCACAGGCCTGACACCAGCCAGCCCCTTGTCAGCCCACCTGAGCAGCTCTCACTCAGCTACCTGGGCAGCAGGGGAGCTGCTCCAACAGGGCTGCTCCAATAAATTAAGGAATAAAGCATAGAGAGGCCATTAGTTACACAGTGAGGGCTGTGGGGAAGAGGAATTGTGTTCGGAAGGGCTTTGCTGGCTTTTTACCTGCCAGTTTGGGTAGGTTTGTAATATCCTTGTTTTACACTTCTGAATGTGATGACGTATCCTGAAAATCATTGACCCTGAAGAATTTCCTCATTTTTTTGGATGCTAAGCCTGCTGTGCTTTCATTACAATCTCCTATTGCACAAAGGGAAGTAAATAGTATGTTATTTGTTGATGCTGAGACACAATGTTCATTTTTTGCTACACAATAGAGCGTATTTTTTTAATAATAATTATTCATTGATACAGCTTATGTTTGCCTAGAAAATGACAAAACCCCACCCAAGAAGCGCCAGCAAAAGCTTCCAAAACTAACTACATCCCATCTAATGCCCGTGTAGGGACTGGGTGGAATCCTAGATGGACACCTTTAGTGCTTTCCCTCATAATACTTTTGAAAACTTGTTCTCTTGGAATAAGATAGAAAATCGTTTTGCAAACCCACGTGTTGCAGCCCCCTGTGGGGAGGGAGCGAGCGGAACGAGCCCGCCTGGCCCCGGGGCGGCCGCTGCGGGTGCCCGGCGCTGCTCGGAGCCCCGGTTCCATGCGCGGCTCGGAGGGGTCTGTGCCGGGCAAGTCCGGCAGGAAAGGAGCCAAAGGCAGCGCTTTTGATGTGGTTTTCAGCCCCGAGTGGGGAGGGGAGCGGGTTCCGGGGGCCTCTCCCGGAAGGTGGCACTGCAGGGCCGCGGAGCCCGGCGGGGCTGCCGGGGATGGGCGGGCGGCACTGCCCGGGATGTGCTCGGGATGTGCGGGCACTGCCCGGAATGCTGTGCGCAGCCCGGGATATGCGGCCAGCTCCCCTCTCCGGATGGAGCGCAAAGACACCGCTGTCTATCCCGGAATAGAATTCATTAGGATTGAAGAGCCCCTGGTAGGTCATTTGTTCTGTACAGCACAGATCCTCTGAGTGAAAAGCCCTTTCTGATACCGTGTCTGAACTACCCTGCCTTCAATTTCAGATAATGCCTTTGGGCTTTGTCCTTATTGCGTATTTTGAACAGATTTCTACCTGCTGCTTGTCGAAAAAGAACCCCCTTAGGTATTTGTCAACCATAATTAGGTCTTCTTGCAACCTCCTTTCCTAACCTGCACATACCCTGTTCTTGAAATGTTTCCCTGTAAGACACTCTTTTCATAGTCCTTGTATCTCCTGTATCTGTTAAATTAAGAACTAATTAGTATACCTTTTATTTCTCAGAAGCCTATTGATAGCGAGAGGGTCAAGTCACAAGCACAGTCCCTAATGCATTTTCTGACCTGAAAATGAGGGTCAAACCCACAAATATTCCCCTTAACTTTGCAGGTATAAATAGAGATGATTGTGTACACTTCACAGCTGATTTCAGTTGAAGAGTTGAAATCTGTCTCATGCTGTGCTACAAAACAAAACCATTGGCTATAGGCACTGGAATTTATTGGATATTTGCTTTAATTTTCTGTTCTATTTTCAGAATACCAATTTTATTTCCTGTTTGTTTTGAGGCAATGCTTTCATGCATAGGAGAAACCATGCTCTTTCTGTGGTGACAAAGTGACCAGATTAGCAAATTTAGTCATAATTTTTGAGTATTTGTTCTTGTGCACTTATTTTGCTGTAAAGGTTGGTCAGAATAGAATTAATCTCAGGGCATGAAGAATACCTCTATATGGAGTGAAACGGCTTATCTTCTAGATTTTTGGAGAAAAAGTCTGAATCACTCTTTAAAGATGCAGCACTAGAATTCCAACCTCCCCTGATTTAACAATAAACACTTGTATTTATAAAATATTATCTTCTGCCTCAAAGTACTTGGAACTTTCGGTTGGTGTAAAGCATTTAATTCAATATAATATGAAATAGAAGTGTAATATAAAAATATTTAATATAATGATAAGTAACAGACATTCTGCATAATGGAGTGCACTGCATTCATTTGTGAAAGTTGCCAGTAGAGCCTTCACAAAGTGCTTCCAAGCATTTCCTATCCTTAAAAGGGGTATTTAAGTGTCCTGCAAAAGGCATGGAATTTAAAGCATATACTTTTGAAAGGTTTTCTTCAGTCACAGAGACCAGTTTTGGTTAGGCCATCATCAGTGTTGCTGACTGATTCTTGCTGAAGTTTGCACTGCTGCCATGAGCACTCACCTGGTGTGCTGTCTGCAGCCAAGGCATCTTTCTGAAGCCCCTCTTGCTTGCACCTCTGGTAGGTTTTTGGGTTTACACCTGAATTATTCACTACAGCAGACGTGACACAGCCTTGCCATGTGGAATTAATTTATCCTACTGAGATATTCACTTTGAATTCTTTGTCCTCATCTTTTTTGCTTTGTTTCCTCCAAACACTTCAGAGAACAGGTTCTGTAGCTGCAGCGTTGCCATATGTGCTTAGTTTTGGCTTACTTTCTCTCAGTTTTGTGGAAAATGGCTCTACATCCATGCTTAAAATAGAGTTTATTTGAATGGCAGTCACTCTTAAATTTACTTCTTGTGTGTGTGTGAATTGTCATTGTGGCCCTCGACTTGCTGGGAAGTGTCTTGTTTAACCCCTTCTGGGAAATAATGAAAGGAACAGAGTCATTCAAGTTCAGGAGCAGCAAATAAAAGAGCTCTTCTGAGCAAGTGTTCTCCAAATTTATTGACTATCAACCAGCATAACAGATGTGACTGCATGCAGTAAAAGTCTCTCTTAAATTATTGAACACAACAAATCAGATCAACACCAAAGAAAGCTTTTACCAGTGGCAGATATATGCTTTACAAAACATAATGTTATTAAATGGTTCAATTGCCTCTCTTTTTTTTTAAAGATTGTATACAAACCCCGTATATTTTTGTCAATCATTTCTCTGAAACACTGGTTTTATTTAGATAGTGGGGACGATATGAACTTGAGAACAAGTGTATTCATTATAATGTTTATTACTGGATTTCAGCATCATTAATTTTAAAAAGAGAAAATGCTATTGAAGGTTCAGACATGTTGGTGGCCACTGAACACTTTTCCTTTTTCTGGTAGTTCCTGTATTACCTAACAAAAATTGGCATTTCTTCTTTGTAATATTACCAACAGAAGTCAAAAAAAAAAAAAAAAAGACCATCTTTAGAAATTTTCTGTTTTATCAGAGTAAAAGCATCACTATGCATTTAAGCTATAGCAAGCTTTTAAATTTTTTTTTTTTCCTAATGAGAGAGGAAGTGTCAGTCAGTCTTCAGTGCAGAAAGGGCAGTGATGGGGCTCATGGTGCTGCTGCCAGGGAGCAGGTGCGGATTCAGGTGCTGGAGTGATCCTGTTGTGTAGGTGACCTCGGCCCTGATTAGTGACAGCTGTGTTAATTACCCAGTACAGCCCCTGATGAGTCACAGCTGTATCCAATAAAGATAAGTGTGATAAACGGGAGTGGGTGAGCTGGTCAGGGGAATCATGGAGGAGGAACCTTGAGGAAGATGGAAAGAGAGGATCCTGAGGAGAGAGTCACTGCTGGGAGGTCAGTCTGGGTCTGTAGCTGGAGCTTATTGTTGGAACCTGCAGTCAGAGTTTAGCAGGAAATAACCAGAAGTCAGAGGCTGCAAGAGTAAACCCACAGCAGGAGCTGCTGCAGCCAGAGTCAGGGAATGGTTGGAGTCAGGGTAGCTGAGCTGTAAAGAGGAATAAACCAGTGCCCTTTTCATGCTGTGGTAAACAAGGAGTCTGTGTCTTGGCTCATTTCTACCCTCTGACAAGAGGGCTGCTGCAACACTGTTGGGGTCTCTGATATCCACTGGTGGGGTTTTATGATCACAGAGGCAACTGTTGTTCTTGCAAGGCTGTTGTGAAATGCATCAGGTTGCAGTTGATAGTAAATAGAAACCCTTTTCTGAAAGAGTTTCTGTCAGTTTCTGTGGATGAGATGTAATCATGAGGGTGGAATAAACTTCTTTAAGAATCTGAGATGGTTTCAGACTGGGTCTATTCCAGATGGAAGCATCACAGGTGTCTCTGTACCATATGCAGAGATTTCCCCCAGAAACCCAAATACAACATTAAAGATTGTATGGTTTGCATAGGTGCCTTTGCTGGTCTATGAGAGGTGTGGGAAGGGGGGGGGGGAAAAAAAAAAAAAAAAAAAAGAGAGAGAAAAGGTGAATATATGTCTTGTAGAAGGTGACAGAAGATTTGATGGAATCACGTTTTGTCTTTATTTGTTCAAATTGGCAGTTGTCCAGATAGCAAGGTTGAGTTATTGTAATCTAGAGCTGAGAGGTGATTAGCACAGCTCTTCCTCAGGAGGAGATTAGATTGAGGAGAACCCACTGCTGATGGCTCTGAAGGTGGGCTGCTCTGTATGTCACCTTCCCAGGCATCCTCCCCTAAAAGACAGTTCTAGGAGGTGCTGCTCTCCCTGGCTCTGGTTTCACCGCAAAAATGCGTTTCTGGGCAGTGAGGATTAAATAAAATGGTTCTGTGTGATGGGAGGGAGCTGCTGAAGCTGGGTAGCTCAACACCCTACTCCAAACAGGGCTGATTAAAAGGGGCTGCCCAGGGCCATGAATGTCTTGAGGATGGAGCTTCCCCAAGTTCACTGGGCAGCTTGCTGCAGAATTTAACTACCCTCATAACAAACAAACAAACTCATCACCTTGTTCCTGATACCTGCTCTGTTTATTTAAATCTGCATTGATGGAGAGCTCAGTGTCACCCAAGAGCTGAGCTGCTGCTGCTTTTCTGTGTTTAATCAGACACAGTGGCTGTTTGAGGGGCTTTTGCCTCTGTGCATCACACCAGTTTTGGAATATTTTGCTTTTTTGGCTGTTAGAAGCTTATACAGGAATGCTAAAATTGTGTTTGTAGAGGACTTCTGCATTTTTTTTTTCCTGTACATGTCTGTATTTTTATTTAGTCCCACATAGAAGATTCTAAATTTCAGTGACTTTCTCAGCAGGCAAAACATTCAAGATCTGTGAAAAAACACCAGCAAGTTGAGTGTCCTTCAACATCTGGGAGAAATTAGCAGAGTACCAGTTAAAGTCTTGTTTGGGGTGGGGAAGAAAAATGTTACTTAACTTGGCGTCTGTCAAGAAAAGAAGGAAATCCACAAGTCTCACCTGGGCAACAAGAAACTCAATAAATTTATGAGGGAGGGGAAATTTGCTTCTTTAATAAAATACAGAAGATTAAAATAATTATTAAGGGTGACTGGAAACTTAGTGGTTTTCAAACCAGACACAGTAATAGGAAAAAAAAACCTGATTGCACAGGAACTCTTTCTGGGTTTTGTCTATAGGCCTTAAAGAGTTAATTGTTGCAAGGAAAATATTGTCTGAGAACCACTTAACTTTAAAGAATATGATGTATTTAAAATATCCTTCTCTAAATGGTATTATTTATCTGAAATATTCAGGTTTTTAACCCACTGTGTATGGTTGCCTTTGGGTATTTTGGAAAAAACAATTAAATATGACTGAACATGACATTATAATTACAAAGTAAATATGCTCTAATTGAGTAATTAACTCAACATTTCTTCCTAAAGGCATTGTAGGAACAAAGTCATGTTACTGATCAGATTTCAGATTCTGTATTCCAATGGAGAAAGAAAGGCTCCCATTCTCCAATATGGTTGGCTAGATGCAAGACTTCTTAAGATGCCTCAATTTTTAAATCTAATATATAATTTTTGAAATTTAATATACTTTATTGATACATCTTCTAATACTTTTTGTCAGATGAAATAATCTTTTATCTAGACAAAAAGAATACTTGTGTCTCTTTGCTTGTAAGTCAACTCAACTCTTTCAGGCAGCAGCTATGTTCAACTTCATGTATTATTGGCAAAATTAAGAATGTTGAAGCTGCAACTTGTGTAATACAGCTGTTAGTAGCAGAGTTCCTAAATTTTAGGAATGCAGCAATGTGAGTGAGAAGCAAATGTCATCTGTGTGAGCAGAGGAATTAAAATTGGTGTGTGTTGAAGACAGAGGGGAAAATGCATTATTGCACCTACATACGCTGCATAGGGGATTTATGTTGACCCTTATCTCTGATGCAGACTGACAAATATCAGGAAAAGTTAAGACTGATCTGTAATGCCGCTGGGTTTTCCATCCTGTAGCCTCCATTTAGCTTACAAGAACATTTTCCATGCAGATACTATATGTAAATATCAGATATTTGAATTAAGTATGAAGGGGTCTGATTTCCTTAGGATAAATTTAACATATTGGCAGCAAAGTCAGCAAATGAATCCACATAAACCCAAGGGTCATTAAGAAAACCAGGGAAATCCACAGTATTCATTACTCTCTGGAGTTATGAACATGACATGACTCATGCAGAGAGGAAAGCCTCACCTGTGTGCTGAAATTCACATATGATAATTAAATTGCCTATTATTGCTTTTATAAATTGTATACTGCCTGTTATTATTGCCTATTATAAATTGTATAGATGCACACAGTGTTTTCAGGTGTAATTTAAATTCAAATTGGGGTCTTTAGAGAGAAGTAAAAGGCATTTATGGGGTGAAAATTGAAAGTGATCAGGTTTAATTGTGGGTTTAATGGAACTTTAGTGTGACTGCATTCAGGAGCAATAGCTAGGAGTGGATTATATGAAATTTTTACATCACTTTTACCTAAGTGAAAATTTTAAGTGACAAGCCTGAGATTTGCAGACATCAGTTAGGTGTAGTGCCAGCAGCATCAAAAGTTGAATTCATAAATTGGTGAATGGCTTTAGCCAAAGAACTCCAATATCTTGCCTGGCAGATTCTCACTGGGTTTGGCTCAGTTGCATTAATTCTGTGAGTGTGAAGTGTTTGTTAGCAAGTGTTTGGGATGAGCTGGTCCTGCATGTAGCAGCACACACTGCTGGGTTCTCAAAAAAATTTCTCCACAGTTTTCTTTAAGAATTGTTTGCTATTTGTTCAATGTAATGAAGCTTATTGCTTAAATTAGAAATGAGCACATTCATAAGGGACTATGCTGAAAACCAAATCCTTAATTTAGTTTTTTTGGGTTTACACAATGACCAAAAGAGTTAATAGCTTCATTTAAATGTTGGATTTAAAATGGATTGCAATGAATTGAGTTTGCAATGGCATAGTGATGACTGGAACAGAGAAACTCTGAGCATCTCTTGTCTTTTCAGCCATTATGGCAAAAGTCAGAAATAAAAGCAGAGAGTGAAAGACTAAGATGAACATTACTTGAAGGCTTTTCTCTGCTTTAAGGCAAAGAGTGTCAAGAAAGATCATAAGAAATGAAAAATTGTGTCCCACCTTGCATGCAGTGATAAAAGCTGTTAGGCATGCCAGGAAATCAGTCAAAAATGACAAGAGGGGCTTGCTGCTGGCAGCTCTTAAAGACAACCAAAGCATTTTTTAAAATAAAATTTTAAAAACTTAAGAATTCAAACTTTTTGAAAATTGAGCATGGAGCTTTACAGGTGCCTGGCAGAATCCCTTGGAATGTATCATGGCACATGGTCAAATGTGAAGTGCTTAAAAAAGGATCACATCTCCGAGTATGAATAATTCAACAAAACACTGCAGGAAGTTTTTAATGCTGAGAATGCAACTTCTGCTACTTTCTATGAAACGTTATGCTTAGACATCTCCTTAAGTGCTTTTAATTTGCAATGTGATTTACACAGCTTGGAGTATTTCTGTGGAGAGATATGCATTTGACTGGAACATACATCCTTGCTGTTACAAGGCAAAGCTTGTACCTAAATAAGTACATATGGGTCAGCAGTTCTTGATCTATTTATTTTTCCAGTACTTAGCATTCTTATTGAGAGCTTTGCTGTTATCTTGCTTTGCCTTAAACTTGCTCCGATTTCACCAGAACACTTTTTTACTTTTGTTTTGGGGTATGCATTCTTGAGATCTTGTCTGTTGTGCTTCAAGGCAGGTTCTGATGGAGAACATCAGTGCCTGGAATACTCTGAATGTTCCTAAGGATTTTGGTATGCATGCTGTAGGGCCAGACATAATTTCTCATTTTCTCTGAGAAATATGGGTGGGGAAAGCCCTGCATGGCGTCAGCTCTACAAATATCAGAGAGAAGGAAGTTTATTCTTTTAGCACGTATCAGTGGTGTTTGATACTTCAAAAGGAATGTGATGTGAGCTCAGCCAGATGGTTTAATACATTGGTGGATTTTATTGCTCTATTGCTCTATTGTCTATGTTGTGTTGGAATACTATTTTAGAACACTATTTCAAGATAGAATTACTGCAGGAGATGGAGAGCCCCACTTGTCATCTTAGGATTTCAACCTCTAGTTTGTGTATCTAGTTGTTCTGATAACAGCAGTAGAAAGTGTCTAAAGCTGATTCTGCAGCTACAACTCATTGAACAAAGATCTGACAAACTGTCAGGTGCTGCTTGGGAGATGAATGTAAAGACTGGAGTGTGGACATTTAGAGGATCTGACTGTATTCTAATTTATTTTTGTATTGGGATGTAGACTTTCAGAAAGTCTCATATCTCCACAAAAGCTATGTTCCTTTCCTTTTGGAAGGCTGAAAAAGAAATATGTTCTCTGAAGTTATTTACTTCTCCTTTTGTATATTTACATGGTTGTGATCCCTGTAATATGAACATCTTCAAGTATTAATAACTCTCTTAATCTTCCCAATGTGCCAGGTCAATAGGCTTGGAAAATTAATTTTCTTTCTTCATCAGCTATGTTGTGTGTGCTTATGTGAAGATATCACCCTAGGAGGTGCATGCAAAGAAATTAATAAGGCATTTAATTTTAATAAGATCCATGTTATGAAATAGTGTTTAGTTACTGATGTCATCAAGCCTGGAACAGAGAAGTGATACTGGGATGTTTTATCCCTGTGTCTGGGTGTAAATCAGAGAGAACAAACCCTGCCTGGGTCCTCTTGAGTGTACAAGCAGGTTTGACTCTTGTGGTATGATTAGAACCACAGTTTGGTTATTTTGTCCTGGTCCAGCTGTGATGATCAAGGAGCAGGCCTCCTGATGGGTGCCCCCACAAAACTGTTGTGCCACAATTTATCTCTTTCCCGTTCTGCTCACTTGCTTTTTCTCTGCCTTTGTGTCACCGTTGTCATTCCAGTCTTCTCCAGAATAAACAACCCAACCCTAGTTTGGTTTTTTTCCCTCAACTGCATGAGCTTTTCTACCTCCATGCCCAAATTTGGTATTTCTGGTACTGGATTTCAGTAATGCTGGCCTTATTTCACATTCCTAACACAGTTACCTGGGCACTGCTGTCCCTGGGACACTCCCCTATAGGCCACCGGTACTTTCCTCAACTAAGTGTGAAGTTTATTCCTCTTTGACAACTCCCTCTGAACTGTGTGTGGAATCTGGCCACTTCTCACAGTCCCACCTGTAACTTCGGTCAGGTCCTCACTTCATCACTCCTGCTAATTTCTCATGTCATGGCCAGTAGTTTTCCATGTCCTGTTAGGTTGCCCAGGCCAGGCTGAGTCATCTGCCTGCAGCCCTAACACCAGTTATTCTGAGCAGCCTTAACTTCACTAACGAGTG
This sequence comes from Brachypodius melanocephalos, assembly GCA_013398615.1. Lineage (NCBI taxonomy): Eukaryota > Metazoa > Chordata > Aves > Passeriformes > Pycnonotidae > Brachypodius > Brachypodius melanocephalos. The sequence goes on from VZSR01001863.1 coordinate 1,287,585, forward strand.
CTGTATATTAATAAGTAAAGAGGATTCTCTTCTTTGTCACTGTGGTCTTTCCCTGGTGATGATCAGTTTTATGGTCAGGATGTGCCAGCCATGGAAGGAGGCTGATGTCTTGGTAACTGGAAACAAATGACTAGACAGGTTTATCAGGAGTCAGTGTGCAGAATTCTGAATTTTGAAACAGTTGCTTTATGATCAGGTTGTGTGTGGCTTTCCTCTTGGGTGTAAATCGCACTGACAAAGTGTGTTTCTCATTGAATATTCTGTTGGATGCCATGATCAAATGGGAATCTGATAGGAAAGGGGACTGTTGTCTGGTCTCACTTTGGGGACTGCACAGCATTCTTGGATAGGAGGGATTAAACTTCTCTCTTCCTCCCAAACATGCACATAATTATCACTAGGTACCTCAGGGCTTGAATAACAACCTAGATATACAGATATTTCTGATTTTTTATCTGCCATCTTTCTCACTCAGTGTGTGTATCATGGGGGATTTTTATTTTTTTGTTTCCAAATAGCTGGAAAAAAAATTATCTGCTCTTGGGAACCACTAGAATGCCTTGGAGATGTCTGCACTGTGCCTACACAGTTGTGTGTGTATAGGCAGAAGTCTAATTTGCTTAGTGGACCAGTCTGAATAAGTGGCTGTGATTGAAAGGATCTAGCTGTGTTATGAAAGATTTTGAAAGAAATAGAATAGTATGAAATGAGAGAAATGCTCTAAGCTTTCCTTCTAAGAATTGTCATTTCTTCATGTAGTAAAACTGATCACTTGGCATAGATTTCATTTCACCTCACTGTAGGTGTTTAAATTGTCTAGTTAGAGCTAATCCTTTAGAGCTGGTGTGTAGTCAGTGGAGAGGAAGGAGCCATGGCCAAAGAACATTATAGGTACATGAAACACGTGGGGTAGACTGCTTTTTTGGGAGCTACTTAACTCTACCTTGACTATGGAGCTAAAGTTTTGGTGAGTAAGTTAGATTAAATGCCAGATTGCTAGAACTACTGAACTGAATTCTACCTTATGCATGTGTGTTGATTTCTAATTTTGGTTGTCAACAACAGAGGCATAGTGTGAAGAAAGGAGTTCTTATGCCTATTTTAGTTTTAAGTCACCTGTCTTTCAGGTGGCCTGTGTGAATGCAAATGCACTCAATGTATGCTTTCTGCCTGGATGCATGCTGTTCCACAAAAGAAATTGGCAAAGAAAAGTGTGATAAGGAAAAGAACAACTTGGGGAAAAATCTCCGTTGGAAATTCATGGAAGCTGCTTCTTGAGGAATATGCCTGTTAAATCCCTGTGTTGTGAGAACAATTCATTTTTCTTAAGATTATGTTTAGGAGTGGGAAATTATGAATGCAGAACAGGTAGCTTCAGGAGGGAGATGGGCTTTCCAGTGTCAGAGAGGGATGGCAAGTGTGGCAGAAGTTGCAGCATCAGAGGAATTATGCTGTCATCAGTTCAGGCTTTAGTTCCTGGCTAGTGAGTGTTGGTGCCTGAGCTGGCTGGAATGTACCAAACTCACCAGGAACGATTGATAGCTGGGTGACAGCAATGGAGAGAGGGTTCTCTGCAGTAACCTTGTGGTTTGTGTTGGCTGTGCTTTGGGGTGAACAAATGCAGCATGCCTGGTTTTCAGAGTGCCATTTTTGAGTTGTGGAGAGCTTCTTCTCTAGCAGGGTCTCAAAGAGAACATAAACTGAGGTGCAAAGTTCATTTGGTCTTATGAACTTGGTGACTTTGTTGAGCTTTGGACTTGCTGGCAAATGGGATTCTGCCTGCCAGAGCCTGGATTTCCAGGTGGAGTGTGCTGGATCAGTGATCTCAGCCAGAGGGAGAGCCCTTGACCCCCAGGGTGCAGCCAGGGGAGTAATGCTTCTGGTGACATCAGAAGAAAAGATGAGCCTGTCTTAGCAGAGGGAGTTTTTATCATCATAAATAAAGGGTGGCACACTCTTTCTTTATATCTCTGCTACTGTATCACCTCAAAGAATATGCATCTCTTCAAATTTCTCCCTCTCACTGCCGCAAGCAGAGACATAAAGTCTCTGCATCATCCTATTATCTCTTCAGGGCCTCTTTGCCCAGGATTTCCAGCTCTGGCTCTGTCATGCTGCCCTTTGCACAAGCTCTGTAGAGCCCAAATCCTGCCGTGCCCTGGGGGAAAGGCTGTGCCACAGTGCCTGTGGTTTGTGAAACAGCTATTTCAGCTCCCTGGAGAGCACCAGCCAGAGACTCTCCTTGCAGAAATTGATATCTGCAATGGGATGGACCAGCTCAAAGCAATGCTTGCCCTTCTCACGAGGTGCTGGTGAAATAACTGAACTTTGTGAACTCAGCTGTGAAATCTGAATTTTGAAAATAGAAAGTAAGGGGATTTTTAAATGAAATAACAACCTTTAAATGCAGTATTTACCATTGGTGGCTTCCAGTTCAATCTTTCTGAAGAAATCACAAACATATGTTTTGCCTCTTTGAAAAGCCATTCTGTAATTTTGCATAGGATTGTCTGTGATGTTTCCTGTCATCGTTTCACCATTTGCTTTTGAATGCTCATTTACTGTCTGTGCCTGGTAATGATACAATGACTCAAAACAAGAGAATGTTTTGGAAAATGTATGGATTTAAGTGGGAGTAATTTACTTAAAATACTGTAACCGCTTTTGTAACACTATTTTTCTGATTAAGCCATTGTACTGCAAATAACTTGAAATAAGGACAATGGGGATCCCCAGTCTACATGTAAATATGTTGCATTTACCCCACTACAGTCCTCAACACATTGCAAAAGATACAGTTTTACAGTCATTTCCAACGGATATACTTTAGAAACCATCCTGATAGCTTTGAGTTTCCTGCTGTCCTTGGGCTGTCTATGAGTAATGGATTTTTGAGGACATCTCTCAGGCTGAAGAATCTCTCCCAGCAGTTTCTGAATCCTGCTGTTTGACCACCAAAGGGTCACTAGAAAATGAAGCAGACTTGACCTGGGGAGATAAAGTGAAAGTGACCCCTGACATTTCACAGTTAAGTTTCCACTGGTTGCTGCTCCTCATTGTAACCAGTGTACACCTTATTAGACATCTGAATTTGCTTAGTTACAGCTACCAAATATTGAGTATAATAAGGGTTGTTCCATTAAGCTGAAAGGGTCATGAGGTGTGTCAAAAGCCTTTCATATGCTTGTGCTTGTTAATTCTGATCCATTTTTTAAAACTCTCTTATGCAAGACTAAATGCTTCAGCTATTTTTAGTCTTTCATTGAAGATATTATCCTGCTCTGCATTTCTTATACCTCATTTTTTCAGTTCCCTGGACTTTCAGGCTTGCATGTAGGTTGGAAATTGATAAGGGCTGTGTTTCTGTGTGTTGGTGCATTCTCATAGGAAAAGGGAATATGGTGACCTTGTCTCTGATTAGTAGCAGCTGTGTTAATTAGCCTTGCCCTTGATGAGTCACAGCTGTATCCAATAAAGATAAGTGTGATAAAAGGGAGTGAGAGAGCTGGTGAGGGGAGGATCATGGAGGAGGAACCTTGAGGAAGAGGGAAGGAGAAGCTCATGAGGAAGAAGGATCCTGAGAAGGGAGAATCCCTGCTGTGAGGTCAGTCTGGGTCTGCATTTAGAGCCTGTTGCTGGAACCTGCAGTCACAGTGTGCACACTGATCCCTGCACTCACAGTCTAGCTGGGTAAAAGCCTGCAGTCACAGTGTGCACACTGATCCCTGCAGTCACAGTCTAGCTGGGTAAAAGCCTGCAATTGCAGTCTGCACACTAATCCCTGCAGTCAAAGTTCAGCAGGAAATAACCAGAAGCCAGAAGTTGCAAGGGAAAAACCACAGCAGGAGCTGCTGCAGCCAGAGTCAGGGAATGGTTGGAGTCAGGATGGCTGAGCTGTAAAGAGGAATAAACCAGGACCCTTTTTATGCTGTGATAAATGAGGAGTCTGTGTCTTGGCTCATTCCTACCCTCTAACAAGAGGGCTGCTGCAACACTTTCTATCCAGTGGTTAGAGCAAACAAGGACAAAGCAGCTCAGTCATGGAAGAGCAGTTAACCTGCATGCACCTCCTTCCTCCAAACAGGGAGGGCACAATACTTATGGCAGTTTTAAAATAGGCTTTTAAATAGGCCCAAATGTTTTGAGGCCTTCTGTTATGTTTTCGTTAGTTTGTTGGTTTGGGTTTTTGTGTCTTCCTGTTGTTGTTGTTCTCTAATGAGCAGTAGAAACACAAAATCTCTTGACCAGCATTCAGATGCTATCAGATGAATGGTTTATAGGAAATTTCTTGCTGATCCTACGATGTGTGGAGCATCCCAGGAAAGGAACACAAAAGCCTCAGCTTTCACCATCTTTGGTGAGATCTGCAAATTCCAGAGCTGGAGCATCAGCCAGAGCCTTCTCCCAATGGCAGTGCTGACACAGCTCTAATCAAGTGCTCTGCAAACCTGGTGTGGATCTGCTTGTGCTACCTCCGCTCTGCTCTCTGTAAATTCTGTAATGATCAATGGATCTGCTTTTGTATAAACAGGAGCTTTTATTTTTAGAAAGAACCTACAAAGACTGCCTCAAACATTTGTGTGCAACCATGGTAGAAAAGGTCACAGAGAAGCAGCTTAACAATCTTTGTGTGGTCACCCAGTGACACAAAAACTATTTTGGGGTTACGTGTGACAGTGTTCAGGCTGAGATGTAAAGCAGATGCTGGTTTTCCATACAGGTGCTTGCAACGATTGTCCCCTGCTCATTTTCCCCAGCCCTTATTGCCTCTTCCCCCTTAGCTCCCCTCTTTGCTGCAGTTTCAAGCCTTATTTAGGTTGGAAAAGCTCATAACTAGGAGAGCGAGCCCAGAGTGCTGATTTTTACATCTCTATATTACACATGCTTAATATTTAGACTTGGAGCATTCAGCAAGAAGATACCAGTAGATTAAAAAAAAAATAGAGAAGAGTCTGCATGCTGGGGATAGAACATTTTACTTTAGGTACTAAAGTAGCCCAGTAAATTTATTTTCCTCTATGCAGAATGCTATGAAAATATGACTCTAAATCTGTTAATGCTATAACACCTTTAGATCACAAAGGTCTAGTTTGAGTAAATGAATGGTTTTTGGGGTTGTTTGATATTTTTTAATTTAATATCACCCTGAATATTAACCAAGCCACTATTTTTCTTTGTTATATGGCATGATTTACATTCACATAGTTAGTAATTTTCTGTGGGTTTGCTTGAGGGGAGGTTCACAAGGGCTTCCTTTTCCCTGGTCTGCAGAGCATGTTGTATATGCAGCATCCTCTTGAGGATTTTGTGGATGAAAGGAAATAGAGAGAATGGAAGAAGCTTTTATTCTTCCCTCCATTCAAATTTTGCCTTTTTTTTTTTTGCATGATCTCTTTCAAACACCTTAATTATGCCAAGTTACAAAGAGCCCTCCTGTTTGAATACTTTAATTTTGTCTGAAGTTATTAAAAATGATAACATTAATTAGATGAAATTAGGAGAAACACCAAACTTCTGTTTTTATTTGCTTAATTTTTAGGATTTGATTGAATTTTTGTATAGTTTGTTTCAAAACTTTCCTCTTCAGTTGGTTTTGGTGATGTTTTGTTGGTATAATTCCAAGCAGCAGGGGAAGAAAAAAAATCAGATTTTAAAAATAGAGAAATGTGGTTTTTTGAACACTAAGATTATTAGCTGAAACAAAAGTCAGTTTTGGCAGTGAAGCATTTTATAATACCTTTTCCTTTGAAACTGCCTGCATTTCAAGAAGGGAGTGCATCTTTAATTTATTAGGATATTGCATGCATAATCTAAAATTAGGTAAATGCAGCTTAAAATAAAATTTTGCTTTTCTGGAAAGCAACAAATAGGTTTTGAGTGCCTGTTTTGCATGTGTGTGCTAATGCCTGGTTTTCACTGAGGATTGTATAGTAGGTACCTCTGGAAATTAGATTATATATTGAGGTTTTTTTATATATATATTTTCTCTTAAATTGTATGGCCACTACCTGAATGAATCTTTGATTTGGATGAGTTCTGCAGAGACTCGGATCACAGTAATGCTGCAGAGTGTGGGGCTGCAGAGCCAGATGTCGATGAAATTGGACCACTTGGGAGGAGGGGGCTGAAGAGGAGGAGGAGGATGTGGAGCAGATAGCCTTCAGAGGTCCCTCCTAATCTGAGTTATTGTGTCATAATGTAGATTAATGACTTCCCTGGGTGGGCATGGCCCTTGCCTGGGAGGGCTGGCAGCTAGTGCTTATGGCTCCTATAGGAAGTTTAGATTTACACTCTTCTCCTCTGCGCTTGCTGAGCTCCTCCCCACAGGCTCTGGTGCTGTCTGGGTTGGTGCAGCTGAATGCTGGCTCCATGAACAGCAAGAGGAAGCAAAAGCCCTCAGCCTGTCAGAATTGCTACTGTCTGTTGCCTGTCAGGGCTGATCTCCATTTAGATCTGGATGCAAAAGTTTGATTTCTTGTTTGTGTGTGTTTATTGAAATGTCTGTTGTTTGTAACTCAGATGCAGACCTACATAGAGATCCCTTTGTGCTTTTTAGCCACCATCTTCTGTAAATGGGAACGGACTGCTATTTCTGGACTGAGAATACTATGAGTTGTGGAAGAACTGTGATTGATTTTTCTAGGATGAAGACTATTGGAATTGCAGGCTTTGAATTATTTAGATATCATATGCTTGTACATATTTTCCAGATTGTGTCATGTGCTTAGGGCCAAAAGCAGCTCCAGAACTGGGCTAAAAGCAGCTGCAGAACTGCTCTCTACCTTGTGCACAAGCACATGTGCATGCATGTGCTCCCCACAAATAAAAGGGAGTCATTTAATCTCGTTTAATCCACTGAAATTTGTTGTGCAATCAAACTTATGTTTTAGATTACTTCTGTACAGTAAGAGAGATTGGCACTTTGAGCAGCTGCTCTCACTTGTATTTCAGAAATCTTTCCTAAAGATGGAAGAAATGATCCTCTGCATTGACTGTGGAGGGGGTTTAGACAAGATCCCTCTTCTTAGAATGGTTTGGGTAGGGTGAGGCAAATCAAGTTACCAGGTTTGTCTGTTGGTTTCTATCCCACTCTGCATCTTCAGACAAGGAATCTGGAGACCATCTAATACAGTGAGGATCATTTTTCAAGCGTAAGAGCTTAATTTCTGTCAAGAAGTTCTATTTAGATTACTCACTAAGTGAAGAGTAATTCACCAATAAGAACAACAAGCAGTTAAGATGACAGGTTTGTCAGAAGAATCCAATTTATTGAGTTCATCTCTGAAGAAATTTTACTGAAGTTTAGGAAGTCTTACCAAAATGTGCTTGCACCCAGGATCTGTAATGGCCTAAAAATAGGTGCCCTACTTTAAAGTTATGTATCAAAGCAATATACCAGGAGACAGGTGTCTACAGTTGCCTCAGGGTGAGGAGTTTGGGGGTTTTATTTGCTTGCCCTTTGGTGTTAGCATTTACCTTCTGCTCTGTGTCCTGCTGGAGATTGTGTTATCCCAGGAGAACTGTGGCTTTTTGTAAAAAATACCCTCTCTAGCTGCTCCTTCAAACATGGGGCAGATTGGGTTCTCTTAGACAAACACAAACACTCTTATCAGCAAAAAAGATGTTTTTCACTACTCCTCTGTTGCTACTTTTGAGTTTTATGAGTGTTTCACTGAGCTGTGGTTCAACGAAAGTGTTCTCTGCCTTGATTTCTGGTGCCACCAGAAATTTGTCTCAAGAAACCAAATAGGATTCTTGGTGAGTTTTTGGGCTTTCTTGCAGCTTGAAAGTCATAAAAGAAAAAGAAATGCAAGCATTTTGAAGGAAATTGCCCTCTTAATACCACCTCACTCTAAATTTATCTCCTGATAGAATTTGTGATTCAGCTGAGTTGACCTCTCATCAATTATCAAAATTTTCACATCAGACACTTGCCTCAGGTCCTATTATTTAGTAGGGTTTATGCTTTCTCCCCCCTCTTCCTCCCCTATAAAAAACCCCCAAACTTTTCCTCCTACTCTGTTTCTTTTGAATCCATAGTTGCAGAAGAGAAACATCCCAAGCTCGATGGGTTCTTGTCTGCTGAGAATTTTCAAACTGACCTTTCTAGATTCTCCTGGGCAAGGTTTGGTGAAGAAGGCAGAACAGAGTTGCTTTAAACCCCAAATTCATCAGTAAATAGGAATAGTATTTGTTTTTACTACAAGACGGTGTCTTTTATTTAAAAAGCCCACAATGCAGAACAAATAGCGCCCATTTCTTTCCAAAAAAGCAGCAAAGCAAAAAAATGCAACCCAAACCACCCTGAACACCTGCACTGTGTTCTTTGCAAACCACAGCATTTTCAAACAGAAAAGTAAGGGAAATCCTAGAAATTTTTTATCTCACTGTCTAGATATCTTTTACATCCAAGGTTTGTGCATGTAGAGGAACGATCTTACTCTGAAATATGCAATTTTTGCATGAGGAGAGCTGTCCCATGCTCTATTTCAGTAGGGAATTATTATTGCTTGTAGCCTTGTGCCTTATTGATGAGCTAGAAATCCATTGTGCTGTCTGTTCTACCAGTGTGGAACCTTTCTCAGAAAATTCAAAATCTAAACAGTGTTGGCAAAGTTACAATAATTTGCCACGCAGTGTCAATAGTTAATTTTCAAGCATAAATATTTAACTTGGAGGCATTTGATACTGGAAGTGAGAGCAGCTTGTGCACTTGCATTCTTCATTGAAATGGGCTTTTTTTCACATTGCTAGGAGCTCATTGCATCTTCTGTGAATGGCATGCAGAAAATAAAAGTCCTTGCTTTTGAGGAGGAAAATAAAGGAAAATCAAAATCTGATTTCAACTGAAGCACAGTTCTTGAAAATTATAGTTTCGTTTCAATTTTTTTTAAAGTTTGTTCTCAACTATGGCAAACAAACTGTCTTGGATCATGTATTTTCTGTGTGTGTGTGTATGTTCTGAAACCCCTAAACAATTTACAGCAGAAATCCTTAACTCTCTTATCTGGGCTTGAAACTACACTGAGTCTTAGCTTGATGTGATATTTAAAAGTGTATGTGTCTATTACAAATTTTGTTATAGAAAAAGCCCTAGTTCAAGGTGCAATCCAGCTTTCAGTGTAATTCCTACCTCTACTTACAGAATGCCTTCAGAAAAACCTTTTATTTGGGGGTAAACCCCCCTATCATCACTTTAGCTATTGAATATCAGAATTAATGTCTTGTCAATATTTTTTAAAAAGCCAATAAGGAAAAATATCCAAATCATGTTTCAAAGAGAATTTTAGGTGTGTGCAGCCTTGCATTCACTGCAGGAAACTTCTGGGCATGGCAACTGAAGAGTTATTAAAGATTTCTGGGGAAAAACCCCTGCTTTCTCATACAAATAAGTAGGTTTAATTCATGTCAAGTTTTTAAATTTCGTGTGCTGCTGGTTATTGTCCTGAATGCTGAAAGACTATTAAGGTGTTTTAAGATTTGCAAAGTGAGGCTTTAAAACCAAAGGAAGAGTTCCAGGTCGATGGTCCTGAGCATCCCCACCTTCCCCTCCCCATGGAGTGATGAACACACTCATGGAAAGAGGAATCTTACAGGTGCTGGTGGAGCAGGGTTTGCTTGGAGGGGTCTCTTTTGGTGGAATAAATACATTCTTTCTGTGCACAGGCTGTTCTTCGTGTCAAACTTGCTCTAAATGAACAAAAGAAACTACTGCTCACTAGAAGTCTCACCAGGGGTGTGTGACTGCAAATTGAGATTTTTTTTTTTCTGGCCTGGTCTAACAGATTTGAGAGTGTGGAAGATACAGCCTGAGTTTTATTTACTGCAAAACCTATTGCTTATTGCCTGTGAGTTTGATGATAGATATGACCTTTCTGTTCTTTGAAGTATATACAGTTATGTCCATAAAAAATTATTATGCAATATATAAAAAAGTGTAAAATACTACTGTATATATTATAATATATAGTATATATAGTGAATATATATTATATGTATTTACTATATAGTATATATTATATGTTTACTATATATTAGCTACATTTCTTTGCTATATAGATGACATAGTAAATATAGATAACATAATAAATATAGATAATATTTATTAAAATATAGATTATATATAATGTCTAAAATATATTAGATATATTAAATATACACACATGCTTCAGGACTCTTCTGGTGCCACCCTCCCCCTGCCATCCCCTGCTGCTCCCATTCTGTGACTTTGCCTCGTGGTTTGTGTTTTCCAAGCCTTGGGTTGGTTCCTTTGCTGGCTTTGAGCAGTCTGATCTGAGCCAGTCTCTCTGAGCCCACTGCATTTCGATGCTCAGCTGAGGGGAAGGATTCCTGGTGATGCTGCATGGATTTTATCCCTGTTTATGCACTCCATGACTGCATGTTAATGGGAAGAAGGCAGTGTGACAACATCAGCTTTTGTTCTGTTGGGCATCCAATACAAACCCCCAAGGCTTTTCTGAAAATAATTTGGGCAGATTCATTTTGCTGAAATACTTTGCATCTGTCCCTGCTGAACTCCCTCCTATTTTAAAGACTTTTTCTTCAATTCATGGAGTTAATTTTAAATTCAAATCCTGACCTTCAGTGTATTTGTTTTACCTCCCAGCTTCAGTTACCTACTTGTTTAATAACACTATTCACTGTTTAATCATCCAGATCATCAATTGAGCAGAATCAAAGCATGGGACAGAATCAGACCCAAGGCAGGCACTTGAGTACCTCCCTGTGACACATCCTCCAATTTAGATGTGGAGCAGTGATAATTGCTCTCAGGCTTCCACTGGTTTCATACTCATGACATACCAGGTTTTTCTTGCTTGTATGTCCCTAGAATTCTTATGAAACTATTGTACAAGATCTCATAAAACTATTAATACAATCAAGTGACATGGACCCTACTGCTTCCAGCTTGCCTGTGAATTCTGTTGCTCAGTTCTGGAAGAAACTGGTTTTCTTTGAATCAGTGTATTCATGACAGATCCATGTCTCTTGCTCTTTTTCTACTTGTCCTTCAAGTACTTGCTGATGCTTGTTTATTTTACTTATTCCAGAGTTTTTTTTCTTTTTTTTGAAACTGAAGTGAATTTGCTTTTTTTTTTTTTTTTTTTTTTAATCCCAAACTGGAGATTGCACTTGCCATTTCTGAGTCCTCTGAGATCCCTCCTGTCTTCCATGAGTTCAAGCCAGCAGCTTTGAGGTCACTGCAGAAAATGCTTTAAGTATTCTAGGGTACAGTACCAAAGTGGCTGAAAGCATGTGCATTATCCAGTTACTTGTTTCCCTTTTACAGTTGGAAATGATGCCTGTTTTGGTTTGGGGTTTATTTGTGCTAGCCATCAACTCTTGATGGATTATTTTTCTTAAGTAAAAATTGATGTAAAAATGTCATGTAATACTTAATCCTTCTTGGAGTCATATATCAAATGCTCTCCTTTTTCCATTGGTTAATGGATCAATGTTTTCCACATTCTTCCTCATTAACAAATGATCTCATTCACTGACTGTTTTTCTATATTGGTCTTTGTGTTTCTGATTTTGACACCTCTCGCTTCAATATTTTATAGCATTTTTCCCATGTGCTTTAGCTGGTCTCACACAACTTAGGAACTTAGCAATTTCCTGCTTCCTGTTTGCTTTCATTCTGAGCAGTTAAGGTACTGAATGAACCAATCTCATATTTTATTGTATCCATCTTTTACTCCTCTGCTTTGGGGGAAAACACAGCTGTGCAGCAGTTCCAAGGTGTGCAATTTTAGGATTCTGCTGTTTTTAAAGTAGTGGGGGTGGGGTGGGAAAGACACCCCACATCAGGATTGGTCTATTTTTCATTTAAGTATTTAATCTGAGCACAAATTTCTCTAAAATAAGTGTATGGCTGACTAGATGAAGTCAAAACCCCTCAGAAGCTGTGATTGTGTCATTTAATTGCCCATGTCTTGTATCAAATGGTTGCTGCATAGTTGAGGTTTTTTAATGATTATTTTTGATATAGTTAATAGGTGGCATGACAGATGGTATTAGAATTCAAATGCCACTTAAAATGGTCATCACTGTATATTTTAATAGTGTTTTTGGTAATGAGAGTTTTGGTGATTTAGTTGTAAGCTTTCAGCATCAGGTACTTTGTGCAATGTGGTTCATTTCTTGTGGTAGAGAACCTTACCTGTTACTTTTGTGACTTAACTCTGATTTTTGAGCCCAGTGTTTCTGTTATTTCTGCATCTGTTTTAGTTCTGCAAATCTGCATTTTTTTTTCAGAAGGGAAAGCCTTTTCTGAGGGCTTTGTAATCAATCTCCTTCACATATTTGGACTTTTCTGTTTAATTATATTCAGATGCTTAAATTCATGATCCATAGCACAGAAGGGCTTGAGAGAGCAGAATTTTGTGCACCAGCTGGACACAGTCAACAGTGCAAATTCTTGCTGAAGGGTGGTGGGGATTAGCAGGGTGATGATGCTGAGGATCACAGTGCTTAGTGAGTTATTGCTTTTGGGTGGGGGCTCAATCTCCATTTCCTGGTTCTGGTCAACATCCAGCTTAATAATGGTGTATTTGGTAGCATGAAACTTTATTTATAGCAGGGAAATTGAGTGGAGTATTTCACTGCTACACTGCAAAATGGAAAAAAAAAACACCTAAATTCAGTAACTGCAGCTCTCAGTTTTGGGGTGGGGGAGAAATGAGTGCTGTAGGTGAAATTTCAGCATGTTGCCTCATGAGTTCAATAGGAACTGTGCTCTCCTTGCTTCCCAGGAATAAACCCTAAGCTTTTAGATTATAGGGTGGAATTTCATTCTCCCTGAAACTTTGGCTATGCTGTCTTTGAAAATATTTTGCTCAGTTCTTGAATGTAGCTGTGGGAGCTTCATTCTTTTATTCAAGCTATTTCTATAAAGTATCTCTAGAACATGTGATTTGTCACTGCCATTAGTCATTTACTCCAGATCCTGTCTGCAGCCTCTGAGCTTCATAAAACAGGCAGATCCTTATCAGTAATCAATATTTGTAATATTTGTTATTATAAATCTGTCATTACTGACTTCTTGTTGGAAACTTGAGACAAAGCACTTTGGTATGGGACTGCTGATCGTATTAGGAACAGAACCAATAAGACCACAAAGGCTGGATCCTTAACTTTGCTGGCACATCAAAGTCAAAATACGTGGACTTGGATCCTCATGTGGAACCTAACTAATAAGAAATAATAATGGTGAAGCTTGATGCATTCCCAAATTGCAGAAAAGATCTTCATTAAGAAGCAGCAGCTGTTTATTTACAGGAGCACATGGTCTAGTCAGCATGATAAGAACACTGTGGAGAGGGATCAGCAAGTTTGCTTTTACTGGAAAACAGACATCTTTCTTCTCCACTCTAATGGGTCAGTATTAAAGAAGAGCTGGAGTTGGAGAATAATAAGAGTAATTTTCCATTTATTTTTTTCTTTCCACCATGCCTCAGGCTAGGGAGGTCAAATAGATGCTAAGAGAAAAACTGCATCTGGAGCTAGTCTGAAAATAAATACGGATCCCGTGAGTAGTGCTGTGTACAATTTGCTTAGCCTTAGAAAACTAAGTTTGTCTGCCACTTGATTGCCTGCTTCATCGAGGAAATCTGCTTAGCCTGTAGGATTCTGAAAGCTCTTTTTCTTCATTTTCAAGATGTGGGGGATGTGAATTAACCATTTCCCATTTCTTGTTTCTTTCAGCTTTCCCTTTCACATGTCAGAGTCACATTACTCATCAGCTTCCTTTGGCTGGTTTGCAGCTAGCAGGTTTTTCAGTGAGCTCTGGATTTCCCTGCTCTGTAATGAGATATAACAGCCTGGAAATCTCATGGCATAAAATAACATCTGACTCTATCATGTCCTTCCTTGCGATTAGTGAGGTGAATTTTCAAATCTTGAATGCTTTCTAGGTAGAGGCATATCCTGTTGCACTCTGCGTCAATGTAATTGTATTTATTCCACCTGCTTTAATTCATTTGTAGTGCAGTCAGTGCTGTGCTACCTTGGCACTCCACATCCAGCTATGAAATATGCATCTTGAGTAATTATTTCCATTCAAGAAGAGCTTGCCAAGTGCCTGGTTTTAAATGTCTTTCACCTGATATTGTAGATGAAACAGTGTTACAGGTGGACTTCCCTTTGCTTTGTCTAACAGTCTACAGGAGCCCGTCTGTCCTGTTTAGTAACACCCTATTTCTACGCTAACCTGAAGTGGAACATGGTCAGCAGGAGGCTTTGAGCTTGCTTTGAAATAGGTGATCTAACTCCCTGACTTCCAGCCTCTTCCCCCTGTAAACAAATACAGATTTATTTTGTGGCCTGTGTGTGCACTCTCCCTGAAGAATTTTCTGCTGCTCAGATGGAGATGGGAGGACCAGTCCCAGCAGTGGGCAGGGTTTTGAAGCTGAACTGTACAGGAATAAGATCTGTAGACCTCTCAAGCCTGCTCTGATCTGTCCCTCAAATTATGGGCCACAGGTGAACTCAAGTCCAAAACAAATTAAATAGTCTCTTAATTATGATACGGGACATACTTAAACGAGGTGTTCTTCTTAATCAAAGTTTGCTGTTGTGACTTTGTGTGGATTCTGTGTTGCACCTTTTTAGCAGGGCTTACGTTTTTTTTCCTGTAAAATGCCTGGGCTAAAAATCAGTTGATCAGTTTCTTGCAGAACTCAGCTGAAGCATCATCCAAAGAGTAAAGCAATCTGTTCTGAAACTTCGAAATTCTCTCCTCCTTGAGTGACTGATGTTTTAATGTGGATCACTGGAAAAGCCTCATTGAAGAGGCACAGGTTATTTAGCTGTCTTTACTGAAACACTGGAACAATTGCACTAGCTTGAAAGAGTAACTTTATTCTGTACTGTTAAGACCTTCTCAATATGAGCCCCGTGTCACCTGATGAGTATATTCCATTATTATGATTGGGAAAATGTGTATACTTCCTCACTTTAGGCTAAAGAAGCTGCAAAACTTGGGACTGCTAGGTTTTAGCATTCTTATTAATTTATGCTTTTAAAATTAATTTCTCCATTGATTCAGTAGTTCATCCATCCTTTTAGAAGGATATGGAATTACTTCCAATTTATAGACATCTGGTTGGCCTAAACTCTCAGCATAGGAGCATGCAGAGCCCAAAAGCCATGAGTTGTGCCTTTGTGTGCTGGTCTCTGCTTCGCTGTACCTTCTGCTCAGGCTGTTCTTAGACCTACACACACGTGCTGTTTGCAGGGAAAATTAAGCTTATTGGTAAAATTTCACTTTACCTTGAGATCATCTCCAAGAAGCATGAAGATTTTTATGATGGAACTTGGCAGTATAATTTGTGTCCTTTGCCACGTACCAGATAACAGTGCTGCACGTCTGAGGGAGAAGGTGATGAGGACTAGCCTCACCTTTTGGGCTTTCAAGCAGTCCAACTTGCAAAATACGTGGGTGAAAAAGAATGGATAGTTCCTTTTCTCTGGATCTCTGGAGACTGCATTGATTGGAGGCACTTCCAACAGCTCAGCATCTGTCAGTCTTGTTGGGGGTCTCTTGCAACACAAAGGATTGCATGGTAATATTCCTTTACAGTGAAGAATTTGAATTACCTACAATACACTCCACTGAAGGGGTTTAAAAAACACTGCTGCAGTTTAAAAAAAAGTCTTCACAAATTCCTCAGCTTTATTTTATTTTAATTTTTTCCCCCCGCAGGTTCCAACTATGGGAGTCCCCGTCCGGCTCATGCCAACATGAACGCCAATGCAGCTGCAGGGCTGGCCCCAGAGCACATCCCCACCCCGGGGGCAGCTCTGTCCTGGCAGGCTGCCATCGATGCTGCCAGGCAAGCCAAGCTGATGGGCAGTGCTGGCAATGCCACCATCTCCACGGCCAGCTCTACGCAGAGGAAGAGGCAGCAGTATGGCAAGCAGAAGAAGCAGGGCAGCACCACGGCCACGCGCCCACCGCGGGCGCTGCTGTGCCTCACGCTCAAGAACCCCATCCGCAGGGCGTGCATCAGCATCGTCGAATGGAAATATCCTTTGGCACATCAGCCCCTGCTCCTGGCTGGGGGGAGAGCAGTTCTGGGTTCTGGCTGCTTTTCAGCCTCTGCCAGAGTCAGGATTGAATGCACACGATGATATTTTTGTGTTTGGACTCAGATGTTTATTAATTCTTATTTATGTTACAGTCTCACAAACTAGAGTTCTTCAGCACTCTAACGAGGTGCAAATTGGATGCATCTCTGTCTCTACCAGGTCTTTTCAAGGACAAATTGTCCAATTAAGAGATGACACCTAAATTATTTTTTTACTTTTAACCCAATAACCAGACACTCGTGGCCCGCAATGTGGATCCTTCTACCCAATTAAAAGAAACCCCCCAAAACCATGAAGAAGAAGGTGAAAAAGAAACACTTAGCCTCTGCCCTAAATCCTCCATCTTGCTTTATATATATTACTGTACTCTGAAACCTTAAATTTTAGGTTTTCCCCCATGTGATATTACACACTTCTATTCAAACTACACACCCATAATCCCAGTGCTATCATCCGAATTTGGAAGCCTTCTCCAAGGCCTCAGGTCAAATGCAGTGTTTTATTAGGGGTCAGTGCCTGTCAACACAGAAAGTCTAAAATTCTCAGGGGCCAGAGTCCCAACACCTCAGTTTGAAAGGCACCACTGGGAACTTAAAGTGCACAAGTGATTTTTAATGTCTTAACTGAGGTGGTTTATGCTGAAGGGGGATGTGTCAGGGAAGAGGGTTAGAACTGAACTACACCCCCGTGTGAGAAACCACTAGGAGCTTGTATGATAAAGCTCGGTGGTTGAATTCTGCACTTTGGAAATGTATGGCCCAGGCTGAAATGTGTGGGAGATACTCAAGGTATATGAGGTCAGAACTGAGCTGACTCCATGGGACTGATAGCAGCTGCTGGCTTTGCCTTTTAAAATTTTTATTGGTTTTTTAGAGGTGTCACTAGTCCAAAGCTCTGGTACTTTGAATCATAGACTTTTCTTGATAAACATGTGACATCACACTTTCTCCAGTGTGGAGAAAGGAATGGTGCAGTAGAACAAGGTAAAAAACCCCCAAAGGTATGCAGTAACACCCTGAGACTGGTCTGAGAGAACTGTTAATTATTTTGGAATTCCAGTAAAAATAGTAAGGCTCAGTAATGTCTGGTAAGAGATAATGGTTATCTAGAAGAAGGGAAAAAGAAATACAGTTAAAGTATCATGTCCAGAGGCAGTGCAGAGCCAGATCTAATAGTCTGAACAGGAGACAGATGGTGTCACAGCTGATGGATTGTAACCACTGACACAGAACTGCAGAGTGAAGGGGTTGGTGCTGCTTCTCTGGAAAGTCAGGGAGAGTCTGATCGTTGCTTTATTGTGTGCAAAGAGCAAAGCCCTTTTAGTCACCCAAGTGTGATCAGTGCAAGCTGGAATTTGAGTCTTTGGTATGAAACTCAAAATGAGGTATGTCTCCTTTGCATCCTCAAAGAGAAACTAGGATTAACCCTGAACAGGAAGCAGCAGCCAATGGTGCTCTTGAGGAAATACAGAAGAAGAATGTTTTTAGGGATAGATAGGCATGTCAAGGAAAGGCAGTACAGAACTTGGCAGTAGTTAATATGATAGAAAAGTGGATTAAGGCATTTAAGACAATGTGATAATATTATTCCTTTGGGTGTCTGGTGGGCTGTTGGGTGAAAACAAAAAATGAGTCTATTAGGTATTGCTAACATGGGAATACTTTTCAGATGAAGAACTTGTTAAAAATGCTCCTGTCAATCCTTCTATGTCCTTAAACTACCTGCCTGCCTGTTCCTTTCTACTTCAGATGCTATTTTTTAATCCTCTGATTAAGTTTGCTACTTTTTATTGCTGCTGACATAAGTCTGATACTTTAAGCATAAGATGATGGGTGATGACTAACAGGATAAAACTGAATATTGGTTTGCTTAGCAGCACCCCAGTCACCACATGTCTTCAGAGTGACATTTCATTGATAAAGGAGATCAGCAATGAAAGATGGGAATGAAATGTTGTAAACCAGGGTACAGCATTGCTGAGATCAAGAGATGACCAAACAGTGCAATTAAAGCAATACAAAGATGCTGAAGCTTGCAGTTTGAGGTTTTTTTTGGTTTCAGGGGAGTCGATGAAGTGGTTTTTTTCCATCAGAACCTCTCATTGGATGTCTAGAGTTTGTAAACATGAAACACTTCAATGACAACAAGCAAAATCAAAGGGTTGTGACAAGGTTTAGTTTAATTCTATATTCTGACTTTTTCTCAATAGTTTTTAGAAGCTAGGAAGGCTTAGCGTAATTTGTTGTACCACTAAAGTTTAAGCATAATAGCTATTAAACAAATATCAAATAGTACTTCAGTTTCTTAACCAAATGTTAGTGTTAAGAGCCTGAATGAACAATTGCACTCAGGAAAAAGTGAACCAAAGTAATTACCTTATTTTGCAAAGATTTAGCGGTGTATTTAATTTTCTGCCTTTTGTGCAGTGCATTTGTAGATTTTATGAATTTAATGTTTACGGTGCAAAAAAGAGAATCCAAATAAAAGCAAGTATGTGTAAACAGAGAAAAATTAATGAATAATAATCCTGCCAAAAAAAGGGAAAAAGTGATTAAGAAAACACAAGCCTATGGAAATCCAGATCTTTAAGCAGTAAACATTAGACAAACAGCCTGGGGTAGTACACATGTGAGGAGCCTTACTAATTTCTTGTAGTCTTCCTGTCCTGATCTGCTCTTCTGCCTCATTTATCTCCTATTATTCAGAGGCTTAAGCACAGTAGTCTGGGGAGTCTGGAACCTTTGACTCTTCCATATGTGAGATGTAGAATGTGTGTGAGTATAAACAGCAGTCAGGTGCCTGGAATTTGTGTATATCTTGCAGCTCAGCTTAACATTCACAGATCTCCTGTTCTCTCTGCTCAAGCCTGCTGAGAACAGCAGTCTGCTGACCAAAATCATGCGTGCTGTGCTGACATTTGGCAGTCCCATGGTAGATAAAGCCATGCTCAAATGCACTCTGTGGCACAGGTTATGCTTGGCATTCTCCCTGTTCTCTCCTGCTCCTCATTCCCCTCCAGAGTGCTGCCGAGTTATCCCAGGAGTAGCCTCCTGGATATTCCTGCAGGCCAGTTAAATGTAGACAGACCATAAATCTGGTCTCTAGTCTGAGTTTGGAGACATTTCACAGCAACTGAGAGCATTGAAGCAGATAAAGTGCAGTGCCAGGAGACTGGGCAGTAGAGAAACGCCCTGTGGTTCCTTTGGTGGGCAGTCAGGGGGGCATTGAGCTTGTGCAGGATTTCTTTGTTGAACATTCCAAACGTTTGGTTTCTCTCTTCCCCAGCAAAGCTGATGCAAGGTTGAGATGCCTCTGAACTGTTTCCCTGTCAGAGAGGACTCTCAGCTTCCTGCTGTCCCTAATACACTGTGCATGGACATTTGTGTTCCCTCTGGTGCCAAATGAAATGCAAATAAGAGAAAAAGAAATATTCTCTCCAATAATTTTTAAATAAAATAGACATGGTGATGTGCGGTGTAAGCACATTTTGGACAAAGACTGTTTTGTTGCCTTAACAAAATTTATCCTTTTTCAAACATCTTCTAACCATGTATTCATGTATTGCTTTAGCCACCACATTTAACTCCAAGATATGAGAGAGAAACTGAAAAAGGGGGGCAATAATACAGCAAAGACAGCAAAAGAAGAAAACCTCCAGAATGTTTGTTAAAATTATTTGAGAATTTATAAATGCAAATGAAAACAGCCAAGAAAAAATAATCCTAAAAAGAACAAGGGCAGTCATTATAAAACAGGTTTCTCTTATTAAAACTAGTGCAGCCACACTCAAAGGAAAATTGGGAAAATGCAATCTAAGTAAAAGAAGAAAAACTTTTAAGAAATCCGTGTTTACTCTGGCACGCGACTGGCCTCCACTGCTTTTGACATATTAGGAAGATTTTTGGCTGGGAGCTCCTAAAAGCACTTAAAAAGGCATATGTTTCTTTTCAGAATATAAGGGGCTTGGAATGCTTTCTTTAAACAGAATTCTTATAAATCTTTTTTTTATTATTCTTTTTATTTTTGTGTGCTCATTTTGGAACAATTTCCTTAACTCCATTCCTCAGACCATTTGAAATAATTATTTTACTGACTATTTTTGCCAATTGTGTGGCCTTAGCTATCTATATCCCCTTTCCAGAAGATGATTCCAATGCCACCAATTCCAATCTGGTAAGTCCTTGCTGGTGTTTAGTTTTGCTATTTTGAATGTCCTTTTGAAAAATGATAGAGACTTGTGAAGGTAGGGAATGTAAATATATTCAGCAAAGATTAGAATATCATGCAAATTAGTTTCAACTGCTATGTCTTGTCAATTCATTTTACTACCTGTTTCAGGGAAGCTGGTTTTAGAGAAGAATAATCCAAGAAGGTGCTGTATGGGATATCTAAGCTAACAAATTTCAGCATGCTGCAAAAATTCTTGGTAAACTTTAAATTGCAGGTTTTTTGTGGGAGGTATCTTTTAATCAGGGATTATCTGGTGGATTTTTGTCTTACTGTGTGCCATCGTGAAGTTGGTTCTGTCTTCCTCTCAAGTGATTGATGAGTAATTAATGCTTGCATTTCAGACACATGCACTGATTTGGCTGCACAATATTTGTGGGGTTAGGTTTTTTTGTTCAGTTTAGTGGGTTTTTTTAAAAAAATTGGGGTTTTTTTAATCATTCTGTCTTGTTGGGGGAATATAGCTTTTCTTCTGTCACCACTGATGCTGATGTTGGTACTTTGGGATTGAGCTGTCTGTATGAAAAGGAGGAGTGTTCGTTCACTTTTGGCTTAGCATGAAGCCATAGCAAAGAATTCTGTTCAGTAAGGGCAGAACACAAACCAGCTCTGGAATGCAGTTCACTGAATTAGCAGAAATCATTTGATTTCCCTCTCAAATATGTGAATAAATCTCCTGCTTGTCGGTTTGAATCAGGATGAAAACTTACTCCCAGAGTTTAGGAGCAGGGATGTTATTTCCTGGATAAAATTTATTGGGACTTAAGAAATTTTAGTACAACAGTGGAGGAAAACAAAAGCCATACTTCTAAAGTAGCAAAAACTGGGATGGCTGACAGATGCTGTAATTAAAAAGATTCATGCTGCTCTTGGAAGTCAGTCATCTGATTAAATCTCTCTTGAAGTTTTAGAAAACACTTAATGAATTTTAGGAATTGCTGAAAGAATACTCCTATGGGTTTTTTGGGTTTGTTTTTTTTTTTTTAAAGGTGGTAAAATACTTGTAGTGTGGTGCATTTGCACTATAACTCCTTAGAGAAGTATGAAAAGAGAAGCAGGAGGTGGTAAGTGATTGTGAACTACTCTCTACACCTACAGTACACATGAGTTGGTCTTGTGTCTCTTTGGCTGTTCTGTGTTAGTGTGACTTAGTGTTTAACATTAGTGAGTGGTGGTGTGTGGTGGTGGTATTTAAAAAAACGTCAGTAGGGCATCTCTCAAAAATGACTGTATTTTATTCAATAAAGATCTGGTCCAGTTGATCTCCTGGTGAGAAAAACAGGTATGTTTGTTGCATGCCTGACTTGCAGGGTTCAAACAGGAAAATGAAGCAGATTTGAAGGTTAGGAGGATATGCAATTTGTTTTGAGTTTAATTGGGTTGTGCGTATTTGCCTCAATTCAGTGAGGAGACTGCTGGCTAAAACCAGACTGGAAGTGTGTTTGTGATTGAATGAGATGTATTGAAACTGTTCTGCTATCAAGCAGTATGTGCACCTTGTGATTTGAATTTCCATTCTGCATCTGTTTTCCGGGACAACTTTTGCATCATTTAGAATGGCTATAAAAACACTTGTGTTATTTGTTGGTAGAGTTTGGAAAAAACCTAGCCAAGCAAGAGTTGTCATCTCAGTAAAGTCTGGAAATGTTACAGCTTTGAGGATGAGGAGGAATTGTTAATCCACCTAAATAGCTGTTTCACAGAAGTAGGGGAAGAAGAAAGTTAAATGAGTAATCTACTTGACTCCACTTTGTTCTTTGTGTCTTAATGGAAAAAAAAATTAAAACTGGATAATGGGATATGTAGCGTGGACTCATGAAGTCAAGACTCTCCTACATTATAGATGAAACTCTGGAGCTTTGACTGCTCAGTAGACTGTGCTCCCCTGTTGGTCTGTGTTTGCTGTTGTTGGGTTTTGTGTGTTTTGTTGCTGCTTTCTTAGTTTCCATATTTTCCCCTTGTCATGTATACACTGCTATTGTGGAACTCATATCTGAGTATTTAGCATGGGTTGCATTCTGTGAGTCAAGTCCTGAGCAAATGGGTGAGATAAGGCTGAAAAATGTGTTAGTTGTGTTTTGGAATGGAATGAAAGTGTAGATGAGAGTTAAAGAAAAGTTATTCCATCAGGCAGGAACTGTACAAGAGTGGGATCTTACTGTGGAAGAGACTGGAAAGAAAGTGGGGTTAATGTGTTCCTGTAAAAGCTCATGTGCTCACTTAATATTTGATTTTTTTTTCTACCTGTGAGCAACTATTTCCCAGTCAGATTTATTTTGTAGCCATGGCGTTGAGGGCTGCAAAGGCTCAATATGACACAGGCAAGGAGCTTTTGTGTGGGTCATGCACAGATGTGTGTGCTGTGCAGAAAGGTGATTGTATGCAGACAGAATTGTTCTAGCTGCCCAGAACTCTTGATTCATTTTCATGTTGCAATTTAGCTGCTTTAGAGTTAAAGCTACCACAGAAACTCCCACATCCCTGGTTTCCTAAGACATCTCTACTTCTTGAAATACAAGAAACTATCTACAGTAAATAGGATAGGCAGTAGCTGGTTTACAACTCTGAAAGTGCTGTAACCCTTTTCCAATAAGCTGCCAGATTTGCCATAGGCTCTGAGTATTCCTTCTCCAAAGTTTCATAATAACTTTTCAAAAATCATTTTCCTTGGTGACTGAGGTTAAAATTCAGTCAATTGCCTTCAACAAGCTGATGGAGTAGAGTAGAGGGTAGTGAGGGAGGAGAAAGGAATCCTGGATTATGTGAGTGCCTTCTTTCCTTCTCTCTGTAAAAGTAGAAGAATGATGCCTGAATATTTTGACAAATAATTGCTGTGTGTGAATTCCACGTGTGACTAGCCACTGGTCACACAGGGCACATGCAGTGCTCTGTGCCTTTCCCATGTACCTGAACAAAACCAGGAACCTCTCCCATGTCTCCATTTGTCTTTAGCTGCAAGACCTGTTTAATATGCCTCAGTGATGAGCACTGAACCTAGATACAGAAGAATCCAGTAAATAATTCCTTCCCTTTTGCATTAGCCAGGAATTCTGAATAGCTGTTGTGTAGTACAAGTTTAGGTTCAACACCACATAGATATTCTGCATGTTTCTCTGTAATCTGTGTTCCTATAATAATAATTACTATAAATCTTAAGGCCTTTTTAATCAAGTCTGGGGGTGGTAACTTGGACTGTGAAGCCCTTTCAGTTTTGAAATGAACGTTTATCCTAAACCCCAAGTTTCCTATTTTTATGCTTGCTGCAGTGTCTTTGTCACTGGCTTTAAGAAATATTATAATGTACTAGACATACTAATGTACTAATATTATAATGTGCCAGAATAGTATAATGTACTCATTAAAAAAAGCTTGAAATTAGCTTCAGCAGTTTTTATGTGTTGCTTTTGCAGTGTTACTGGAAAGTACTGGAAAACTATTGAACTTACACAAATGGGGGGCTGTTTTTTGCATTAATAAACTTGCTGAGACTTAATTTAAATTTACAAATAAAGTAAGCTCGTGCATAACCCTGCACAGGGAGCAGTTGTGTGTTAGTGCAATCAGAAAAATTGAAGCTGGTTTGAGGGGGATTAAAGTCAGCCTGCATCAGAGGCTGTGACTGATAGTTCAGCTTTCTGCTTGTTATCCCTGCAATTATGCATTAGGACAGAGATAACATACATTTAGGAATAAAACTATAGGCTTCCTAAGATAGGAAGCTGAGAGGAAAATGTTTGTCACTTTACTGGCAACTGCAAATGGCACAAGCCTGGTCAGTGTCACAGCATGGTGATAACATAATGAGGTGAAGACCACGGTTTACAGTACATTCCAGGGAAGGCAACTCTGTTGGTTGTTTGTGCTTTGGATAGAGAGCAGGGGAAATCTTCCTCCTGTTGTTTTGATAGTTCTGCTTTCCCTTCCCTACCCTCCTTACAGGAAGAAAATCCTGTTGTGCACTAGTTAAATGTAAGGAAAGAACTTTTGTCTTTATATGTGAGCTTATAATGGGATGTCACCTTTGGACTAATTTGTTAAACCTTAAATAGGACCCTGTGAAAAGAAAGATGGGGTTTCTGTTTGCTTATCAGCTCTTGTGCCAGCCAGTGGTTGTGTCTGCCTTTGGAAAGGGTGCTTGCTTTTCAGGAAGTGTGGCTGCTTTATTACCTGGTCATTATGGGAGTGTCTTGTAGAGCAGGGGATTTCCTGTATTTAAAAAAAGCAGAAACTTGCTTTAAATGTTTTTTGGTTTTTGTTTTTGGGTTTTTTCCCTGGCACTTTTAGGAGACTGACACAATAGGTGTGGATATGACTATTACATTTCTGTATATTGGCATAACACACTTCAGTGACTTTTGTATCAGAGAATTCTGTCACCACATGGAACAGGAGCAATATTTTTTGTGTGAAATCAGAAAGGGTTAGAGAGCAAAGTGGGGGTGAGGGGATGGGGAGAAGAAGCAAAGATGGCTTGTCTAGGTGAGGAAGAGCACTCCACAAAAGCTTTTTGGTTCTGTTGCATCAGTGCTCTCACCCTCCTGTGTGTCAGTTCCCAGCTAGTGAGTGAGCAGAGGAATGAGAGATGCCAACCTCAGGGGTGAGGGACAGAGTGCACACCGAGATAATTAGCTCTGATATGTTTATTACCTTGGGCCTGATGCCAGCACTGCTGCAGCTGGGGGAGCTCACACAGCTACAGAGTCTGAGGAATGAGGACTGAGTGACAGAAGCTGGAAGAACGATGCTGAGGCGGCTGGAAAGGGACCGGAGTCAGGATGAGAAGAAAGGAAATTGTGCCGAAGAATCCTTCAGGGTTTCTTCCAGAAAGGTTGTGAGTCACTGTGTGATTCTGAGGAAGCTGAATATAGTGGAATTTAGGCTCAGTGTTTCGCAAAGTTCTCAGAAACCCTGCTTCTGACAGGGTGGTACTCAGCACCTCTAGCTGCGGAGAAGAACAAGGTGGAAGAATAAGCATTGGGTTTGAGAGGGAGCCATTCAGCTTGTGTGCTGGTCCTGGTATTGGCAAGCTGTGTGGCTTTGGATAAATTGCCATCTCAATTTTTTCATCACATCGTGACAAGAAATGCTGTGAAAAGACTGTAAGGAAAGAAGAAAATCCCTAGTAATCCATTCCAAGATAGTCACTAACAAAAAAGAAATGTAAAAATTAGCTTTTTGTGGTTTTTTTAAACATAATTGTCATTTCCTAGGCTTTGTGAAGATGAAACTGGTAAAGCAGAGACTGACATGTATTACTAGCAGGAATAAAATGGTTGGATTCAGAGTCCCAACAAAATCTCAGCTTCTCTTTGTACCAGTGGGCCCAGAGTCCTCATCCAGTCTGTGCTTGTTGCTGTTTGCCAACCCTTTATGTGATCTGAGATCTCTCATGGCTGTGTCCCCCCATTTTTTTTCCTTTTTAAATTCATAGACCTTGCCAAGTATTTCTCCTTGTTCCAGTAGTACACATTCTAACAGACATTTGTCTGTTTTCGTCCTGTCTCCCTTCCATAGTGGTTTCATGTTTCCCACCTGTTTTCTCATTTGATCTCAGTGCTCTGCTTACTCAGCGTCCTGACCACTTCTTTTAATTTTACTCATGAATTCCCCTTCTTTTCGTAAACCTGGATTCTGTAACCAAGTAAGTAATCCCAGGGCACATTCTATCTCCTTGTTTTTTAGTTTCCTTTTTTACACATTGGTCTCTTAGTCTGAGCTTTTTGCTTTTGAAATCAGTGTTCTTCACAATGGTGTCTGACTATCAGCAGTAGACATGGATACTCATATGTGCTTGTAGTAGGGGCTGTAACTTGTGTAAAATGCTAAGAATTATAAACTGTTACACTAATTCATCCATGAAAAGAGTAACTTGAAATTTGTAGGTTGTATGTTTGTGTAAGTGATTTTGAAATTTTAGCTTTATGTTTTGGTTCTGATTGAAGGCAAGTTTATAGAGTTAGTCCAAACATTAAACCATTTATTCATTTTTGTAGACAGCTCTGATTACCGTTTTCCCTTTCTTTATGTGTAGGCTTTCTAAATCTTTATAAATGTGTTAGTTGGGTTTCTTTTCAGGTGGTAATTATTCTTGTTTATCAGACCTCAGGTTCAGTGTAGGATTTTTATGTGTGTTTTGTTTGGATTTCTTACCACTTTTTTTTACCTGTTGAGGAAAGATAGAAAAAAATGTGGAGGCAGGCTAAATAAGAGTATTTTAGTGATGTTTTCTCTGTAGTCTAATTCCTGCCACCAGAAAAGTAAGAGTCTTTTCAAAGGAGTGGGAATTGTCAAAATGGCAGATCGTTTTTGTGTTGCCCTTTTTGATACATGTATCCTTGTTCTTCTGTAGGTCTTTGGGATGTTTGACTTCTGTCCATGAGCTCTTCAGAATCATTTAATGACATTAGGAAGGAAATAAGCATCTAGAAAACCTAGAAATTCAATTGAGCATATTACCTCTCACCTTTAGATTCCTTTAGGTATAGTTTGTATATTCCTGTATGTATAGTTTGTACTGTGCCATTCTTGTGTTTTAAGTGAGGCAAGCTTTGCCATTGACTTTACTGGAGTTTGACTGTCACCAAAAACCATCCACTAATCCAGTGCATGCCATTGACAATTGTTGGAACATTGGGCTTTGCTGACGTGCACAAAATCATTGACTCCAAAGGCAGTGCTCCATGTGCTTGTTCAAACTAGAAAAAACCCCAAGAACTTTTCACAGCTCCCTTAGAAGTAAAATAATGAATGCACCACTTGCCAAGGGACTGAATTGCCCCAAGGGAGGAATGTTTTGTGTGTTTGTCAGAGTTTTGACTGGCTGCTCCTCTTGAGGACGGTTCCTATTTTCTCCTATGCTTTCCACCTCCTAAAACATGAGGGTCTGTGTGTCAGAGCAGCTCCTCAGTCCTCCTGGCTGAATGACAGGCAGCCTCAAAGAAAGATGAGACCATTCTTGGATTTCACCTTCCAGAAATGCTGGACAATATGTAATTGATGTTGTCTATAGCCTCATGGAATGAAGTTTCTTTTCCTGCGTGTACAATTCCCGTGAAGAACCTGTACTTAGCAAAGAGACTTCTTGATCAGGAATATGATGTTGAGAGACCAGTGGTTAGGGAAAAACTTCCAGCAAGCAGCAGGAAATATTCATCAATGTCCTTGCAGTGTGTTGTGTTTCTGGCAGATGCTGGAATGTTGGCTCAGCAGGTAAAGACACCCTCAGCAAGTTCTGTCTCACCTAAGCCTAGGCAAGGGAGCTGGACCATCTTTGGACAGCAGCGTCTTCCTGACCTTTTGCTGCAACCTTAGCAGTTCATGATGATCTCTGGGACACCAAGGAATGCATATTTTTCTTGGTGGAGACACTTTAATGGTGTGTAGCTGTAAAGTTTGATGGACATGCTATGCAGCTTGATGCCTTGATGCTCATGGTGAGCTCACCCATGCAGATCTTGACCACTGAGCAGGCAGAGGAGCCCCTTTGAGAGCTGTTACCTCCCTGAGGCTGCTGCTGGTACAGCTCCTTTCCAGCCTCTCTAACAGAGG
This sequence comes from Brachypodius melanocephalos, assembly GCA_013398615.1. Lineage (NCBI taxonomy): Eukaryota > Metazoa > Chordata > Aves > Passeriformes > Pycnonotidae > Brachypodius > Brachypodius melanocephalos. Next base: position 1,315,473 of record VZSR01001863.1, read on the forward strand.
TGTCAGCACCTTTATCCCTGAGTGCTAAATTTGGCGATGGCATGTGTGAGATGCCCAGATCCCACAGCAGAAGCTTTCCAGAGTGGAAATGGGATGTGTGTGCTTCCCAGGCTAGCTGTGTTGGCAAGTGTGCAGCTGTTTTTCAGGCAGTCCTGACAAACTTGCACTGATGGAGAGCGTGGGGTTTTGGAATTCATCATCTTCTGCTGGTTTGCCTTTGTCTGCTGCTTGTAAAATTTATATTTAGGTAGCTTATATTAGGAACTGAAACAAATGTCTTTTGCATATGGTTATCTTCATCTGGTATGTTGAAATGTTTTCCTACTTTACAGTGAATGTGCTTAATCTTCTGCTGTGACTCTTTGATCTGAAGCATGGTGAATGCTTTTTATGTGGACATTTAAAAATGTTCCAGTTCTATTACATGCCCTCAAATATAAAACCTCACACAAAAGCGGAACTTGCATGTAATTTTATTATTATTATTTTTATCCATTGAAAACCACTTATAATGCTCTTATCCTTGTGTGGCCTTATTGTCTGAGTCACTTTTAAACTAGAATCCCTGTTTAGATGAGATTATGCAGGCAAACATGGTCACAATAGATTTTTTAAAAGATCTAGTTGCATAATTGTTTCACAATCTAAACTTGTGTTTAGAAACAAACAAACAGAAAGCTTCTCCTCATTATGGTCATCAAGATAATGCCTGAATCTGTACAAAAGGCACATCCAGTGCGCTTCAGGAGCAGTTGGCTGAGTTGAAAAATGTGAATTGAAATAACATCAAAGGGATTTAACAGCTTCTATAGTGGTGGCTGAATTATAACAATGACAAAGGAAGGTCTCAAACACACAGAGGAATGGTGTCAGTATGGCAGATATTGGGGCATTTAATTGTTAAGGGTTGTTTTGCTGTAGAACAAGGGGATCTGCTTCTTCTGCTCTTTAAAATCACTGCTGTCCTTGCAACAAAGGGAAAGAAATAGAGGAATTCCAGCTTCTCACTTCTGTTAAATGCCTCAGGTGCCTCCTGAGTCCAAGAATCTAGCTGGGCATTTGCTTGTGCAAATACTGAATAATCATGGACATCTATATGGTGATACTGGAGTTTCATCTGGGGTTTTCTGTAAAGTCAGGGCTGTGTGTCCAAATAGGGAGAGCAGGAGATAAAAGCTGGCATCTACATGGAGATGTCTGGGCTGGATATGCAGCTGTGGTTTACAACCTATGTTGCATTGATAGGGACCAGCAAAAATCTGATAAATCTCCTTTCACCCAAACAACTTGTATGCTGATTGTTATAAGACATTAACTATATAATTGTTGTAATTGTTATAAGTCATAACCATATTCTTCCCTTATTCAACCTGAACCAAGTTTTAGCTGTGAATCAAGTCACTGACTTTTTTATACATCATCTTATTTAATATTTTCATAGTATCCTATTTCTCATTTGACAATTACAGTTTTTATCCATCTCAGGGGTGTGATGCTTTCCTCCTGACATAAATAAATTCTTGTTTATAGCAGTTCATGTCCCAGCATTGCCCTTCACTTACTCAAATTAAGTGTTTACTGCATTTTACATGCTTAAAATTACATTCCAGTTTCAGCCTTTTCTAAAATATTGGATATAAATATTAATGTCCAGATCAACTTGATCTCCAATTTCATTGTCCCTAGGATAAAACCAGCACTACTGCTCTTTTATTTTCCTTTTGACACACCAGGCTGTTGCATGCAAGTATTTGACAGCTCATAGGGAAAAAAGGAAGAAGCAACTGAAGCAGAGTTGAGTGTTTTAGCCTTTCATAGGCCATGAATATGATAATGTTTGAGTATTTTTGATGCTTTTTTTTCCCTGTACTGAAGTCTTACAGAGCGAAAGAAAAAGAGGAGGAAAAAATAAATGCAGAAATACATTTGTAACATTCAGATGGACTAATTCTGCTAAATTTCGAGCTTGCACTTAGCAGTCCTTGTACAGAGGATATGGCAATATGAGGGATGGAGAAATACAAAGAGCAGGAGCTAATCTAGGGAAAATGCAGTGTGGTATTTGAGAGAAGAAACTGCTGATACAACCCTGGAAATAATTCTAGTAAATAGCTCTTGAAATAAATTCAGTCCTGGCTGAGAGTTCCCTTTGGAAATGTTTACCTTTGCTTTCACATTTCAGTATGTATTGAAAAAGGAGACTGAGATCTCAGCTTGTGTTCAGGCTGCTGCTCATGGGTTTGCCTCAGTTCCTCTTGGTTACTCAAGTCGTTTTCCACAGTACTCAGCTAGCATTCTTGGGCTCTGATGTGAATTTAAGGAGTGTGTTTAAAACAGTTTTCTGTGGTTCATTCCATCTTTCTGTCACCCAGACCTGAACCAGACACATCTGCCAGTTTGTGTGTCCACTGCTGCTCTTTAATAATGTACAAAGAAAAGTTTCACTGGATGCAAACAGCTCTTAAATGAGTAGTAATTTCCCAAATGGGATTTTTGTATCACTGGCTCTTCAGTGTGTCTTGGACTTTTTTTCTTTTAATATCTCTGTTGATCCAATACGTTGAAGCAGAACTTATGCAGATCATGGTTCTAGCTCTGCTGGGCTCACCTTCTGAGCTCTTCCTGTGGGTGAGGGTTATGGATGTTTCTGGGTGATTCTCGTAGCAAGTCACACCACAACTCTGAGAGGCTGTGCAATTGTCAGAGCCAGCTCTTTTCCCTGTCATTCCCAATCTTTTCCAAAAGCACCCAGTGGTACTGACACAGAAGTTCAGGGGGCAGGCACCAGGCTGGAGCTGCTCCCTTGCCTTGTGTGCAGGCACAACTGCATTTGCAGGAGGGGAGCTTCTCCCTCTGCCCTGCACCTCCCCTCCTGTCTCACTGGGGTGGGCAGCAGCTCCTCTCAGCAGTCTGTGCAGGAGAGAAGGCTGCTCTGCCTTTGGAACAGAGCAGGTGAGGCCTTGCACTGCTCTCCCTTGGGCACATTTGATCAGGAGGGTGTTCAAACCCCCCTCCAATCGATGCCTCTGCATGTGTGGGCAGATCTGGGCACGGTTGGGTTCAGTGACAGCCACGCTGCTCTGCTGCCTCTGGCTACAGGAACTGATGTGCCTTTACTGTTCCAGCCCGGAAGGCAAACTGGGCTCTGCAGAGCCTTTGACCTTTTGAAAGCATGAAAATCCATAGGGAGCTGAAAATTATTCCTTTTTCATTGAACTGCTTAAAATAAAGTGGCCTATGACCTCTCAAAAGTATGTCTGACCCTGTGGGAGTAGGGAGGGATCAAATGAACTAGACCATGGCAGGACCCAGAGGTGAGCACAAGTTCCAAGCTTTAGGCAAATTCCACAGATCAGGCTGTATTTTAAAGTGGGAGGTGATGATTTCAGGCCTCTAGTGTTGCTTTCTGCTGGTCATATAAACTCATGTCATAACTGCTTTATCAAGAAAAGGGAAAATGTTTATAACATACTCGTAAGAACAACCTCACTTCTAATTGAAAGCTGTTAAAGGATGATATAAAGTGAAAAAATATAGAGGGCTTTTTCCTCCATGCATTCCTCTACCTCTCTACAAATTTACACTGACAATGAAAATGTATTTCTTAACTCTGTGTAAATTCTGACAGATTGTGTTTGTATTGTATTAAAAGGGCTGTAACTTTTTCTATGTTCTCACTATTTCCTGATGATGATAATTGTTCAATTCTTTCTCCTGAAAACATTCATCAGTATCATTTTAGAAGGATGGCCATTGGAAGTAGATAAAGCTTTCAGTTTTGCCGTCACTAGCACAGCAAAGAAATTAATAACTCTTTGGGTATCCTGGAATCTTATTAGCCATGTTATCCAAAAGCTGTGCCCTGATGCTTGTGTCCAGTTGACCTTGGATGTGATCTGGAAGCCATCCTGAGGAACTGTTGCTCTCCAATGTGTAATAACAGTTTGATAAGCTTGACCTCCATTCCTTAATTCCAGGCTCATGCCTTTCCTTTTGGCTATGCTGAGACTGATTGTTCAATAGTTCCCAATTCTCTGATAAATACATTTGAGCCTGCCCTGCTTCAGCAAAATTGGAAACATGCAGGTTGATCTCAGTGGGTGAGTGAGTGCGGCTTGAGCAGCTTGCAAACAAAATGTTGTGTTTCCTCTGCTGTTTGGCTACTCCTGACCTGTCTCTCCATCCTCTCCATGCTACCTGCTGGAGCCCTGAACTGCACACAAGTGATTATGTGGTTATTCTCTTCTGCTATCAGTAAATATGCTTTAATTGGACTATGGAGCAAGAAGCTGATTGTGAGCTTTGAGTCTGTTTTATTTACTTGCCATGTTAAAGCCTGTTATTTTAGATCCCCTGGTCTGATTGAGAAAAGCAAGGTCTGAAAGCTTGTAAGCAAATCCAGATCTTGCTTGCTGAAACACAGATAAGAACATATTCTGCCACGTCATACATAAGTGAGTAAAAGGCTGATGATTATAAAGCAAACACAGAGCAGAAAATGGCTCCTAGAATAATGCACAGGAAAAGCACTGAGTAAATTTTAAAAAGCTCTCAGGTTATGCCTGGCAATCAAGGATTGAACAACAATTTGTTCAGACATTTAACGTAAGGAAAATAAATTGTTCCTGCTTCAGGACATTTGCCATTTTCTTTACAATAGTGAAATACTGTATACAGCCCTAAATGTTTTGGAATCTAATCTCATCATATCCATCAGATGACCATGCTTGAGATATTTATTGATGAGGCTGGATAAATCTGAGCTGAAGAGAACACCACTTGTCATGGAGTGAGTAAAATCCTGGGCATGATGCCAGACTCTCAGGGACAGTTCTGCCTTGATGGCACATAGTGATTTATACTTGTCTTTGCTTCCATCATTGAGTGCTAGAACAGGGAAAAGAGAGGCAGGAGAAAAGCAAAACACTATTCTCACATGGATGCTATTTACTTAGAAATTAAAATCTGCTCATTGCCTCATTGTGTTCTTTAAAAAATAGAAAATACTCCTTTGTTTTGTGGTATTTTGCAGATATGATGCTTGTTGAGTCTTTCTCAACCTAAATATTTTTCTTTTTTTGTTGAAATACTCATAATCCTGTGACAACAAAAGTAGTTTGTTAAATTATCTTACCCTGAACTGCTGATTAATAAGCTGAGTTCTTAGCAGTTTTTTTTCCTTGCTATTTGATGCAGTTTTGTTTCAGTGAGCAAAAGTTCATTTCCAATCTGCTTTCAATGCATGGGAGAAGTCTGTAAGCTTTAGGTGTTGGTCAACTTCCATCTTTAAGCAGGCTTTTATGACTCTCAATAAAACCTTTTGTTTTGATAGCTTATTAAAATGAAGTTTTGCACTGGGAAGCTGAATGACTGACTTATGCAAGGAGCAGTAGCTCCCCCCTATTCCCTGTAGCCTCACAGGAAAACAGCATTCCTGGACTAAAGTCGAGTCAGGAGACAGAAGTGACTCATTCTTTGTACCCTTCCCCTCTGACATTACTTCAAGAGCAGGCAGGAGGCTTAGCCTGAAGTGTTACTGTTGTATAAAAGCGTAGAAAGTTTACATTAACTCCAGAGGAGAGTGGAACAAGAATTTGGAAGACAAGTCCATTGAGGATTAATAATTAGATAAACTGCATCCAGCTGAGGAAATTCCCTGAGCTGAAAGTAATTGGAGACTGGGAGAAAGATGAAGGAGAAGTACAAGCCTGTCTTGTCATTGATCTCCCTTTGGTTTTTGACTTTGGTTGCTCCTGAAGGCACAGTTCTGACTTAGATTAAGTCTTTTTGGAGGGGTTGGGGAACCTGAAAATGAGAACTTTGAGGTTCAAAATACAGAAATTTCAATTTTTTTGCTTTGTGGCCAACCTTCAGCTGGCATAGAGAGGAAGGAAAGGAACCAGTGTGTTTTGAATATTTGTCTTTTAAGGTCAGCAGGCCTTGACTTTTCATAGAGGGAGAAAAATTGTTTGGGTTGGAAGGGACCTTAAAGATCCTGTAGTTCCAATGTCCCTGTGATGGGCAGGGACATTTTCCACCAGACCCCTCAAAGGCCTGTCTAGCCTGGCCTTTCAGTTTTGTTTAAGAGAATGTAATTGTAAGTGAAGCTGAAGATTAAAGCTGAAGATTAGTGGCTTGTTATTGTAATTAAATCTGAGGAAAACTGTTCAAGGTTGTCAGCTGAGATGTTCTCCCTGAGACAGTGATGTAGAAACCACCAACCTCAGATAGACATCTGAAAATGCACTTTTATCTCAAATTGCTGATTTTGTTGGTAAGAACGTTTGGCTTTGTATGTTTTGTGGACATAGATCCAAATGAATTTGGGAAACAAAATATGATTGTGACTGGTAAAATACTTTACAGGGAATTTTCTACCTCTGCATCCCTTCACATTGGAGAATTCTTCCCAAGAATATGCCTTTAATTCCCTCTCAGTAGGTTTTTCATTAGGCTGGTCATCAAAGCCCCATCTTGTAAACCAAATGCACCAGAGATGCCTGCCAATCACATTAGTGATTATCCATGTGATAATGCTGGTCGTATGTATATTAACTTGGCATTTCTAAAAGCAAAACTAAATTCTGTGCTTTCCTGAATCTTTCAGGATGCTGTCATGTATTGTAAAAATGGTCTTGTTAAATAAGGAAGTATTTGGTTTGGGAGTTCAGTAATTGTGAAAGAATATTCAGCAAAAATTCTTCATCTCAGAAAGGTACAAAGACTTAAAGAGTGATATTAGGCTGAGGTGGCAGTCTCAGCCAGAAATTAAGGGGAAAAGAGGCAGAAAATTTCAGTGTTGATTTGTTCATTTGTGATATAGCCCTATGTTCAAAACATGTATCTTTAAATCTAATTCTGTTTTCACACTGCAGTTAAGCCAGAGAAACTGGAGATCTGTGAAGTGGCACTGCGAACCCTGCTTTAGTCTTGGCAATGTAGGTTCACAAAGAAGCTGACAATTCAGTATCAGACTTGTGACACTTTGCTGTATTCATGATGCCCTTCAGTAGCTTTATTTCAAGGAGCTTTTAGTGGAGAGTCACATACAAGGACTATAAAGGAGATGGCAGGACCCAAGACATTTCAGCCTTTCTCCAAGGAAAACAGACCTAGCAGCATGGTCTAGATACTGTCCCTATTTTCATCAATTCCCCAGCCACTTTGAATCCAGATATAAGTGTCCCAGATATCTGAAAAAATGGATCCCTCTAAGGCCTCAGAAACCTTGCTGGAACAGAATCCTCTCAGTCTTTCTAATAAAGTTCCTGACTGGGGAACTTCCTTAGAAGACAGCTTGGGAGAAAAAAGTTGTGCTCAGTGCTCCCATGCAGCATCAAGTGCCAGCTCTGGTCACACAGGGATGTCCTACTCTGTTTTTACAAGGTACCTGCTCCCCTTTCAGTCCTGACACTTCTGTGGAGGGGAGGCACAGCACCATCTTGACACTTTTGCAAGGTGGCCTGGCCAGTTTGCCAGCTGTGCAGGGGTTGTCCTGGAACCCATTCTGTTGGTTTCTTAGCTTCTTGTGTTAGAGTTGGGATTAAAGCACAGGAGATGCATTTTTCTCTTGTGTTCAGACTCAGTTGTTTATTAATGCTTAGCTAAAGTACAGTCTCACAAGGTGTGAGTTCCAGCCAACAAGGTAGACAATGGTTCTCTCTCTAACCCTTTCCACGATCTTTTAAGTGCTAATTACCCAATAACAAGATGACACCTATATTGTTTATTCTTTTGACCCAATACTTGACCACCCAAGGTCCATAATGCAGACCTTTTTAATCCAACTAGAAAAAAATACCCAAGCACATGAAGAAGGTGAAAAAAGAAGAACCTAGCCAACACCCCAAATCCCTCATCTTGCCCCATATATATTGCTATATGCTAAAACCTTAAATCCTAAGTTTTGCACCCTGTGCTGTCACACAATTCTATTCAAACTACCCACAACCCCAGTGCTATCACTCAATTTCGGAAGCCTGTCCCACACCGTCAGGTCAAATGTGGTGCTTGTTTGATGGTCAGTGCCTTTTAATGCAGAAAGCCTGAAATTTTCAGCCTCCAGGGTTCCAACACATTCAAAGCTGGGTGTAGCAGAACTCTGAGGGGACTGCATTCACTCTGTATTAGCAGCAAAAGGGGATTTCTCTGGGCCCAGGAACTAGCCTGGGATGAGCTCTATGGCATCTAGGTCAGTCTCTAGTGTGGTCTGAGTGCTGACTCTTTATGTTGGAAAATATCCTGCTGGTTTTGCATTAGTTTTTGGCAATTCTCAGATTTTCTAGGAAGACAGTTCAGGAAAACTATCCTGAAAGCTGGCAAAAATAACTTGAAAAAAAATTTTTAGCTGGCTAATATATCACCAGGATGCCATTAGAATCCAGACACTGATGCATTTGCAAATGGAGACGTTTTTCTCTGTACACGTGCTTCTGTAAAATTTTGCTGTTAAATTTATCTTTTGTTGATAAAGTTTCTTTTATGGACTGCTATCGGTTGCTACTTGTTTCCTGAGGATGTTAAAATACTCTAGGGCAACTTGGAATTGCAGTTGTGAATTTCTTAAGATGGGTAAGCAAATTTGCTGTGTTGCCTAATCTGTGATTGGATCTACTTGGCTTCCAGTTGGCCACTGTGCCCTGTGTGTCAGCAGACATGGCAGATGATTGGCATAGGCCACTTTCTGGATCACTGAACATCTGGAAAACCTCACATTCAAAACAGGATAGCAATATAGGAACATATCCCACAGGATTAAGAAAGTCCTATAGTAGTTCTTCAGGTTACCACATTCTCTTATTGGACTTTACCTAAATTCAATCTCTGTGAGAATGTTGATGGTGATGCTTTTTCTATTTTTTTTTTCTAAATGGCCTAGAAGTCTGACCAGAACCTTTCTTGTTATATCATTCCTATTTTCACAACTTGTCTATGAATAGAACTCTCATGTGAAAACAATCATTCAGTCACAGCTAATAAGGAAATGAGTGATATGTTTGTTGTTTCTCTACATTTGCTTTCACTCCAGATTCATGTACTTGGAGTCAGGACAGGTATCAGCTCCTGTCTGACACTTCTTAAAGAGAACAGTTTTAGCAATGTCAGGAGAAGGTCACAGAACCCACATAAGTATCACCTGCAAGGGGTTGTAATATTCTGCACTTGTAAATTATAAGTGTGTGTATCATGACAATGCCTTTGTCATTTTAGTGGTAGTTAATATAGTGATTCTATGAAAAGCAGTGCAGTTCTATTAGGAACACTAATTATACACTTTTGAAAAGACTCTGATAGTACATAGGACAAAGGAGTTATAAAATGGTTATAAAAATCCTTGAGTTGAAACTTTCTGGTAAGTGACTTGGGCTGATTGATAGGCCTAATTCAACCAGCACAAATAAATCCAGTAAAAATATATGTGACCTAAATTTTGTGAATAGCACTATGGGCTCTGAGAAGGCTCTATGTGTTATCACTGATAGACACTTTTTAAAAAGACTTATTTAAAACTGGAGAAGTAAACATTTCTATATTTTTCTCCAAATTAAATTATGTTATGATCAGATATTTATCTGATAAATCATTAGTAGTAAAATTATGCACTTGTTTCTTTAAAGAACTTTTTTGGAAAAGAGAAGGAAGCTGTGTTTGTTAATATTTGTCTGATTTTTTAAGCAGCATTGAACTGTATCAAATAACATGCGCAAGATAATGTGTAAATATGGATTTTGGAATTATTAACAATTGTGAATCCGTTCATTGTTTTTAAACCATGTTGATGCTCTGGGAGGTTCTATGTCCCTTCATTACTGATAGGAACATTTTGTGGTTGGCAAAATGTGAGTTCTGCCCATGGATCAGAGTTTGCTGTTCAGGATGTGCCTGTGAGGGCCTTGAAATTCTTTGAGAATTGAAGGATCAGCTTGAATTTCAGTGTGCTGGAGCTGATTCTAGAAGCATTTTGTGTGTCCTGCTGAGAATATTCTCAATATGGATTGAAGTGAGGCTTGTCACCTGGGCTTTGCTCTCCTGATATAACAATAACACCAGGGTAGCATGGGATGTTTTCCTCAGCAGTGTAGAGCGTGCACAGATTGATCTGTGAGTGCCATCCCTGCCAGCAGACTGCACAGAAATTATGTAGAGCCCCAAAGCTGCTCCAAGCCTCAGAGCCAGGCCCAACCCCATTGCAGAGAACAAAAGCTGGTCCCTGCCCCAAATCTCTCAGCGTAGTGCTTGGAAGAAGCAGTCCTGCGTGACTGGAGCAGCCTGCTCCAAGTGCTAGGTTCCTTTCCACAAATGTGAGCAGAGAATTTATCTGCCAATACAAGCTGTTATCTGAGTGAGCTTATCTGGGTATCAAGAGCTATCTTGAAGCCAGAGACATGTATCAAAGCAAGTGGCAGATATCATAGCAATTACTGCTTTACAAGCTTATTTTTAAGAATGCGTGAGGTTACAGAACATTTTCAGTTTCTTAAGCTGTGTAAATTTACCAACACAGAAGGAGAGGGTTTAGGATTACTCTGTCATAGCACTGCATCTGTCAGTGTAAAACTGAAGATAATCTTTTTTTAAAGTATCTTTTCTGATAGGGTACAACTGGAAGAAGAGGGTCTTGTTGCTTCTTGCATAGTAAGATTACTTGCATAAGTAATCTTGTCTGTAAGTATGATAAAGTACCACTGCGTCTAAACAAAGCATTTATGAACATAAAAATATCACTGGAAATTGTTTTGTGCTTTATAAAAGTAGCTCTGAACTATGATAGCTGTGTTTTCATGTGTATCTCATGAATATAAGAAAAAAAAATCAGAAGAGGACAATGTAAACTTAAAACCAACCAAAAAATAATCCCATAAGGTGGGATTTTGCCATCCTTACAGACCTTTTTCCTTTGCCTGGAGTGAATATCATGATTCTGTTACATTGCTGGCAAGTGTTCAGAAGCTGGGTATTTAGGCCCATTCTAGCTCACTGAGGATTAGAAGGGAAGAAAATTGCCACTATAATTAACCAGTCCACTTTCTGTAACATTTCTGCTTACATTTTGTGTTTAGATTCTCCTTGTGCCCAAACCTCCTTAGTTTTTGTGATTCAATGTTTGAGAACTGTAATACCTTAAACTGATTAAGCACCAAGGATCATGGATGTAGCTACAGTATTTTGAAAATGAATTTTTGAGTGGTTGGTTTGAGACTGTGGCCTAAAGGGTTATGTTTGTTAATTTATAAAAAGTTTCCAATTTTGTGGTGCAGAAATTGAAAGCAAATCAGGGAACTCGAGTAGGTTGAGAGAAGGAACAATAGGCTTAAAGACTTTACTCTCTCATTGCCTTTAGATACTCTATAGGTGGATGACACTTCTAGATTGAACAAAGCACAGTTTTTAAAGAACTGTGGGCTATGATAACTTTGTTTATAAAAAAGAGGAAATAAGCATTTTAACTAGTGATTTGGAATGGAAACTTCATGATAAGTTGCACCCTTATTTTGCAGCTCTGCTTTCTCCTGCCTTCCTTGACCTCTTAAAGCAAGATGAGATATAGGCACTAAATTTTTCATCCCATTCCTCAAGTCTAAATCTTGGAGGGGGATTTGTCATTACAGATTTACATAGTATAAAATGCTGGTTTAGGATCAGGACAGAGAAGAAGAGTTTTCTGATAGATCCGGAGTGATTCAAATCAAATAGTGTAATAATTCAACTTCAGTCATTGCGGTGAGTCACTGTCCTCAAGACATTGTAGATTAAGACAGACTCTTGCATCTTTTCTTTGTGCATGACAAGTGATTTGGAAGAGCTGTGCAGCTGGCAGAGGAGAGGTGTGACCACGTCTATCTCCTTGACAGGCCTGACACTCTTCCAGCTACATTAGGTAAAATTAACTTATTGACTGGGGGCAGCTTCTAGTTTGTGCCAGGACAAGGAAGAAGACCTTGAACATGATTTACCTTCATTCTGTTTTTCATAAACTTTAGAGGATGTGATTGTATCAAGGGTAAACATATTTGCTGTAACACAAGTGGTTTTGTTTTATTCACACATAACTGTGCACAGTAACTTGTGAAGTGCTTACAAAGGTGTTAATTTGTAGGACTTCTGGTAAAACAATGTGGTAGCTGGACTCTAATGAAGGAAATTAATGATTATCATAGTCTAATTATGCAACAGATTTTGACATAGGATGTCCCACTGCCTGTGGGAGTCAGTGAAGTTCCTTGCGTCTCTGTACTTTCCATGTGGTCACAAATTTCTGACTTTGTCCAAAGGTATGATGGAGACTTTGCTTTGCTATGAAATGTTAGGAACTGGCCTCTACCCAATATAGATTAACTGACAAGGTCAGTGATCTGGCTGTATTGGATATGAGTTTGTAGGATAATTTTGATCTTTCTCTTTTCTGATTTTTATTTTTTTAATGTATCAGGGTTGCAAAATTGTGATCCTGTGGTTATGTGTGAAATTCAGTAGGCTGGATATTGCTGTCTTTGAATTCTATTGTCTGGAATGTCAAAATTTGTATTCTCGATAAACTCTTGGCAGTGCATTGGTATTGAGACCAAAAGGGAAGACTAAAGCTATTTTTGTGTCCATGTATAGACAATGTGGCAATGAATTCCAGTATTGATACAAAAGCTTTTATTTATTTAGTCAGACTTTTCTGTTTCACCTGTTAAATTTTCTAGCTGTATCATGAAAAAGGAAAAAAAAGCATATCAAATAAACTTTGAGAACCACACTTTCTTAAGGAAAAAAAATAAGAAATTCAGTAGCTTTGATTCTTTGTTCTGAAAATTCAAGCAGAAGCAGTATGCTCAGCACTTTTGAGAATTAAACCCCTGCTTTAGATGCTGAGGAACAGGCATGGAATGCCAACTTCAAGCAATTGCTTGACAAACTCTTGCATTTTGTAACAAATATCAGTGAATACAGCTAATACCAGCAGCAGTATGGCACAACATGCCAGAAGCTAAAAAAATGAAAACTCCTGTATGATAATAGGTTAAAATCTATTTAAATTCCCATTTCCTGGGCTGATTCTGGATCAAAGAACTGGCTGAAGAGCTGGAGATAGGAGGGAGATAAATATTTCATAGAATGATGGTATTTTTTACCAGTTTATAATGGCTGAAATTCGTAGCCCAATCTTCTCCATAGAAGGCTGGAATTAATTCAGTATTTAAGTGGGGGAACTCTAATTTATTAGCAGAGGTGTTTTGAGACCAATTTATATGGTTTCATTTATGAGGCTTGAAGAAAAATAGTTCAAATATGGTTGAAAGTTAGATGGAAAAAACAAGAGAAAACTAAAACTATAAAATTATACTGGAGAAGGCCATTTATGTGCATTTTGCTACAAGAGTAAATTGAATAACAAAATAAAGGTATTAAGTTTGACACAATAAATCATGAAAAAGACTTAATTCATTAGAGCCTAACAAACTTCTAACAAATGGAAATTCTGTTCAGACACCATTAGTAGATTGGAGTACAATTTATGATACAATCTCAAAATAATATTTTTTAAAAGATGGTAAGATAAGTACAAAAAAAAATATAAAAAGCTCTGAAGATGTAATGTGAGATAACTGAATATTTAAAGAGGCTTCTTCTTCTAATACCAAATGACCTAATTTTTTTTTCAGAAAATATTGAGGAAAATGTTTGTTAAAACCATTTTAATAGAGAAAGAGTTATGTCTCTGTGTGTATTTGTAGTTGGATGTAGTTTTGTGTTCTCCTTGACTTGCACAGGATTGTTTGGAGTTTTTTGGATTGGAGTGATGGCAATTTGCAGACTTTTAAAAAAATTGCTTTCATTTACGTACCTGTAGTAATAATCAAAATATAAGGAGAAAATGAGAGCAGCACAATCAAACTATGTCCAAACTAAGCATTTTGAACTGATAGAAAAAAGCTGAGAGTATCTATGTTTCAAAATCTGGGATGACTAAAGGATATTATTTTATTACCAATCAGTTTCTGGATCTAAAGCATGAAGAGAAATGGCAGATAGGGGTGAGAAAACATCATGTATCCACAAAACCAACTTTGATCAAAGACCTGAACTTGCAAAAAAAAAAAAAGGGGGGGGGGGGGAAAGTCCCTAAACTGTGAAGGCTCAGAAACTGAATCTATTTAAGGACAGAATTGTTTAAAGACCTGAAGTCTGCTTTGTCCGCATTGAGCCCGGAGCCTGGAATGGGTTGGATTACCTCCAGAGGTCCCTTCCAAGCTGGATTATTTTCCAGTTCCTTGTCTCTCTCTGTTCTGTTTAACAGTGGGCACAGAGAGGTCCATGTTACCCTGGGCTTGTGCCAGATGAACTCACAGGGGCTGCAGCTCCCTGTGCCCCGTGTTGTGGTACAGCTTGGCACACAGAAACGTCCCTTTTGGGGCTGTGCTGACTGGCAAGGATGAGGTAGGATCTGGATTCTCACCCTGCCACAAGTGCTTTGCAAGTGAACTGCTGAACTTAATCTCAGGAGGAGTCTTGAATGTGATTTAATCTTCCTTGCCTTGGGAATTCAGTATGATGAGTTGTGTTTCAGCTGTTGCTGAGTCCACCTACCTGGGTATTGTTTTTGTTTTTGAAGATGTGGCTAAGATGAAATTATTTTTCTTTTTGAGTCTTCTGGTCAAAACTATTTAAACCAGACCTTGATTTTTAATGACACTCTATTTTCATTAGAACAATATCTAAATCTGCTTGAAGCTTGGCCAGTAGTAGTCCTCCCTGCATTGCTTGGTGCCTAGCAACCATCATCAGGGCCAATATTTTCATCCACTTTCTGTCTGAAGTGCTTTCCAGTTCCTTGTAGCTAGGGTATGAAATAAAAAACAGCCTGAGAGACACTTACCTCTGTATGTAACGGCAATAGCTGATTTTACGTACTTCAGGACAAGCTTCCTGTGGCAGGCAGCCCTCCTGAATAAAGATCATTCTTTATTATTCTAATATTATGATTTGGACTCCTTGAATCTGATTACTTGGAAAGCCTTCCCGTGTATGTGGTGGGAAGATGCAAGGATTTGTGTGCTCTCTGTCACTTAAAAAAAAAATATCACAGGTGATCTGCAGGGAGGAAAATAAATTAGAAAACTACTCCAAAAGAATTGCTTTCCCGAAGTTGCTCTTCAGATGTGTTATCAAGAGGAAATTAATGCTTTCTGAACAAGCAGACAGCTTGCAGATACAAATAGTTTTTCATCTTTGTGCTGTTCAGACAATAATCTTATTTTCTCAAGATTAATAACTGCAGTGGCTTTGTGGGGAAGCTCCCCTTGCAGCAGATGTTAAACCAAAACTTCATGGCCTGGGCCTTATGTGCAGGCTGCTTGCTTTCTTTGCCAGGTTTCAGTTGGAAGTTACATTGTTCTGGTGCCATCCTTTTTGGTTTTGTTTTTTTTTTTTTTTTTACTCTGTAAGGAAGGATACTGTGCCTGCATTACTCGAACAGCATCATGAGAATTGTAAACGTATTTGCAAGTGCCATTTGTCTGTTGCATAAGGCTGCTTTCCCTTGTCCCGGCTTAGTATGATTATTTCTCTTGGCAGCAAAGTAAAAGAAGGAAATAAGGATGTTGCTTTCTTTTAAATCAAGTAGCTTTAAAGAGGCCTGTGTGCGTTGTGAGCTGCAGCATTTCGTTTCTTTACGGTGTAGTAGCTCAACCAGAGCTTGGAGTTCACAGAGGTTCTGCAGAGGCAGCTCAGGCCATGCTGCAGAACTCGCAGTTCACTTGCACAATAACAATACTTGCTCTAATGAAAGCACAATTAAAACCAGGCAGGAGCCTCAGGACTCCTACTATAAGTTATTTAATTACAGCTCATGGATGGCCAGTGAGATGAGATCATTTCTGCCCATATGAGGCTCCTATGGTGATGAGTTATTTGCGAAGATGAAACAGTTTACAATAAAATATCCCAAACAAACAGCAGTCTTAGAGCTAGATCCTCAGACTGTATAAACTGGTGTAACCACACAGATGTCAATGAGACTGGCTTTTAACTGCTTGGAAACAGAATCTTCATGTTAAAAACGAGCTTAACTGTGGTGAGGGTGGGGAGCGACCAACTCTTCCTCCTTGGGCATTTCCTTATTTTACTGCTTTCCTGCAGTCTTTCCACCTACGTAGTCGTCTTTCTTCTTTAACTGTCACACCAAGGAACAAAATCTATTTGTGCAGTTACAATACATTTTGGGAGACTGTCCTCAGGCACTGGTTGCTGTAGCACAAACATAAGCTAAGGATGTGTTGCTTGAGTCACACAAAATTGGCTGGCTGAGTGAGAAAAAATGACCTGCAAATATTCTTGCAGATGGTGACTGACCTTTGCCTAATGGAGGCTTGGGTTTTCTTATTTACCTCACTTTGCTGAAACATTGCGCTCCAAACTGGGGTCCAGGATTTCTTTTAAGCAAATTTAATGCTTACAGCTGTGAAATCAAATGTTCTGGATTAAGGTCTGGCTGTCTTATTCAATGAGAAATACATGTCTCATCTCTTGCTGAGCCAGGGTTGTCCTGTCTCTGATGCACAGACACTGTACTGCCAGGATGTATTTTTAATTCATTTTCTCATGTTCACAGTCATGTTCCAGGTAAAATTTTAAAATATCACATCTTTCATGTTTATTTATTTCTGTGAAGTAGCAGTTCTGTTACAGAAGCACCTTCAGATATTAAAAAAACCATAGCTATATATTGTATGTTATACAACATAGCTAGTGATGTTCCCTTATTTGGTTGTAAACCTTAGTTTTGGAATGTTCTGCTGGAGGGGAGAAAGAATTTAACAATTGAGGGATTGGTTATTATTTTTTTTCCCTGGTTCTGTCATTTTTGGGCTCCTCAGTGTATGAGGAGGAAGAAGATGAGGAACATGATCACCAGAGTGTGCTTGTTAAAATGTGTGGAAGGAAAGTGGTTAAATTTGTCCAAGATGGCATTTTCATATTTACCATCATATTGCTCATTTATGCCAGATCTTCACTTGAGTCATCCAGATTTCTGTGGTAGCCTGTTTACACAGAAATGGAGGAACAAATCAGTGGGTGATATTTTTTTTGATGGAAGCGTCATTTTTAAAGACACAGAACCCAACAACTATGTCCTCTAATTAATTTCCAGTCATGTAATTGCATAAATCAAACTGGAACATGTACGTGTGTCACAATAGCCACTTTTTATAGCAGTGTGTGCTACCAGCTCCTGCAGGAAAAGCTAGTTAGTCTCAGAGAGGAATTTATAGTCAAGATGAGAAAATACAGGTCATGAAACAGCCATTGGCAGCTCTGTGTCCAGGGCTCTCATTTGATTCAGTGATTCAGATCCAAGACTTCAAACAGCTCAGCAGCTTATAGTGCCTTCTCTACCCAGCAAATGCCCTGACCTCCAGGATACAGAATCATATATTCTTGGTGAGCTTAATTACAGTGTGGAATAAGTAAGGGGAGCTGAATCTATGTGCACAGTTTTGACAATCACTAGAGATGTACAGAAGAGTTTCAAGCCTGGTCTCTGCAGTAAGTCAGTCATTTACACATAATGAGATCTCTCCAACAGGAAACTTTGGGAGGCAATAATTCTCTATTTGCTAAGACATTATTTTTTAAAAACTAAGCTTCACCTCCTTAAATAAGAGGAATAAAGATCTGTATTGGAATTTCCCAAAACCCCAAGAGGGATGCCATACCCAGCAGCAGAGATGCTACTTAATGCAGTGGGTAAGGGCTCTGTTTTTTCCTTCCAGAATACCCTCATCTGTAAGAAAAATTAATTTCCAGCTCTTGCAGTAGGAACCTAGGGACTTGTTTCATGCCTAGATTCAGTTGTCTGGGTCTAGATGGGGTGTTACACAGTGCCTCAGTGTTGGATATGGAAAGTGGCTTCCATTTTATGTGTGCATTCTTTTGCTGCTGTTTCATTAGGACTCTCTGTGGACAGAGGATGTCCATCTATGTACCAAATTATTTGTAGCTGATTTCTTTGCAGTTCCTCATATAAATGCCCAGAAAGAACTATGAAAGCCAGTAATAAAGCAATACCATTTGTGTTGTTAAACTGCCTTTGTTGTTTTGCAATGTCTCAAGAACAACAGGAAGAAATTTGGAAAAAGGCCCATGCATGTTTCACTGTGATGTTTCAGTTACTTTAACCCTTATGCAGTGAACTATACTAAACAAAGTGCTTAAAAGCTTATAAATTGTCACAAAATTTGTAAGCAGCCTTTTTGAACCCAAAGCAGGCTAATGAGAAACACTGATTTAAAGGAACCAAATAACTTTGGCTCAAATTAGAAATGAGACAAGAGAACATTTTGCTTGCTTCAGTAGCTTGTGTGAAATGAATTGGTGGCCCCAATCCAGCTTCTAGTAAATGTTTCTCTGCTACAGTAATAGTGTCTCCATAAATCATCTGTAGTGCCCACATCAGAAAATCCACCACTGGTATTTGACCATAATTGGCTGAGTGATCATCCTCATGCAGGGTCGTCCTCAATGCCTTTCAAAGGAATTCTGCTTTGCCAATGCTAAAAAGCACTGGCAAGGAATATGGAGGGTGGGGAGGGAAAGAGGAGAGAAAGTTTGATGTTGATGCAGATGTTCTTTGGGTAAACCCCCTAGACTTCTAATTCTGTAAAAGTTTCCTTTTTGTCCAAACTAAAATTCAATGAAAATAAAGAGGAGGAACATAAAGAAAGGTATTGAACTGTACAGTCCTGACTTTCTTCTGTTCTTATGAGTGACATTTCAGTTATTTTTGTGCTGCTGCCTTTCCAGTTGTATGGACAACAGTATCAGCAGTAATTCTGTTCTGGGGTGTTCACAGAAAATGTATTCTGCAATTCTTTACTTTGTTCTAACAATTGCTGGTGTTTTCTTTACCTTTAATACAGTAAAGCTGTTTTATACTGTATGATTTGTTCTGAGTTGGCTGCTAATTTGTTTTCTTTATGAGCCATACTGTCTTACATGCTGTCGTTTGTCCTAGGGAATCTCCACAGTATGTGCCCCTTGATGGGAGCCAGTAAGATATTCTTGGTTAACCTGCCAGTTTGTCAGCATAAAAACCTCTTCAGAGTCTTAAAAACCAGAAACCTCTGTCACAGCATTGGTTTGAGATCCACAGGACTGTGTTATTAGAGCACGTAGGGACAGCCATTACAAATAGGTGAATCAGCTCAGATAAAATTAGAACTGGCTCTGTCTTTACCAAGTCCTTGAACTAAACCTAGATCAGATTACTTTTGAAGTAACTGTGAAGTCTCTCACATATTTTTAATTGAAATCACTCAGCCAAGATTCTAATATTTCCCTTTTATTAAAGCTAATCCACTTTTCTTCACTTACATGAACTCTACACTTTCTTGTTCTAGTGAAGACTTTTTATTCATGATCTACACCATGGAAGGGCAACTGTTCCAGCCAGGCCAGGCTTGGGAGGGATGAGAAACTTCCCATGAAAAATAATATTGAATCAACCAAATGCAGCAAAGCAAGAAACACAAATTCCCACATCTGTTCTTGCCAGATTTCTGTGTTAAAAGACCAAAGAGGTCTGGTAAAGACTTGGTAAATCAGCCATTTGGTGTGCTTAGGAGAACCTCGAGTCTCCAGTGGTTTGCCTGTCACTGCTCAGAGTTAAAAAGGTTTTCCTTGATTGAAAGTACACAGCATATCTAACAGCCAGTCTCTTTCATGGTGTGCTCCAGACACAGCAGTATGCTACTAGCATTAGCAGGCAGTTCTCTTAAAGGTCAGATGAAGTCAGAGAAGCATATTCCTCAGTGATAATGAAATAAAGCCAAAGCTGACACTTCAGTAGCGACAAGGAAAAGGCAGACTGTTTTTGTGTGCATGCATGCACAGGCGCCTGAATCTGAAAGCCAGTTTCTGCATTCTTTTACACCACCACAATAACTTCATAGGTTCCACAGAGAAGCATAATAATGTATGGTTCTTGTAGTGAGAAGATTTTTTGTTTTCTTGAAACACTAATTAATAAGCATCAGTGAGCTACAGATGCTGTGGCTTGGATACTGTGGCCCATGCCTGTTGCATTTGTTTTTTTTTTTTTTTTTTTTTTGCTTGTGACAGATTAAAATAATAGAATCATTGTGAATATCTGAAGACTAATGCATTAGGAAGGATAAAATCATGGTACTTTTTGTTTTACCTCATCCTGCTTTATTTCCACGTGCTATTCAAGGTAATCAGTAAGACTGGAGTGGTGTGACAGATGATGCTGGGAATGTTACTCTGATTAGGTTGTTTCAGTATTTACTCTACAAACATATTTAGTCTAATTGGGGCAGTTAGGTAAAAAATCAGAACAAGCAGAAATAGATGAATGGCCCAAAGGCACTACCTCCACAGCAAATAATTCATAGTTGGATTTTGGAAGGCTGTTTTCTTACTCACCCCTACGGATGAGAAGCCCAAATTGAAGTAAACCACAGCAATCTAACTCAGTCATGTGTACTGGGTTATACTGCAGCTCGTAGTCTGGTTGTGAGTTACCATGGGAGTCACCTGCAACATTGGAAAACGAAGCATGGGAGGTGCAGGGAAGTGGGCATGGATTGTACACTGTACAGAAAGATCAGTGGAGCAGAGGAAATCACATGTGGTGCTCCTCAGCCTGGAGGTGGGTCAGCAGCTGTGTGTGCATCAGCTGGCTAAAAAAGAGAAAATCAACTTGGGTTGGTGTGAGCCAAGTGCAGGACCCAGCACCTGGCCCTGTTGGAGGTCTGTTCTTCCTGCCCATCCCCAGCTAATATATCGGCAGATAATTTTCTTCAGAAATTAAAGCTGCTTTCTAATATGTCTCATCTGCGGAAACTAATGGAACTTCTAGAACATTGATGACAAAGTATATTCTCTGTAGAAAGGTAGCTGTCAGCATCATGTTTGTTGGTCATTTCCAAAATCAGGAATGAAATATCTTATTGCATACATGACCTTCAGCACTAAAATGAAAGTAAAAATTCTAGCAAAGCTGAAGAGGTCTTTGGTCCTATGAACGTAAATAATTTCTGTCTTTTGTTGAAGGTGTCCCTTATCTCACATACTTGCTTGTGCATGCGTCACTCAATTCAAACTGATGATCTTCTGACTGCTGCCCCTACATATCTCCCATCTGAACCACAACGTGGAGATGAATGTTCTGCTCTCCTTTCTGGTACAGATCCAAATGCCTGAATGAGACAAAAGTGCAGAAGCTTCCCTTCAGAATTGCACCAGGGTCCCTCCTCTTTCAGGGCTCTGTGCTGTGTGTGAGGATGGATGCTCGCAGAAAACATTAGAGGGGCTGGAAACATGTGCAGGCTTGAGTGATGACTGGCCAGGGGGAGGTGGTCACACAATTGAAGATGTGCTTTGAAGACTGACCTGTCCAGAGAACAGCAGGTGGGACTCTGTGAAAGATCATCACAGGAGTGTGATAACTTCAGCCTGTACTCGTGAGAGTTGTAAGATGCTTCTGTCCTTAACCTGGAAAGGCTGACCTTGGAGACAAAGTCACAATAAATTAGGTCACGGGGGACTTTGCAGGGTCATCTGGTCTAAGCCACCACTCAAATTAGAGCTAGCTTTGAGGTTACCTTGAACTCATTGCTCAATGCCCTGTCCAGGTGAGTTTTGATCATCTTTAAGAATGGAGATTCCACAGCTTGTCAGTTTGACCACGTCTGTGAGGAAGTGTTTTTGCTAATATCCTATCAGAAATGCTGTGGTAAGGTTTTCTATATGTTTATATACGAAGTCTGGTCTGAGTTATATCCTGATATCCTGCCATTACAGAAAGCAGATATATATGTAGTTGGAAACTGCAATTTATTTTAATATTTCAGAACACTTCAGAACCTTTTTTTTTTTTTTTTGTAGGAAACTGAACTTGCAAAAGTAAAGGAAATGCTTCCATTCTAAAAAATTCTGAAGCACATAACAGTGGGAGATAAAACAAATGAGGACTCTGAACTCTTAAGAACTAGATAGTTTTTTTCATACTTAGTCTTCAATATTTGTGTGTTTCTTTGGGATACTAAAATGGAAGGTATTATTTCTTGAAGACACGTTTGGTTCTTTTTCATTAGAATGAGTCTTTTATGAACATATAGGATCATGTGATTCCAAAATTGCACTAAAAAGATGAACAAAATCCAGAACACTTTGATGCAGTATTTCTATGCTAATATACACCTGTGAAAATCATATGGCTTTCTGAAGCAACAAGGCCTCTATAGAGAGAAAATCATTATCTAAAAATCTTCTCAATGCTCCAGGAATTAGATATCTGTGTGTTTAACTTTGTTATGTAGGCAGTGAAGAACTAGAAATCAAGTTTTCAAGTTTTTATTTCAGATTATATCTATTTATTTGGTTTATATTGAAGCATTGAGAGAAATGTGTAATTTTCAGTTGCAATCACATATAGGTAAAAAAAAAGCTAGAAACTGATGCTTTTTCTTTTTGGATGCTCTTCTAACAACATAGCATGGTGTCTTCTGTTTTTATGGTGTAAATACCATTACATATATGTAGATATTTCTTCTGTGGTTTTGCTTTCTTCAATGAGATTCTTCCAACCAAACACCTTTGTTTCCATCTTTTGCACCAGTTCCTTAATTTGACCTTGATTCACCTGTACTGCTCCTTAGCCTGACTTAATTTTGCTAAGATGTACCTGCACACTTTGCCCTTCCACTAGAAAATAAATACTCGCTTCTTGTTAGTTTTATTTTAGTTCAGACCCACCCCTGTTCTTGGATGGTGTCCACATCCAGACTGTGCTGCTCTCCTTTCTGTAAACCTGAGTAGCAACAGTTTTTGTTTCCTTGGAATGGAACTGATGCTTGTTGTTCAAGTAATCCTGAAAGGGGGAACATCATGAGGCTAAGTATCATTGCTTTAGGAATGAAGATGGAGCAAATAGTGTGAAATAGAACATCTGAGATGATGGCATTTCAGTCATGTGAGGAAAGCTATTTCATAGCTAGAACTGGCTCATAATCTTCAGCATAAATACCTTCACAGCTTGAGTATTCCTAGATCTTCCATCATTTCTGTCAGCTTCTTAAATCTCATTAGAGCCTGGTATGGATGTGTCCTGGAATATCAGGGAACGTGTATATCATATCTAGATATGATGAAATAGGAATCATGATTAGAATGTTTTAACATGTTTGTAGTTGCCAGTACATCATCAATCAAAGATTTAGTAGGAGTTTGTGGCCAGTAGAGATGGATGTGTGAAAGAGACCCCCAAAATTATTTTTTATTGCTTTTGACTTATGAGGATTTTTTTTGTGGTTTTTTTTTTTTTTTTTTTTTTTTTTTTTTTTTTTTTTTTTTTTTTTTTTTTTTGTGTTTGTTTTTTGTGGTTTTTTTTGGTTTGGTTTTGTTTTGTTTCTTTTCTTTGTTTGGTTGGTTTTTTTGGAGTAGTCAGTGAAGAGAACATGAAGACATGTCAAAAATCTGATTTGGAAATTTTATCTTTCTTTGAGGTCTGCCGTTTAGTTAGGGAGCAGTCCTATTTTGGTGTAACCAGATGAGGATTTGGGGTGTTTTTGCTTCCCACGCAATGGGGATGGAAAATTCCCTGAATACCAACATGTTTTATTAAATATATTATTTATGGTTATTGACTTTAAATAAAAACATTAACTCTGTGCTGATGCAAGTTGCTGGTCACTCAAGTCATGAGGCATTATACTGCTAAAGATTTGGTATATGAGAACAACTTGATGGACTAGACCAAAGTAATAAAAATCAAATGCAATCTTGTAGCAAAAAATGCCTTAAGGAACTAACAAGAAGAAATGTTAGTATCATCTGGAAGAGCATTTTGGAAAAAGCTGAGGTGGTTATAGTTCAGCTAGAGGGTGAGTGAATTTCCAGGATAACCTAGCTGAGAAAGGAGGTTAATGTGATCCTTGTGTCCACAGAATTCCAACAGATTGAAAGAGGTAATAACCCTGTTGTACCTGGTACTCCACATGATCTTTAATGTTGGATGTGAATGAACCCAAAGGGCGGGGAAAATCATAACAGAAGTAGTACGAGAATGAAAACCATTATCTATCAAGTTGATTGCAGTAGTTTCACTAGTCCTGCTTAGAAAACAAAGCTGAAGAGGTGGTGCAGTTACTGCCCACAAGTTCTCAGTAACATTACACAGTAAAATACCATGTTTAAAGGATAATTTAGTGGTTTATAGCGTTGCTAGGGAAATAGTTTAGCTCCATTTTAAAATTGCATTGATTTTGCATAGAAAAAAACTGAACTTTTTTTTCATTCCTTACTACAACTCAAACAACCCTTGTATATTTTGAAGCAGAGAAGTTAATAATCACTCAGAGGCATGAATAACATTGTCCACAGATGCAAGTTCAAGATGCTGTTGGGCAAGTTCCTTGCTCCAAGGCTTGGTGCTCAGGGAATGGTGGAAGTTGAGCTGAATAAAGATTCAGCGTGCCAGTGAAAAGGAGCTCAGGTGTGAGTACTGAGAAATGTTATGTACGTCAAATGTTATTTACATTATTTCCACAGTCTATCCATGTTAAATTGATGTCCATATTTCTCTTTAGAGCAGCAGAAAAACTGATAGTGTAACATCATACACCTAAAGTGTCCTGTTAAATATTGTAGACAGCACCACTGCTTTGTTTTTTAACCCTAATAGAGTCTAAAATCCATTACATCTGCAACTGTAGCTTGAGTAGGGGTTGGCTGGTTTCTTGGGGATTGGAATAAATGGAATATTGGTCACAGTTGAAATAAGCTCATAATCTAATAGATGCTGGAGACTTATGTTTTTCCACAAAACCAGTTTGAATGTGTCCTCTGGTATCTCCTTCCCTGTGGGCAATGAAAGCATTCCTGAGGTGCTAATATTTCAAGATCACTCTGAAAGTTTGAGGCTTTCCTAGTCCTTTACTGTTCACATTTCTTTGTGGACAAATATGGCCACAGTTTAAAACCAGGAAGAACAAAGAAAATCTAAACTTAGCAAAATACTGACAAATGCTTGCTTTTGGGAGTCTGTTTTTTCATAAGGGTTTGCAAATCCCTAAAAAATGGTTGCAAAACAACTGTGAATAGGGCTGGTAAGGACTTCTTTTTTTTTTTTTTTTTAAATCTAAATGATTCCATCTGAAAGTGAGTTTACTGAAAAGAAAGCTTTTGTAGGAATCTAGTGTTTTTGACAGAACTTAAATCAGAGGGGATTCTGAAATCTTGGATGGGATTCCTGGCTAACAGCAATTCTAGCGTGGCCAGTGTCATGGCTGATGAAGCACTGATTTGGGACACAGGAAACAGGGGTTTGAGTTCTCTTCTGATTCCTTCTGGGAATCTGGGGCAGCGCTTCACATGGAATGGTTTGACTGCTGGAAGAATGTAGCTTTGTTCATTGCAGTGAGCAGGTGAGAGTTGGTTTTCCTCATCCCACAAGAGACTTAAACAGTGAGGGCTACATTTTTCTGTCCCTGTTACTACTTATTAATAAAAAACAGGATTATTACGTCAGGAGGAAGTGGAAGAGAACAGCTGTGGCTGAGTCTTCAGCTGCGTTTAGGCAGTCTAGGATTAAAAGGTTTGTTGCCCTGGCTATGGGAAGGGGTTTTAAGATTCCATGTTCTACATTTCAGAGGTGTTCTTTGCCATGTACCTAGATGGATCTTTACAGTACAGCACAAGGATTCCTTTTAAATTAAAAAAAAAATATGAGGTACTTTTTAATTTTTGAGGCAAACCTTAAAAACCTTCTGTGGGAGGAATGAGATTTCGTAAAATTTCAGTCGTTCCTTACAGATGAAATGTTGCTTCCTGAGGAAGGAATATTTCCCTCTTGAGTCAGTAACTGCTCTGCATGGACTCTGTAGGGACAATAAGTGGTCCTTAGGCCATAGTTTGCAAGTCACAGGTTTCAGTACTGGTCATTGTAGACCTCTTACATCTGCAGGATATAACAAGGCTGGAGAGCAGAACTAGCCAGAAAACAGTTATGTACCTGAAATAACAGAAATTAAAGCATGTAATACTGTGTCAGGGGCTGTTAAAATAACCCATTTTCCAGAAACCATGTACCTATTTAAATTATTTTCCACAGAAAATAAATCTCTTGAATGATGAAAATAGAGGAGTATTTTCATCTGTTGCAATTCATCTCTTTTGCATTCGATGTATATACAACAGAAATTTAAGAATGAGGTTGTGGACTGTTTTACAGGAAAGTGCATAAAATGTTATGACATTCCTGTGTGGTTTCATTCAAGAGCTGGGGTGCACTGTATTCAGCCAAAAGGGTCGGTGCTGCATGCTCCATCTGTTGAAGCAGGAGTCACTTATTTGGAAGAGGGAGCATTGTATTTATTTTTAACACTTTGCAGAAGGTTTTGATAGAAAACTGACAGTATGCTTTATTAAGTGTTTATTAATTTTATAGTGAATTATTAATGACTGTGTTTAAAGGCAAAATCTCATAGAAACAAAATGGTTAATCATGAAAATCCCATCAAAGATATTGCAGCAGCATTCTAGTCTTTTTTAAAGTTTTCTTTCTGCCACTCCTTTATGAACTGCCTTAATGACTAGAATAGAATATTTTTCAGGCAACTTTGCCCTGATTTTTCCTGTGTCTTCTTAGATATCCTTCTATAAAGAAGGTGAAATTCACATCCTGTTAGAAGGAGCGATACAAAGCCACACTTTGGTTTCCAGTGTTGAAAAAAAGGCAAATAGAAAATTTTTTTGTGTAGGAGGGAAGCGAGAGAGAGACTGAATAGGGAAATAGAAACTAGAATCATAAAATTATCAAAGAATTTAGCTTGGAAAAGAACTTTAAGATAACTAAGTCTAACCACTAATGCAGCTCTGACAAGGCCATCACTAAACCAAGCCCCCAAGTGCCACCTCTACACGCCTTTAAAATACTTCCAGGGATGGTGACACAAACCCTGCCCTGGGCAGCCTGTTCCAGGGCTTGACAACACGTTTTGGGAAGAATTGTTTCCTAATATCCAATCTAAACCTCTGGTGGCACAAATTCAGGCCTTTTGGTCTCATTCTGTCACTTGTTACCTGGGAGAAGAGACTGATCCCCACCTCACCACCACCTCCTTTCAGGTCTAGAGAGCACAGAGGTCTCCTCTCAGCTCTTTTCTTGAGGCTTAATAAACTGGAGTAGGAATGCCCCGTTGTATGAGTTTGTGCAAAACAACTTGCAGTTTCTCCTAACTCTGAAGCTCTAGATGAGCTGGCCAAGGAAAAAAGTGTAATATAACAAGAAAAGTTCTACTGAGATCACATTAGTTCTAGCAATCTGAGATGAGTTTTGTGACAAAAGAAAGAATAACACCACAAATGACAGCTCTTTGAACTGTGCTTTTGCACAGGTTCTTGAAGAAAAAAGTATGTGATAGCACTTTCTGACAGTCTCCTGCTAATAAGTTTTGAGTTTGTTGGCAAACTTTAATCAAAATTAGCATGTAGACAGATAACTTGGAAGTGTTGAGTTCCTAAAACAATTATCAGAAAGCGTCGCTAATTAAGGCAGGGAAATCCTGTTAATGGCCCCACTGACAGAATGGCAGAGAAAACCTGGCCCTGCTCTGCCTTGCTCAAACAAGACAGGTCAGTGGGTTTTGGGGCAAATGAGGAATATTGCTGCCAGGAGATGGGGTGAAGGAACGTAGAGAACAATATATGCAGATTTGGGGATAAGCAGAAAGTCTTTTGCAGGTAGCTGTTGTTGCAGGTATCTGGGGAAGCCTGGAAATCTAATGGAAGTACAACAGGAAACATGGGGTGAGCTGTGCTTCTCATCATGAAAGTACAGGAGGGAGAAGATGTGGTGTAAATGTGCTGGAACAGCCATTTTTTCCCTTTTATTTTGTGTGTATGTGTTTGTGTTCTTCCTTTTAGGTATAGCTGAATCTGGTTGAGGTTTAGCATTTGCATCTCTGCATAAGGATCCTCACCCCAAAGATAGATTGGAATTGTAAAAATTTTACTTAAAATACAGTGTGTATTTGAAGACTCCATTATTGAGAAAGAAGATAATTGTTAGGTTTAATTTGACTCTGTCTTGGTTGTCACATTCAAGTTTTCTTTGAAAATTATAAATTAGAGATTTGTGCTATGTCAGAGACCTTTCAAAAGAGTCAGAAATATCCATATTCAAGAACCTCATGTTCTTTGGATGCTGATCAACATCTGTTTTTCCTTTGTGTCTCTTACTAGTTGAAGCAAAAAGGATGTGTCATGCTATCTTTCCTTTCTTTTCTTTTTTTCTAGTCATTGGGGTTGTGTTTGGAAGTCAGTGTTTAATTTATCATTTCATGTTGGCTTGTTCCTCACTTAAAATCATAACTAAAGCTGATTAAACCATTCCTTTTCTTCCCAAGAAGTAAGATGTTTCAGTTTTGATGGCAGTTACATAAAATCTTGGCCAGAATCTCAGCAAAACAGGTATGGATTAGTGTAAATTAGCGCATGCACGAGGCATGGGATGTAAGTGATCAAGTCCTTCATTTCATCAAAAAACAAAAGAGATCAAAACTTCAAAAGCACTCACTATGTAAATTTGTTGTTTTCCTGCCAGTCTTACCAATATTCCATATGGATAAGTTTATTGTTTGAAGGTGATGAATCTGTTTCAATGAGATGGGCTAGAATAATTAAAAAGTAATAAACTGTAGAAAACATAGATCACTTTCTGATCCAAGCCTTTCAGATGGTGCATCTGGTTTTCAAAATGCATTCATTCCTCTCCGAGTTGTTTAGAGGAAAAAAAGCCATCAGTGGTGGATTGCTGTGGGTGTTGTGAAGAAATGAGGGTAGAGCAGCAGGGTGGAGAGACAGGGATGAGACTGACTGGAGGCTGACAGATCTCCTGGCCTCACTTGGGAAGCAAGTCTCAGGAAAGTGGTGCAGAACCACTGCAATGGAGCACAGGATGGTTTCTAGCCTGCTTTCCAGAGCTTCCCAGGAGATGGGATGTGGTGATCACTGCTGAAAGACAAAGTTCTGTTCACCTCACCTGGGCATCTCTGAGGGAAAGTCACCCTTCCAAGGGGGATGCAGAATGATTGATATGGATCTAAAGGTACCTGCTGTAGCTTTGCATGTTCATTATGCCCACTTTCAGCTTTCATAACTGACTCAGACCTCAAAACTTGAAAGACTCCTGAAATTGCAGTTCTTCTCAAGATGTGACTTTGTTTAAAAAGAAAAAAGGTGTGATAGGTTGTCATGTTTCTTTCTCTATAACTTCAGATCAAATATATTTAGATTACAGATATTTTTGCTGTCAGCCTTGCAGACTTGGCAAAGAAAGACAAGCCTGATTCTTTCCTACTTTGTGCATCATCACCGATAATATTCTGCAGCATAACTTACGAACTTTCAGTGAAACTTATGCAAGCCCATGCTTTTACAGGTGCCATAAACATCCAAATCTGGCTCTTCAATGGAAACCTATAAATCGATATATAAGTCAAAAATGAGCCTGTCTGACTTTGATCAACATGTTTTTCCTCATTGATAGGAAGAAGAAAAGGAACTTAAAGCAGCTCCTAAGGAAATTAGGTATAAAAAAGTTGTGTTGCTCCCATTCATGTTGATAGAATTATTTTTATGAATTGCTTTGTAGAAGAGAAGCCATAAAGAGATCCATGAATCTTTCAATTATATTTGAGTCAATGATAAGTTTTTAGTGCAAATTAAGTGCGACTCAGTGATTTTAGGGAAAATTGTACTCTACATTTTAGGTTTGAGTAGAGTTAAACTGGCAAAAAAAAAAAGTTCCCACCAAAATGGATATATATTCATTTTAGGTGTGTATTTTTGAGTCAGAGATTTTGCAATTCTTACCCAGTCAAGTGAAATAGTAGATAATCCTGTAACTACTAAATTAACTACAACTCAGCAAAACCACTGAAGACTCTAGTGAAAGAAAAGGATAATTTTTTTTGCTGCTATATATTTGGAAGAAAAAAATACATTCCCAGATGACAAACCACTTTTACAGGGATATATAAATATGGGGGTATATATATCTCCCTATAAATATATAGGGTAAATATGCTTTTACCTCGCAATTAGGGTGAAATTTTCTCCAACTGAACAATGGTCTGGTGGAATTGGGGAGATGAGATCTAGTGCTGAACTAGAATGAGGTCTATGTTCTTTTTGGCTACTAGTCTTATCAGTAGTTTTTCCTTCACTGTGCAATCTCTAAATTTTGGATTAATGGAGAGGTTTGTTGTGTCTTACATGCTTCCTGCTGTGGGGCTCCAACCAGATGCATTTCCCTGCTCCTCTCATTTGTTATTCGAACGCAAAGCTTTTATTTCTCCATTGCAATGACATGAGTTAATGTTGTGAGAGCTTTTTCGTGGTATTTCATGGGATAACTGTTGTTCTAACTGTAAAATATAATGTGGATATGAAAGGGAAAAAAAGGAAAAAAGAGAATAAGTATGAAATTGTTCTGGAGGCTAAGGGGAAGAGACATATATGAAATATTTTGAAATTAAATTCTATGTTAATGCAAATATTCTGGAGATAAATTAATAATCACTTTTTCTTGAGTGTGTTCTATGTAGCTGGTGCTCCTGGGCTTTAGCTCTCTTTCCCAGAAGATTCATGTGAATGTATGACAGTTATTTGTGTCTAAAATATCAATTTTCCTCTTTTATGGAAAATTTCAAAATTCAAGCAGAAAATAACTTCAAGTTGGAATATGTAACATTTTTGGGACTAAAATTCAAAATATAGCAATCACTTTAGCGGTATCAAAACATTTTGATTAATTTTACTTTCACTTTTTAATTGTACTACCTCACTAAGAATAATATACATTACTTTTACATTTTCAATCTCAATTAATAGTTTAATGTGAGAGTAGGTTAGTTGCTGTGTTCCACACCTGAAGTGAAAAGCTTTGACAATGTTCTGTCAAAAACTTAATTGACATCAACATGCTGCAAACAAATGAAATTTTGTTATTTTTGTGCAAATTCTCTGCCACTGTGTGTGGGGGTTTTTTGGGGGGGTGGAGGAAGGAGGAGGGTTGGTGGGGTTTTTTTTAAATGTTAAAACATGGCAAAAAAAAATAAAATACTTACTACAGGTAAAAGAAAGCCAGGGACACAGTATTGCCCCCAGGAGCCTTAGTTAAGCAGGGTGGAGACAGAGAGAGTCTCGAGCATGGCACAGGGAACAAAATGTCTTTATAAAGTCATCGCACTCAGTGCCCTTCTTCAGGAGAGCTGAGAACAGGCACCTCCATATGTGCCAGAACTTGGCTTGGGCTGAGCAATCTCTAATTGTGCTTTAGAAACAAAGCTCAGAAGGTCAGAGAGTTCCAAATAAACTCCTTTGAACTTCAGAGAACATTGGATCTCTGGAAACCATCCCTGGGATGGGTATTTGTCTTCCCCCAGGGGATGGAGCAAGAGGGAATAATCAAGTCAGATTTTTTTTGTTTTCAGGCTTGTGGCTTTCTCAAAGATTATCACCATGCTTGGAACTGCTTAGTGTTTTGGAGAGAGCTGAAGCCCATCTGGACAAAAATCAAATTCTAGCAGAGATCTGAAATCAGCAGAGTTAACACGCAGTTACATTAAGAATTCTGTGTGTCTGCCTATGTTTGTATAAATTGATCTTATCTGACACTCAACAGGTCAAAATGTATAAAATTCAGTCATGGATGCCAGAACAAAAAGAAGAATGAATCTTATAACTTGAAGAGACATTTTAATTATCAATCCTTTCTTAAAACAAACAGTCACTAGTAAGAAACACAGCTCTCATTGTTTTAGCTTCCTTTGTAGTGTTCTTGTTCATTTTGGGGAGTAATTTTCCATTCAAATTTGGCCTTTTTTAATTTTGGTGCCTTTGCATGGTGTCTAAAAATATGTTTGTAGGACATTCTCAATAAACCCACTGCTTCTTTATTTTTATTTATTATTTCAAAGGTCTTTATGCAGAGTGATGTTATTCTAATTTCTAAGACACACTGTGTTCCTATCAAGTGTTTTTATTGTGGCATTTTCCACTTCCCATTGATTCCTAATATACACTGAAGAATATAGATTGTTCATTGAACATGGAAAAGAAAAAAAGTAAAAGTGAGGAAATCCTTGTCCTTCTAGTGCAATTTAGTGCTCTGTCCTTCTAAAACATAGGGTCACATGCAGCACGGAATTTAGGGGGGAACATTTCATCAGATTATACTGCTACTGAAACACAGATTTTGCAACATCCAAGATGTTTTAAAAATTGCCTTTTTTTTTTTTTTTTGTTGCCAAGTTACTCATTTGAAGCAACAGTGTTCAAAAACTACAAAATGTTTCATTTTAACGTCTTAGGCATTGAAAGTTTACACTGTTCAAATATGAAGTTACTACCAATTTCATAATTCCTTTTTTTGGTTTACGTCATTACATTTTGTTTTCAGCTTACAAAATAAAGAAGAATGCGGTGTTTCCTAATAGAAAGAATTAGTGTTCCAACAGATTTTCCTTACTTTAAGTGAAGGAGGGGGGGAGTAAAATTCCTTTTTTGTAGCTAATCCAAAGGAATTGTTTATTTTGTACATTGAGATGGACTCAGACTCAATATTTCATTCACTGTCTAATTTCTCCTGTGAAAGGAATCAGCCTGACAAGCAGTTTGGCCCAACCCTGCAGTATTTCTGCCATGGGCTTATCCCTTGAAACCTCTAAGGAATGGTTCTGGGGAATCCAGTAGCACAAACACACGCAAATCTTGGAGTCAATAACTGTAAAACACAAGTGGTTACAATTAGACTTGATTTCTGATATTTCAGTTTGCAGGGGCTCTTACAACTTTCTCTCCTTTAAAATATTTGCTCCTGGGAAGAGAGATGGTGCAGATCTGTCTTTCCGTGTGGCCTGGGGTGACCTGTGGTTAGATTTGGGTTTATTTTCTTTTTTTTTTGTTGTTTGTTTGTCTGAGGCTTTTTGGGGGGTGTTTGTTTGTTTTTTGGGTGTTTTTTTTGGTGTGTGTTTTTCTGGTGTTTGTTTGTTTTGTAATGTGTCCATGTAGTGACTAGGAAGAAGCAGGAAAGGCCACCTTTTCTCTGTAACATCTGCCGAAAAATTTTTCACCACAACAGCCTTTCCTCGCTTGGGGATGAACCTTTGCAACATTTATTTTCACAAACCCTGTTCCAGCGAGACACAGCACATCCTGTATTCCCATCATCTCTTCAGGCTGAGAATGCCAAAGCCCTTGATGTCCTCGGTTGCATAATCTCTTAAGTGGTATTTTCTCCTATTTTGTAGGGTCCATACTCATATGGAATGTTTAGGGATGAAAATTAACTCCATTTTCCCCCTGTCCCTTAAGTACAGGACAGTTTCTGCATGGGTGATGTAAACCAGCAGAGCTGCCAGGCTTTCTGACTCTGCTGATGCAGAGATTTAGGAAGGATTTACTCTTTTATCTGTCAGTTTCTTTGAATATTCAGAACAGTTTATCTCCTTTCCTGCTTTTTAGTCTCATGTTTTCATTGATTTGGAATATCTTCCCGCTGTCATGTTTTGGTGGTTTTCATTGCTTAGAATAATGTACCAATTTTTAAAAGGTGATCAAAGCCTGTGGAGTAGAAACACCCCGTAACTGCCGAGATCTTGAGGCAGTTTTATTATTATTTTGCCTGTTACATATAAGCATCTAGGAAAAAAAAAACAAAAAACAAAAAACCTGAAAAAAAAAACCCCCGACACCTTTATTTTTAGGCCTTGCTGATTCTTAGTCTTCTCTTGGTTGCCGGCTACCTGGCAACAGCTGATTGCCATGGCAACGGCGCTGCTGCTCCAGGCGCGGCCTGACCGGGCCTGCAGGCCTGTGATGGCTGCAGGGGGCCACGGCCCCTGGCCCGCGATGGCCACGGAGGGTCACAGCCCCTGGCCTGTGATGGCCGCCGGGGGCCACGGCCCCAGGCCCGCGATGGCCGCCGGGGGCCACGGCCCCAGGCCCGCGATGGCCGCCGAGGGCCACAGCCCCTGGCCCGCGATGGCCACGGAGGGCCACGGCCCCAGGCCCGCGATGGCCACGGAGGGTCACAGCCCCTGGCCTGTGATGGCCGCAGGGGGCCACGGCCCCCTGGCTTGCGATGGCCGCCGAGGGCCACGGCCCCCTGACTCGCTCCCCGTCCTGCCCTGTGCTTGCTCCTGTGTGCTGGGAGAAAGGGAAGGAAGGAACTCGTTGCCCAGGGTTCATATTTTTGCTGGGAGGTCTACTCCTGTGGAATTCACCTCGTCTTTTGAGTCATGACCCAGACTCTTGCTGCTCTCGTTGTCTTTGTTCAGATCACTGCTGCTGTTGCATTGGTACCTGGTTTTGTTCCTTAGCTTGCTGACCAAGCATTTCCTTTAACTCTCCGTGAGTTTTGCTCTCAGCCACAGGCACCTAGCCCGTGCTGTTGGAACATTTCCTGATTGCATTTGGATGGTTCATGCCTGGAACTGCACCTTCTGCAAGATACTGGGGTAGTTTTGTTGCTGATGCTACAGTTTTACGTGGGACTTTAGTGCTGAGGTTGTAAAACAGTGCAGAATTTTGACCATTTGATGCATTGAGCTGAAACTAGTACTACAGGAGAAAGCTGTACGTCCTTTTGTGAATTAATGCAATATGTAATACCGGTTCAGATGTAAGGGAGTTTTATTAATTTTTGTGCTTATTCTACTTTCACTCAAATCAAAATTTAGTTTTTGAGTTTCTGGAATCTTGACACGGAAGTTTGCTAGAAAAAGTTGTGGCACAAAGACCGTTCTCTCTCCTGGATGCTGGGACACATTACCTGGTTTGCATTACAGGGGAAGCTTCCATGCCTTTTCTGGGAAACAAATATGAGGCGGTCTGAAAGGTCTGTCTGCTCATACACGTGGAGTGGGGTAAAACAGGAGGAGTTTGGGTCTGTGTGCACTTTCAGAGCTACAGAATCATCTGAACTGCAGATGTGGTGGGATAGCTCAGACAAGAGCAGCACAGTAATGGGTGTGCAAGCTCGTTAGAAAGTTTGGGCCAGGACAGGCTAGAGAGAGTTAATTTTCATGTGAGTGAGGTGGGGGAGTGCGTGGAGCTCTCACTCTGATGAGACAAATGAGACCTTATAGGGTAGGGCTCTAGGTTAGGGAGCATTCGAACAAACTGGATGTACACAAGTCCATGAGACCTGATGGAGTGCACTTGTGAAAGCTGAGGGAGCTGTCCCAGTCACCATGAGACCACTTTTGATTTTTTTTTTTTTTATTAGTTTTGACAGAAAGCACCAGTGTGTTATCAACATAATTCTGTACCTGAAACAACAATCCTATACCAGATAGTAAAAATAATGAGTCCTACCCCAGTCAAAACCAAGACAGAGGTATGGCAGTAGATTTCTTGCAGACTGGAGCCTGCTGTAGTTTTTTCCTTTGTAGTGTGAAAATGAAGTGATGCACTAATCATAGTATGGAAGAAAAAGTGAATTCAAGAATGCCCTCAGACTGCTAAACAGAAGCTGAATTATGCTTGGTTTTCAAAAACCCAAAACCTAATAAACATCGAATGTTAAAACTAAATCAGTGTTATCTACAGAAAAGCAGGCTTCTTTTTACTAGAAGGTTTGCTAGTTTCAAAATTTGATTTTGCTCACAGAGGTTTCTGTGGGGATAAACAGGCTGCTCTGAATAATTCTTGTTTGGACATGATACCTGCTGGTTTGCCGTTCTTTTTGGCTTGATGTCAATGTAGCAGAAGTGGTCAATAAACAGCGTGTCATGAAGGTCTTTGATGTTGTTACTGCGTTTTTGAATGTGTAAGGCAACTCTGAACAAGATTCCTTAGAGCAAAGGAGCAGTCTTGGCGTGTGAGCTGATGGTCAAACACAGAAGGGATGAAGTGGCAGAGAGCAGATCCAGCACAAAGAAAGATCTGGGACATCAGGCTCCCTCAAAAAGATTTGCAAGGACAAATTCCTCTCAGGGCCTGCTTTCGGAACTGAGTGGGAGTCTCTGCCTTGTACTCATGAAGTGAC
Source organism: Brachypodius melanocephalos (assembly GCA_013398615.1). NCBI lineage: Eukaryota > Metazoa > Chordata > Aves > Passeriformes > Pycnonotidae > Brachypodius > Brachypodius melanocephalos. The sequence goes on from VZSR01001863.1 coordinate 1,351,537, forward strand.
TGACACCAACATCCCTTGGGTCCTGCTGAGTTTCCACCAGCACATTCAAATATTCCCTGTCTTAGCTGAGAAAGAAGCATGAGATTTGATGCACTGTACTTGGTAGGTAAATCACAGACATTTGCCTTGGGGTTTCTTATCTTGAAGGTGAATTGGTAGGTTTGGGGCTTTTTAAAAAATTGTTTGCATTTTAATATCTTGTATTTTCTACATGTTACTATATATTGGTAAAGATTTGAGGGTTTTGGTAAAGTAGAAGTGAGATGCGTTTCATTTTTACCCAACAACACTCAAATATACACTCTTAAACCCCAGGTATGCTTCCCTTGAGGCCTGTAGTTGCCCATAAAAGCACTAATTTGATATACTCCTTTCCCTTATCTTTCAGAGGAATAGAATACTCTGGGACTGGTCTGATATTTTGGTAGCTGTCATCTCATAATTTCTGTCAGCAGTAGTAAAATACGAAATGCTAATGCTCAGTTCCATACATTTAAACTTGACTGAAGTTCCTGCCTTACTGTAAACTACAAGAGTAATGAATTCGTAGAATACACATCTTGATTTAGGAGATATTGTGGGGAGAACTTGAATGGGCAGGTATATATATTATAAGGAATGGTGACATCTAGTATTTTTACCTTTTGCTTTGCCTTCTCCACCATTCCTCATTCATGGTTAAAATGCTGTATTATATAGCATGTGAAATTATGTTGATTTCAAGCAGCTGGATATAGTAATTTGGATTGAGTTTTTTAAAAAATGCTATAAAGCTACAGACAAAATTCTGATTGATACTTGCTGATTGTGAGAGTATTCTGTTTAGTATCATTGAGACTTATACCAGTTTCTTGATCTAGGACTCAGCAGTATTGAACTCCATGACTTAAATGATTTTGTTGTCAGGATGATGACCTACTTTTGGGAGATGACTTTTAAATTTTGTAAAGGCATGAAGTTATTGTAAATTCCTTAGCTATGTGAGATGACGATCAGTACAGTCTCATTCTACCAGTAATTGATCTTTACTTTGAGTCTAGATATCACTGTTTCATTGCTGAGGTTCTCGTGCAAAGATTGGTAGAAATCCTAATAAATATGAATTTTAAAAGAATTTAATTAGTACAAAATACTTAAAAGGGTTCAATCTAATACTTATAAATTCTTTTTTATTTTGATCCAAAGTCTACAGTCTGAGTTGGAGCTTTGAAATATTTGGTAATAGTTTTACAGCTTGTCAGTCCTATTCAGGCCTCTGGAAAAGTCAAGTGTATCTTAGGTTAAAGACTTATTTTATTCAAGACCTCCAAGAGTCTTATTTTAGCACTTTAAAGCTGACGTTATGATCTTTGTTGCATCTAATTCAGGTTCAGGGCTTTGTAATTCATCCTAAGCCCTTAACACAAGGCTTGGGAACATTCTGAGTCTTTTTGATATCCGTAGAAGTTGCTAGTGGAAGCCTTACACAAACTTTGTAGTGTGAAAAAATATGTCTCTTTTACTTTTAAGAGTGAGGGAGCTATTGGAAAGAATACATAAACAAAAGAGAGACCTCCAATCACTCAACTGCTCTTCCAGGATAAGGAGTCAGCAGGGCTGGGCTGCACTGTGCTCACAGTGATAAGATAGAAGATGACTGACACCTTTGGAAGATAGGGAGGAAAGGATGGGGTACTGTGAGCTTTGCAAGAGAAAATTCTTTTAAGGTTGAGAATATTCGTACAAACATCATTCTTTATTTTAGAACACATAGCTCTGTTTTGGGGAGAGACTCTGAGCATTCACGTGGGTTTTTTTCCCAGATATAATTACCCTGCTGACACAGTAAACACTTTATTCTCTCAATAACATAATCTGTCCAACAAGCTGTTGGCAGGATGGAACATGCTGTAGAATATATCCTACATCTCTTTTTGCAATTATTGCATTGTTGCAGGTGGTTGCTTATAGTTCATAATTTCTTTGGAAATAAAAGCCTTAAAAATTTATAGAAAAATACAGCTTTTACGAATAGGACTATGGCTGAGGGGAAGAACTCTGTTCTCCTGGTAGGCTTTTAGAAATATATTCAGGATTGTAGTTAGTTGAGCTACAGTTTGTTGTCTCTTGGCACCTCAGTTGCTCAAACTGGATGATTAAAAAATAAAAATGCTGCTTCCCTCTCCTTTCTGTAGGTCTGGCAGCATCTCTGTGTCAGGTGTTTCCCCTGCTAGTCACATTCATCTCCCTACCAGTCCTTCCCAAATTCCTCTTTTTCATACCCTGCCTCTCTTACCCTGAAGTACCTTGCCTCAGCTGTGGTGTAAATATACCTTGCAAATATGCAGTACTTAGGAAAAGAAAAGGGTATGAGAGAGTTTTGGGGAAACCTGAGGTGCATTCTAACAGCAGCTTTGAGGGGTGTGCTGATAGCTTGCTTTATCTTTCTGTCAGTTGCCTGTGAGCAACAAAAGCAGAAAAACAAGGACACTTTGGAGCTCATGTTTTTTGTTGCTAATCCAATAAAGTTATTATGTGTGTGTAACTTGCCTGAAGAGAGAAGTGGGATGATTCACAGTGCTAAAAAAAGGGATAAATACTGAAATTCTTTAGGAGAATACGTCTATGCAACTCTTCGCTGTAAATTACAATTGTGGAGCAGAGTCTGAATGCTTTTATTTTTAACTGTGAAGGGTTGACAGTGTGTTATGTAACTTCAAAATATTGCCCTCACGCTTTCCTCGAACATCTTACTTAAAATCCAGGAACAAAAGCATATAAAAAAAGAAGTGCTTTGTGTTGTGTGCTCTGCAAGCATCATCAGTCTGGGCTGAATATGTAATGCTGTGTAGTGTTGCTATCACAGATGCATTTCTGCAATCAAAATTTTTCCCTTTCACAAGATGAAAAGATATTTTCTTAATGTTCATTACAGTGTATTAAGACATTACTGCTCAGATCCTTTCAGTGCATTAGAGAGAGCATTGTCATTCTATTTTCTCATCAGATGAAATAATCGTTTATCTCAAATTGCATTACCTTCAGAAAAAACAGGGAAGGATATGGACTCAAGCTTTGACAATCAAGGCTTACTTTAGATAATGCAGTTAACCACTTGAAATAGCAGAGTGAGACATCTGAGCCATTGCCACGTAGCAAAACAGCAGAAGATGGCCAAGGCTTTTGACTTGTTCTACAACACTGCATGTCTATTTTAAGACAAAACCTAAAGCAAAGGTCAGTCTCCTTGTGATAAACTTTCAGGCTGACTTTGCATTAATAGGTGAGAGAGACAAGAAGCTGTTAGGGAAAAATAAGAACATGGTATTTTCATGACTTTAAAAAAATTTTTACAGAACCACAGATGTTTGTGGCACTCTGTACAGAGACATAATACAACGGGTCCTGACACTGAGGAATTAATACTACAGTGAAATGTTACACAAAGGGATAACAGTATTCACAGAGATATTGGAGGAAAATGTTTTCATGGCACTGAAATATCTTGAAATGTGTTTATTGCACACATTTTGACATCTGTCTGATAGAATGTCACACCAAAGATATGCTTAATACCGTAACTGGTGTCCCAGAATGAGGGTTGAGTTGAAGGTCACTGATGGAAAGATGCCTGAAAAATGTAGAGTCATCAGGTGTCTGAAGATGGAGAGATGAAAGACAGAATCTGGGAGAAAATTACAAGCAATGGGCAGGGCATGGTAGGAAAATCATGGATTCTGCTAGTCCCCAGCAAGTGATAGTCAAACTATAGTCCCTGAAGTTTCCATGGTAGTTGCCAACCTGTGGAAATAGATCTGTGCAAGAGTGATCGAAGACCCTGTTCTCTTCCAGCCTCCTGTGAAAAAGTGTCTGATTTCTCTCAGTTTCTTGTGAGTGAAGGGACAGTCTGTTAAAGGTGGTGGCAGTGGCTGAGCAGACAGTTCAGGGAAGCAAAGAGCAGGAGACAGTGATGAGCTGGGTTCAAGCAGCACATGGAGGGAGCATTTAGACCATTTAGCCTCTGTGGAAATGAGAAACTTAAGCAATGTGGGAGAATTTTGTAGAAATTGTTTGCTCTGCTGATCACATCATGGAAACTTTAGAGCACTCTGGATAGGGGAAAATGTGTTTACTTCCAGTCAATTTGTAATGGGGCTGCTCTCTGGGTGTTGTGGTGGTAAACATGCAAAGTTTTGTTGGAGATGTTCTGCTGAACTCTCTGTGAGTTTCATGACTAGAATGTTCTTGCTACTTTTCCCTGTGAAATAAAAAAAAAAAACAGGGAATATTTTCAAGAAAAGTTTGATTTTTACCTGTTCTCCAGGAACTGAAATAAACTGTGTTCATAGAAAAGAAAATCTTCTGCAGAGACCTGCTGTTTCTTGGAAAGACCATTTCCTGTTTGATAGCTGTGGTATTGAGTGTCTTGAAAGAGACTTCATGGTGATGTGTAGTTTGCTTATTTTCTTTTGAATCCAAATGCATGAAGATCAAAGATTGAATTCAATTTCTGAGCGATTTCTAGAGTATTTGAACCTGGACAGAAAGAGAGAGGTATTATCAATTGGCAGAATTTTGTGTACCATGAAATTGTTAGTGTTTTTCATCTGCTTAGCAGTACCTCTGTATTGAAGTGGAGTAATGATTGTATATTGAAAATAAAACTCTGAATTTAAGTGGACTATGAAAGGCTTTGAGAATAGTCTATCAGATGTAGTTCAGTCAAAATAAAGACATTCATCAGCTTTAGGGGGCTATTGTTCAGATATGTGATTTTTCAGACAGGGGTGCAGAATTGAAAATAAAAATATTGTTATGTTGATATGCTTTTCCCAACTACATTTTGAACTCAGGAGTCTTTTAATTCTGATTTTTTTTTAATCAGTCTGCCTAGAGATGCTCCTGAAGATTTTGGGTATAAAACAATGTGCTTTGCTTCATCAATAAGCTTAATTTTTTGAATAAATAATTTTAGCTGTTTTAAAACTTATCTGAATAAATTTAGCATGACAAATGAGAGCTGGAATGCACATTGTGTGATGCTGAGGGGTGTTTTTTCTTAACTAAGAATAGTAACAATGTACCAAATCTATTTCACTGTATTGTAACAAAGATAATGTCTAGGGAAGGTCAATTGCTTCCTCTTCCACATGCATAGGAAAATGATACTTTCCTGACTCAATCCTGAAATCCTTAATCGGTTTTCACTCAGTCATTATTTAAACAGACTCTTTACTAACTTCACATTGACTGAAGAAAGAATGAATAAAAATATGGGAACTTGTCCCTTGAGGCTTTTTCGTGGTAATTTAGTACAATGAAAGAAGATTTTGGAATTAGGAAAGAATTCCATTGGAAGAGATGATGTGTTTTTGAAGTGAAGAAAGTACAGTTAGCTGCCATAGAGTCATTTTCAACAACAATTTGCATAATAATAAATAGTTTACACTTCTATAGGTCCTTTCAGCCAAGAATCATGAAATGCTTTAAGAAAAAGCCACATATTATTATCCTTACCTTAAAGATAAGAAATTGAACTAAATAGTATTTAAGTGCAGGTTGAAGGTCTCAAATGAAGCAGGCATGTTCAAGTTCATCAATAAACTTTCTTTTTAAACCATGAGGCCATACTGCCAATCCTTGTGACACTTCTTTTTAACACACAAACTTCAGCAGATTGCAGTGAGTTTTTTTTAAATTGACAACCAGTTGGGCTTTATGGGTGGCTGGTCTTAATTAAGCAAATTTGCAATCCTTGCACAAATTGAGATTTAGGTCTAGTTGGTAATTATATCTTTTCATTGATGATAGGGCAATCATCAATGCTTTTGGCTGACTGAACAGATTCACACTTGGCTGTTAGCTTGACCTCTCTGTGTGAGCTGATTTTTTTTCCTTTTTTTTTTTTTTAGGTTTACTCACGAGCCTTTCAATACATATTTTATGAGTTTCATCTCTTCACACACAGTTTAATTTAGTTAAATATTTCAGTCGCTAATTTCCACACAAGAAAAATTTCATAAATTATACTTAAGAATGGCTGAATCTATCAGAAAAGTTAAATTCTTGCTGCACACTTCCACTCTCCTAAGCAATTGCACAGTACTGGATTTGAGTGGACATTTTGACATTCAAGTTTGTGGTTCAGTATTAGATATAGGTGCTCTAACTTCCCAAGCCAGCAAAAACTAGGAGTTGAAATTTAAGTCTAAACTTGACAATACTGTGTATTTGAAATCTATGAGAATGCATGAGAACAGATTGGCCTTCCCTTCCCACTATCAGCATCCTTTAGCTCTATTCTTCCTTCTGAAAACCATATTATATATCTTGGGTTCATGTTCCCCCAGCTCTCATTTTTTTTGTTGGTTACTTACTGTTACTCTTTTATTGCCCTCAGTTCTCTCACATTTGTCTTCCTTGTCCGTGTAACATCACAATATCGTTGAGATATGGACTGTCTGAACTGATGTAGAAATATGATCCTCGAAGTGATGGGAATTGAACTTCCATAAGTACTCTCAGTAGCAAAAAGATAAAGCTTCAGGGAAAATAATAATTCCTGCATCTTGGGTGATATGGAAATATATTACAGACCAAAATTTCTGCAAAACCTATTCAGGAAAGTACTTAAGCGTTTGTAAGGGTTCTGGATAGGTCTAAAGTTAATAATTTTTTAAACACTCTTCTGTATCCAGGCCCTGAATTATATTCTGTTGCTGTGTGTTTATTTTTTCAAAAGAAAGCTGCATTAAAATGCAAGTTTTCATTACTGTTATTCATTGTTATTTTGCAAGCTGCACAGAGAATACACTGGAGAAATAAAAGCCAAAGGGACAGGTAAAATGACATAATTGACAAACACCGAGAGCTCTGCTGAGACTAAATCTCATTAACATTGTTGTAGGACTGAACGGGTAATCTTTTTCCTGATTTCCATCTAGCATGGAGAGATAGTTGTCATTTGCATTACTAGCAGAGAAGAATCCCAGCTATGCAGCTTCAGTATTTTCTTCATTAACCTTTGAGAAGGTCTGTTTGTGCTCTCTATTGTTTGCTTGTACCCAGCAAAGGAACAGCGAGGAAATCCCTTCTTAAAAACAATAAACTTCAAGCAAGAATCCCTCTTCATCCCTGTCGAAGTTTTTGAAGCTGGGGACAAACTTTGTTCTGAAGCCAAACTGAGCTGTGTTGGACCTACCACCAGTAATAGCTCTTTGGTGTTACTTTTGCTATCAGTTTTATGAACTTTAAAAATTAATTGTATTGGCTATAGGCAGGCTGCAGGATCCGACATCTTGATGTGACCATGGTTAACTAATATGGTTTAGCTAATCTGATGGATGATATAGTTCTCAATGATAGAATAATTTTGCCATTCAGTCATATAAGCAAGGACCCAGTGGTTTGAAATGTTAAAACAAAATAGATCAGCAAGTAGGAGATCAATGACACATCTGGATATCAGCTGGATATACAGTTTATCACATAGATATTGATTCTGCATATGCATGACTATAAAATATGCATGAGACATCCTCTAAGACTTGCAAACACAAATCACTTTGTCATTAGATAAGCATTAGAAGTCTGCATTCAATTGAGAGATTTCACATCAGATTAGGTTATTCTTAGGGAGTTGATAGCATCTGGGATTAGGCATTCTTTTTCATTTGGAGAAAACTGAAAAGAAACACATTCATCATCAGACAGTATGGCTTCTGTGGACCTGTATGATTATATAAACCTACCAGAAATTAATTCACAAAGGATGCCTGCAGAATACTGCCACAGGAAATGAGGACCAAGGAGACCTTCTGCATGGTTCTGTCAAGTTAGGGATGCCAGGAATCAAAACAACAAAAATCTCTGCTTGTTTTCATGCATGCAAATAGAGAAGCTGTTAAACAGACCTCTAGATTCGACCGTGATCTCTGCCAGGTTTTATTTATCTGTTTCTCTCCAGTCTTCAGGTAGTGTGTTGAAGTGGCTGCTATGGTAACTTTGGATCAAAAGCCAGCACAATTTTTGTTTTAAAGATTTCCTTTTGCCTTTGCCATTCTCTCCATACTTTTACCAGAGTCATATTCCAGAATTCTATTAACAAATAAGTAAAAATAATTAAATTGTGGTGGTTTTCTGGGGGGATTTTTTGGTATAGGTTTTTTTGTTGCTGTTGTGGGTGGGGTTTGTTTGTTGTTGTTGTTGGGTTTTTTTGTTTGTTTGTTTTGTTGGTTTTTTTTTTTAAGTGAGAATAAACTAGGCCAAGAAACAGCTGGATAAATTAGTCCAGATGGAGGAAAGTGAGAGACAGAAATGTTCACTGTACACCTCCAGTGATGTATTTTTGTGACATTATTGGAAAACCGTTCAAATAGGGTCCCTTCAAAGGTCTGCAGTGAAAAGATGACACTAAGAATCAAATTTGCAGATCACAAGGCTGTCAGTAGGGTCTTTGTGGCATAAGCTCCAAATGGCAGCTTGTAGGATTGATTTGGACTGACCTTTATTAACTCAATAAGTTTAAAAGCAGTTGTGTTAGCATCTCCTCATCTGCAGATATATAATAAATAAATATGTATAAGTGCTCTCTGAAAGCTGATAAAACTGAGGGATTAAATAAAACAAAATTTAGCTATAGGGGATTCCTTAAACAATTAGATTTTAGGGGTGAACAGATCAAGAGGAATAATCCTAACAATATATTTGTTACTCGATAATTTAAAAATAGATGCTGATAAATTTAAACCTGCACTTTCCAGTACTGTATGCTCAAATTACCATGAAATTGAACTGCCTTTTTTCTGCCTCTATTTATTCTGTATTCTCTACAACAAGTTTCTTTTAGTCACAAGTAACTTGTCTCATAATGTTTTCTTCTCTACCATACAAGTTCTACCCCACTTCACAACGAAGTGGAATTTCCTCTACTTCTCATCAGGTACCAGAGTCCTTCCTTGCTGGAAGGATTAAGCCAATTTTATTTTGGTTTTGATGTAGCTATAAGATCAAGATAACTATGTGCCTAGTCATGACAATTCCATTTATCTTTCTTCAAAACTTTCTGGATATTGTTTTATCTAGACTTCAGAAGCAATTAGTAGGAATGGGCAGAAAGACTGTCTCCTGTCCCATGAGATGTTGCAACATTTAAAATATTGACTCAATCTGTAGATGGATATCTGTTTCAAAAAAAGGAAATATGCTTCTCCTAGAGCAGTAGGGCAGGTACTAATTTTCCATGATAAAGTCTATGCTTACTGAAGCAGTTTTAAAACTCCTATTCTGGTTAGAATATGAGTTCTCTTTTACTTATTTAGATTGTCTCTCTGCCAAATTGAGCTTGGTTAAGTCATTCTCCTTTTTTTGGGCTATCTGTCTTTGTTGGTACAGGCATAGGTGTTCATCTGAAGTCTTGCCTTCAATTTATCAACATCTCTCAGGAAAAAGCCAATAGACATATAACTGAAAAATCTTTATCCAGCTTTCAGAGATGCTATAGTTGAAACATCTCTCTGGTGACTGGTGTCAGGCTTTGGACAGGACTCTGTTTCAGAAGATGGAGTTTTCTGTATAATGGACATCATAACACCTACCTGCCTCATATAGAAGTTGTGGGGGTGAGGGAATTTATGTTTGTGCCTTGCTGGTTTTCTTCCTAAAGCTAAATGCTGCCTGAGAATGAGAGTCCTGACCTTGAAATTGGATATAGTACTGTTATAGGCAAAACTTATCACCAAGAAAATGTGCCAACCCTCTATTTATCACTTACCCAGCTGTTCTGCTAAATTACAGCTCCTTTAAAATTACACTCTAATTCATCAATAATTCAGCACTGAAGCCTTATGAAGAAAACACTAGATGCCATTTTGAATAGCTCCACTATCAAATGATAAGCTATTCAGAGAGGAGAGCAGGAATACTGCTGAGGTGCTGTGTCTCTGTTACCAGGGGAAATTCAGTTGGTATTAGAAAAAGCTACAACACAACAGGGCTCAGGAAATTGTTTCACAACAGACCTCTGGTAGGCACAGAACAGAATGACAGGAGGGCAGAGGGAAGCCTGTGGGGTAAATATATCGATGTGATCTTCTTGCAGCTTTGCAGGCTTATCTGGATATTTAAAGCCCACACAAGCCAGGCAGATCAATGCCTCACCCGGCGCATCGCGCATGACTCGGCATCGCTCCAGCCTCGCCAACGCTGCACTTAGTCAGGGTGTGCTAAACAGATGTGTGTGTGCTATCCCGGCCCTGGCAGCCAGGCTTAACCCTTTTGGGGTGCCTGGCCCAGCACAGGGGGCTGCTCCTCTGCACTTGTCTGCAGCTCTGGCCTGTCTGCTGAGCGCACCTGCTCATCCTGCAGTGCTGGGAAGGTGTGGGTGCAGCAGCACATTTGTTTTTTTCAGCTTGCTGTGGCAGAGTCGTTTCACTAGCACTCAGCATCTTGGGAGACTGTCCTCTCTGCTGCTCCCTTTTTCTCTGTGTGTTCTGCTGTGTGACAGAACATTTGTAATGACAAATCCAGACAGAAGCTGGATATATGCATTAGTGCTGTAGCAACCGTGGGTGAGACGGTGCATGGTAAATCATGGTTACATCAAACGGATCAGATCAGTGCAAATGAATTAGCTTGTACAGTCATTTATCTCCCTTCATTTTTGCTTTACACTGAAGTTCTGATAGGCTTTTAAGCTTAAATACAGTTTTGAAAAAAAATCTCAATATGTTGTAAATTTTCCTCTATAGAAAGATATTTGTGAAATTGAGGGGACTTTGGTCAAAAATACTTTATGTTTGTAGCTCCAGCCTTTTGTATGATAGAAGATGAAGAAACCTTCTTGCAAAACAGTTTTCATGCAACATATCTGAACCCCCAGAACCCACTCTATTCCCTGCAACACTGAAAATCAGCACCGAAGTGGAAGCTGCACCGTCCATGACCTGTACAAGTCTGGGTGCTCCCAGACAAAATTTGAGGTCTACTAGAAGACAAAATTGTCTCTTTTTCAGTCCTGGTTGTGCTTGCTTTTCCACTTGATCCTGGTGATACCGGTCTTCCATCATCCATTTTTCTTCATGCCCTCCCCTTATGTCCCTGAATCTTTAAGATTTGTCTACCTCCTTTCACCTTAGGCTTCCAGGGAGATTTGCTTATTGTTCTGTTCCTTGAAGACAACAGCCTTTAGAGTCCCAGAATTGGCTAACAGCTACCCTTCTTTTTAGGGACCAACTTGTAGCTCTGAAATGAGCTGCTCTGTGCAGGTGCCATTCACCTCTTGATGGGAAAAACTCACTTTTGCCTCAGAATCTTGGTCATTACCAATGTTAGCTGTGGTTATTTATATATGGTAATGCTTAAGAACAGCAGCCCCATCCTGCCTAGACTGTTCTGAACAACTGTTCAGAATAGAACAACTGTTCTGATGCCAGCAGAATTAGCACACTGCTCTTATGTATAAAGCACCCTCCATTTCTTGTTTTATTCTGTTTGTTTAAACAAGGAATCACTAATTTTAACATTAAAATTCAGAAATACTAAATAAATAACATAGTTTTAAAATGCAAAGAGATTAAAAACAAAGGCAGCATCCTACTATCCCTCTCTCTCTTACACATCTACAGGCTCAGAAGGGAAGCTGGGAAAGACACTGCATTAATAAACATGAGGCCAGAAGTAATCATTAAATAAATATAATTTTTAAAATCCCCTTGATATTTAAAAAATGCTGAAGGCTTTTGTTTAATAAAAAATGGCTAGGAATATAAAATGGGTATTGTAGAGCAGTGAATTCCACTATCAAGAAATCAGCCGCAATAAAGTACATTTCAACAGGCAGCAGCAGAATCCCTGGAAAAAGGATGCTGCCAGGTCAGTACAGAGGTTTCTGTGCTATAAAGGGTCTTTCCAGCTGGGATTTTAAGCCTTAGTGAGATCACCTTCCAGTCAAAATACCAGTCTGAGCAGGCCCCAGAAAGCACTCAGGGCAGACTAAATCTTCCAGCCCTTTGTGGAACAGAGGAGCAGATGGGCTAATCCACCCTGAACAATCTGTGAGCCTGGGAGCTGCAGAATCACAACCCTTCCGGCCATGTGGTGACCAGGGCACGTGTTGCTGATGTGAGATTGCAACAAGTAAGGGCACCACAAATGTAAACTATGCACCAGGAAAAACATTTTCAGTCATATATTCATATCTCTTTCCAGGGAGAGTCAAAATTGATGGCAGGATTCAGCTCACTTGCTTTCAGCTTCTGTGAAATGTTGGGCCACAAAAGAGGGAGTCAGGAAGGGAAGTAGTAAATTGTCTAGTTCCAAACTGATGTGTTGGCCTCGTATGCTCAAATTATCAGAAGCTTTAAAGAAAATAATACCTGTTTTTAAAGAAAATAATACCTCTTTCTACACATACTGAAGGCTGTGGAGTGGGAAGTATTTTCCAAATACACACAACATGAAATCTTTTGGGAATTATAAGACTGAGAAGCAGCTCCTTATTCAATTGAAATAGCTGGCAGATCGATCGGAACCATAGCATATATAACAGCAGCTTGTGCAAAAGTAGCAGAGCTGGCTTTAAAACTGAGTATCTTGGCTAGCAGGATCTCCTTAATCACAGCAGCACAGAGTTCAGCCCAAGCTGACTGTCCCAGTGTTTTCTGAGCTTCTCATGGAAGCTTTGCAGTTTGTTTAGCACCCTGGGATTCCCAGCCATGCTGGTGGCAGAACATCTGGAAGCTGTGTTCAGGCACGACTGTGGGAACATGGCTGTTCATAGACTTTGCACCACTTGTGAGTGGGATCTCCACATATTCAGTCATCCCCTTCAGCAAATCCAAAATGAGTTTGTATCATTCATTTCTCCTCCTGTGACACCTAAGTCAGAATATTCTGCATTTACCATGAGCTCAGTTGTAGTATTTGAGTTTGGGAATTCAAAGTTCTTCTAAATGAATGTGTTGGTGGTATTCCTGGCATCAAATAGGCGATACCTGATAATGAAGAGCCTTTTTGCTCGTAGATGGTATGAATCCAGAACATCCATTTTTTATAGATCTTTTACATCTAATTGATTTTTATTGTACCTACAAAATGGAAATGCATTAAAGAGGATCTCCATTTCACTTATAAGACTAATAGCCAATTTTCCATTCAATGTCTTTTGAGAATTCTTAATTGTCTTCCATAATTAGGTATTGGCAGTGTAAACAATTATATGAGATTATAAGGGATCTTTTTAAATACATCTTATACTGTGAATATATGAATGTTATGTTGCTGCAGTGTTTCCTGTTTTTCTTTTTGCATTGAATTTGACTGTTGTAATTACTGTTCCTCATTCAGTTCTGCATCATTTCTTAAAAGGTAAAGTATTAAAAAAACTAACAGTTTCTAACACTTGTAAATTGTGTGATCCCCAGGATTTTTAAGGAACCCACAGAATATCAAAACAATCCAAAGGGATATCCCAGTTTTTGATGCAGAATAGTTACTGTTCTGTAGCATCTGGAGACATCACAACCCATATTTTTCCTGGCTTTTGTCTTTTTGGCCTCCTGCCCAAAAATTCCTCTAGCAAGTTCACATTACTGTACTTTACAAAACTTTAGTGAGCAGAAAGATCTGCAAGTGGAAGAATATCTATTTTACCCCCCAGAGGAAACCCAGGTAAAAGCAGGGCTATCTCAAGGTGTTTTTTCTTGATGTGCAGGTTTAGTATTTGGTCTATCTGAATTCATGAAACGTTTGGCAAACAGAGTGGTTTGCCTTGAGTATTTCATTTGCAATGACAGTGGCTCTCATTTTTGATATTTATTATGCAGTTGGTGGGAATCATCATTTGGTGTCCAACCTCACCTCTATTCCTCATATGAGCTATCAAGTGGAAGACTTGGCTACAAGTCTTATATTTGCAGTTTTCATCTCTACTCATTTTGAGGGACTAGTCAGTCCATCCACTCTATCCCACTGAATAGATCATCTGCGCTTTGGAGCTGTAGAAAAGTGACTCAAATAAATGATCAGGTAATATTTGGACAGCCACATGATACCACTTGGTTCTGAAGGACATACTCAGTTGTAGGAAGGAACAAATTAGCTCAAACAAGCCTTAAATTGGATTTGATGGGCCATAGACACAGATCTTTGTCCCAAGGTACCTGAAATTGTTGCTGTTGCTTTATAACATCTGGCGAAACACGAGCTTTTGTCAAATTTCCCCTTTTGTCATGCTCCTCTTCCACCCCTCATTTCCATAGTAGTTATTGGGGCGTGAACAGGTAAGACTTTGTGTCCCATGATGGATAGGCTTGTACAGAGTGCAAAGCACATGCTATAGATCACAATTCTCTTCCATTTTTCCCCCTCAAATTCCTTCTGCTGCAAGAGTTTGACCACATTTCCCTACGGTTAATAACATGTTTTAAATGCAGCAGCTTGCATCAGGAATAAGACTTCCTTTTGGGTTTTGGTGGTTTTTTTTTTTTGTTGTTGAGAGAGTGGTTTTAATATCAGCAAGTGGCTGCTCCTGTGATGTTTTTGACATCCTACTAATCTGAAGTGGCTGAGGGCCTCCTGTGCCGTGGGTAGCGTGCTCCAGCTTCCATTGATTATGGAGGATAATCAGTGCCCTGCAGGACAGGCCGCCAGAAATGCTCCAGAAAATGGGAGCTCACAAGGGCAATCACAGTGCTAATGAAAGCAATAGGTGGCTGTCTGTGAAATACAGTTTTTCCTATTGAGTTTGTCTTGAGAGGTTGAAAAAGAGGTTTTGCTCAAATTAAGTGTGTATCACTTAAAAAAAAAGGAAAAGGAACAGGAGAGAAGATTATTCATATTTCAGGTTTCTCTTCTTAATCTGCCATGCTAGGCCTGCTCAAAGGAAATGTCACTGGAGCTCTTAGACAGGACATAGAGGAAAGAACATTTTCCTGTTGGCTAATAGCACAATTATCTTTACTGAAATAATCTAAAAAATACCCCAAACTCAGCTTGAGGTAGGATGAAAAATTTCTAGCAAGATTTTCTAGCGTGTCAGTAATAAGTAGTGGGAAAAATATGTTTCAATACGGAACATTTAACAGCCTTGAACTCAATGTGCTGACAAGGATTTTGCTACCTGTGGCAGCTTTTTTTCCCAATAGTAGAAAGCAAGTGGGGACATGGTAGAATGGTGTAAATCTAACACTGAAGAGAAAACTGAAGAGAAAACATCCTTTTTTAGGATGGATCTAGAGGGTTAAATTGAGATAATGACAGGAAATTGTAACAGGATAATTTTAGATCTGAGGAGAATGGATTGTGGAGCCAAGAAATGGTGGGAACCCTATTGTTGACACATTTAAATATAGACTGGACAAAATGTTAATAAATGTACAATAGGGAATAATTTGACATTGTACTCAAGGAGATGGAAAGGATGCAGTAATGACTTCTAAAAAGAACTGTCAGGTTCTCAATATACTTCATTGTGAACTTTATTTAATTTTCAATGTGTTTATATTTAATATAAACAAAACAATATTTTTCCTATTTAATAAACAAAGTTTTAATCTTTTTTTTCCTCTCCCTATTCAAATACTATACTTTTATATTCAACTCTCTGTCCTTGGTTGTCTTGTAGGATGTAGGACTTTCTGCTGACTTTCACCTAGTCAGTGCATAGACAGTGGTAATTTATCTTTTTGAACCTTAAAGGCACTAACCAGTTCTAGTAAATCATCCCAGAGAAGGGAATGGTGTTCAGATATGATCCTATGAATCTGAAAACCCACTGGAACTGTGGAAGGGAGGAGGCAGTCATAGGATCTGTTAGATGCTGCCCTCGATATTTTCTGTGCCTCCTGTCAGTATACTACAGCCATGAATCACCAATACTAAACTGCTGAAAACCCTAACCTAACCCTAACCCAAATTTGCAGACAAGACACAGTACAGGAGTGGTGGAGCTGCCAGCTAAGGAAAAGGTACTGTCAAATTAATATGTCTTTTATATGATTGAGTTGTGTTAATTTAGTTCATCCTTTTAAACTCAAGCAAATCTTCAGAAAATGGTGTTTGCTTTAGTATAACATGTTGAAAGATAATTAATGGTCCTTGACATAAAAGTTCTAGGTCAAGTGTAAGAACTTAGAAATCTAGGAAAAAGTGTCTTTCCACTGCCATATAAAAATTATTTACATTTGCTAGTGATTTTCATCCTGGAGGAGGTCCAGCTGTTTAAAAGATACCACACTTGTGATAAGGTCTTCATTTCCCACTAATGGGAATTTTTTGTTTATAAATTGTTGGTATACAAAACGTCCTCAACATTCCACAGGTCTGGGAGCAGTCAGTCATTGTCCAGAGGGTTTGCTTGCTAACAATACACAGGGTGGAGCAAGGGAGACACTCCAAAATGAGGTCAACCACTCTTAGGGCTATAACATTGTTGAGTGAAAGTGAAAGTCTAGTGAGAAAATATTTCTCCTGCTATATTTGCCTCAGCTTTTACTAAAATGATTTTAACTTGAGGATATCCTTCTTGTTAATGCTCCTGCTGACATTTCACTTCTCAGCACATTCTTCCTGCTTCTCCCTTTCCTTCTGCTGGCCACCAAGCTGGCCACTTCCCTTGGGGTACAGCCCTTGTTGAGTAACACTACAGATTGTAGGTGAAGTCCAAAAGTGAGCAGTTCACAGCATTATGAAGTGTCATTTTATTTAAATGTTCACCAGATTTCCACTGCCTATCTGGAGATATATGGCTTTGGAAGTGTGTGAGTTTATGAGCAAGCTAGTAAATTACAGGTGATACCAAAGATCTTTATGGCAAAACAAAAAGAATTACCTTTCTGTGATATTGTCTATTTTGAGATTCATAGTCACAGTTCTTGGGAGGAAAATATGTTCTCCTGCTCATATATAATGTTCACTATCTCTAAATTATATATTGCAAAAAATTATTTTATGTATCTCTTTCTTAAAGGATTTAACTAGAGTACATGATAGGAAACCGCCTTGAAATTCTTATCAGAGGTTTGATAGCATGATATTAAACCAAGAACCAAAATAAAGAAACCTAGTATGACACTGAGCTTATTCTTAGTACAACACATAGTTCAGTATTATAGCTACACTTATAGACAAATGCCCTGGAAGCAATATAAGCCTTATACTCAGTTTCATATTTAAATTTTTCTTTACAGTGCTCTGTATATTTCTTATGATCATACTTTTTCATAAGAGATGAGGTCCTGTGATTAAAAATAAAGGTACTGAAGAGGTTTTACTTCTTTTAAACTGAGACGAGCAATAAAACATGAATTGGCCACCCTGAATGGAAGGTAGTGAATATTCATCTTTCCTCCCTTCTCTGGAAGTGAGCATCTCATGCCTCAGTTCTACAGCAGAAGGAATGTTTTTGCTGGAATTGCTTTAGATCTATAAACACTTAATCTATAGTCTATTAAACAGCCAAGGTCCCATCAATGTCTGAGCTAATGGCTCTGGTAGCTCTATTTTTTCCTGGGATATTTCAGCACTGAGGCTTGAAGGAGGATCTGCCTCACCCTTGTCTCACCTGCCTGGTGTGACTGATGCACTCAAGTGCTTGTTACCCCTGCAGCTCTAAAAGTGCTTCCCTTGTGGGGTTTATGGGGTTTTCTACCTTGGCAATAGGGCAGGCAGTTTGATCTGCTCCTCAGCGAGTCTGAGGGAGCTGTGAGTGTGCCTGTGAGCATGTCCTCTAGTACTTTCAACCTTTTGTATGGTTGTGATGAGTGAGTGCTGGTAGCTGTGGTTAGGAAGGGCAGGAAAATGGGGACATCCCAAATTCACAGAAGCAAACAGGGCAAGACTGAACAGAAGGCTCTCTGTTGCTAAACAGTGATTTGCAGGGACAGAAGCAAGTTGAGGAAAGAGTAGACAAGATTAAATGTTTTTTATATTCTGTATTTTACATTCATTCTAAAACGGCATGAAAGCAATGGTACACCAACCAGTTCTTTGTGTCACCTCCTGTTCACCTGCTCGAGAAATGTTTTTATTCAATGGCCTAGATATATTTATAATATCAATTAAAAATAAAGAAGGGGGAACAAAACTGAATGTGTGAATTCCTTAGCTGATGGAATGAGAGGGACCAACAGACCTACAGTGGATACTCAGTTTTGTTTCCCTTTTTGTACCAGCTGCCATTTGTACAACCCTGTTTGAAAGAACCTCTGCTGCTCTTGAGAACCTTGTGCTAACAGGCTTTTTCTAGTTAGGCACAGCTCTGTTGCATTCACATTTGCAGGCTGGCTGACACTCAGTGGAAGGAGACAACCTCAGTCCACCAGAGCAAAGCCACCACATCTCCCTCTCATTTGCATTCCCCACACCATGTTTCGATTTTCCACCATTGAACAATAATTTGTAGCTCTGTATAATCTTTTATTGGGGATCTCAGAAAGCTTTATGAATATTGTATGAATGAATGGAGCCTTGCAACATGCCTGTGAAATACAACTAGGTGAGAGTCATTATCAATGTTTTATGCAGGAGCAAGATAGGATGCTAAAGCTTGGGAAGATTAGGCTCTGAATTTCATCCCCAAATTGTGAAAGCACTATCTCACACCAAAGCAGACACCTGTTGAACCAGTATATTTGCAAAAGGCTGATATGGGCAAATCCAGGTAACTTGAGTGCAGCTTCAAACTAAAACCTTTTATCTTCAAGGTCAGGTACCAACTTTAGTCAGAGGAAGAGAACTGATGTCTTTAGTCTCCTTGCTCTGTGTTTAAACCCAGAGCTATTTATCCTCCTTGAAAGACTGAAATTAACAGGACAGTTGATATATCCCAGTGAGGATTAATCCTCCCAAAACTTCATGTGGGTTTCTCTCTTTTTTTTTTTTTGTTTTTGTCTTTGTGAAATAGTTGGTTTATTTTTTTTCCCTCACATTGTCTTTTCAGTCAGGTTGTTCCCCACTGAGTTAAAAATAAATGTCAAACAATATGACTTAAGAGAAAATCTGTGTGTTCCAGAATTGCTTTCCCCAGGAAACACTAGCCAATTAATAGAGTAGAATGAGGGATTTTGCCTAGGGAGCCATCATGAAATAAGAAGTGTATATAAATACATGCACAAAAAGACACATACACATTAAAAGAGCATTTCATTTGAACAGGATCTACTTATCAGCATGGAGATTTATGAGGCACTGTAGAACACAGACAAGCAGAAATCACAGGGAGGATGCTATTTTGAAAGGCTAGTGAAATTTTCCTTGTATAGATATTCTTTTGCTACTGCAGCAGGAACCATCATGAAGACCAGGAAGCTGTTATTGGTTAAGCCTCTACTGCAGAAGTTCTTAAACAGATGTTTTTCCCCAAAACACTTAGGAGGATGTTATAATGCATCTATTTACTACCATTTTCATGCTAGAAGAAATTTCCCTGTCATACAGCTTGAGTATCTCTCTCTGACAACCTTCAGTAACCATTTTAGCTTTCTCTGTGGAGACCTGCTCTAATACCAATTACACTTAATATTATTTCCTTATAGCTAGTGAGATTTCTGGCTGGGTTTCAAACCTAGGTTTTCTCCATTGTCTTTGTACAAGCTGCCTGTGTTGTTTCTAAGTGATCTGTGCATGTTACATAAAATACAAATTCATCTTCAGATCATCCACATTTGTCTTAATCTTCCCCACCTAAAGGCTAGTAAATATTCTTTTATGGAATATTATATGTGAACAAAGACTTCCTAATAGAAAGACTCACTATTAAAAATGCCAGACTGTTAAAAAAATAACTCGCTTTCTGAAATCTTAGGGATTACTAGTGGCAGAAGCAATAAAAATCTTCTTTAAAAATCTTTTGTGAATTATTAAATAAATTTCTTTCAAACTGCTTTATTACTCATAGGAATTGTATCAATCAACAGTGAGAGCTAAATTACTAGATCAGTCAGAAAATATTGTTGCAGCTAAAGAATCGATGCTAATTGAATCATTAAGGCATTATTATATGAAACACAAATACCTCAGGATGATAAGTCTTTGCTCTGCTTGATCTATAGTCTACAAAGAAGACATAATACCAACAACTGTAATGCTTGAGTGTTCTCCTAAGCTTTGCATTTTCTCAATGCAATATTTTTCTCTATTGAGAAATACTTTCTCCTTTTGCTTATAAGTCTCCCACTAGTAAATAAATAAAAAAAAAATTAAAGTGACTTTAGATTAATGCAGTGCACATTCTTTCTGCAGTTCAGAGGCCAAACTTGCTTCAGCCAGACTCCCACTGGCTGCAATAAAGTTCAGAGCTGGGGTCATTTTTAGCTTGACCTCTTTTTACATTTTTGAAAAGCCTTGTCAGTGCTGCTCCTACTACATTGGTTGAAGCAAGGTTGAGTCTGATGGAACCCTTTTATGATGTGTAGTAAAGCTTATATTGATTTAGGGATCTCTGTACCTTGTGTCTCCTCTACATGTGTGATTTGCCCTGGTTCAGTCCTCACTGACAGCCAGAAATCTGGCTGTTACTGCAGGAGGGGAAGGCTATGGGTGCTGTCATTATCCTTGGATTTGTCAGGCTCTGGCCACATTGGATGAACAAGGATGATGTGGTACCCTCTGAGTGCTGCACAAACCCTCCAGCACTAAATAACTGCAGTCAGGTTGCTAGACTTTGCTCCAGGGAGAACATTTCTCTGTCTTCTGGCTGTGGGAACATTGTTGTGTCATGGCTAAAGTGTAGTGACAGACCCACAGCCCATGGACTACTGACGTGTATGTGGGTAGAAAGGCAGTTTGTGTGAGTGCTGGTGCATTTGTGCCAGCAGTGGTGATGAGCATCATACTTAGGCTGGTAGATGGAGATTTGCTGGGGTAGATGGGAACAAGAACATCTCTGTGAGAAAATGTGTGAATATGTAGGTTAGAGTAGGTTTGAGGTGGTGTTTTTGTTTTGATCTTCCTACTCCCTCTTTTTTTTTTCTTTTTTTTCTTTTTTCCCCCATGAAAAAACAACTTTGGGTTTAGCATATGTGCTTGCAGTCACAGCAGGATTTTGATGTATGGGTTATGCTTTTTTCCCCATCTCCTCCCAAGAGTAAAACCTGCAGGTTGTCTGTCAAAGAAAACAGAGTTTTTCCAGCCTCTTGATCTGTCATTTTTCTAGTTAAAGAATATAATTTTTGTGTATAAGATTATTCTTTTTCTGAGAATTGACACCTTCCATTCTCATCAAAGTTTTTGAGTATTGTTTACATATAGTGATCAGATAACAAGCTGTGTGGAGCTGGGAAATATAAGTCAAAGAATCACAGAATCAACAACATATTATTTAATTCTAAAGTTCTTTGGCTGCATTAAGAAGATTAATGAATAAAAGGTCTTGGTGCCAGCAAAGGTCTGGAGTGCACCTTTGGAATTTGTGTTAATGTAGTTTAATGGGTAGAACGATATAGGTGCATAGCTTCTTTTCTGGTTGGGGTTTGCTTTTTTCTCTTCTATTAAATTAAACATTCTGTTTTGTATTCATGCCAATGGCTCTGCCACAGCCTTTCCAGGTGGTTTCCCTGCTAATCCAATGGAGCAGCTGGGAAATTTACAAAGTACTTTCTTCTTTTCCCACCCTTTCCACATTTCTGCTCCTCATTGATGCCCCAAGCAAGCAGTTTCCAAGTTTTGTGATCACAGGGCTGCAGAGGGTCATCATCCCAGGCTAGTGTGTAATATGGAGCAAGATGCAGTGGGGAGGCAGCAAAACATCTTGAAGTCCTTTTCATTCAAGTCAAAATACCTCCAAAGATTTTTTTTCTTTCTCTTCCTCCTCCACCCCTCACCCCTCACCCCCTTCCTTCACTCCAGTTCCCAGGCCTGTGTAATCCAAGGCAATGCAGCACATTCACATCTCACTCAATGAAGTTCTTATCTTAGCAGTAAAATTGGGCTTTCCTGTTTGGCAAACAAACAAATCCATGAGAAGATCCCTCCATAGTGAAACAGAGCAATTGTGTTAAAGTGTCCACAGTTACAGCATGATTTTAGAGGAAACATTTCTGGGCATATCAGGAAGTTAAGAAATAATTCCTAAGTGGAAATTTAGCTGGGGTTCCAGGCTAACAAATGCACTCTGTGGATATGTGGGGCTTCTTAGGAGAGACAGAGATCAGATTCAAAGCTCTCTCCTGCTACTGAAAAGTGGTCTCTACCTCCAACCACAAAATGCTTCAAATGTAGCCAGATTCCAGAACTGATTCACCAACAATCCTTGCAGTATATTATTCTTTTTCTTTGGATTGTCTCCATTTGGAAATGACCTATTCCCACTTTGTTCAGCTTGAGGTACTACCAACTAAACAGTCACAACAATATGGCTGAATCAGAAGATTCTCTGCCATTCAAGGGATTTAACAGTGATTTACTAGCTTATCTATCTTGTGCATTTCTTTTTCTGTCTTTCCAATGAAGGCCTGTCAGAAATTTCTTCAGACCTCTGCAGTTTAATTCATGGGGTTTGTGGCTAATCCTAACGTTGTTATTGAGAGTCATTCCATATTTTCAGTGAGAATAGGATTTGATATATAAAGAGTGGATGAAATATTTGAAAGGAAAAGGAAGAATCCTAAGATCTCCTTCAGGTTAGTTAAAGGTAAAAAAGCTCTAACATAGGGAAAAATGAGGCCAAGGATAAAATGGAAAGGAGGTTTTACTGCTGAATACTCTAAAAATATCAAGAACAACATCAAAAACTGAGGATGTGGAAATCAACACAACCTTTTCCATCACCTGTGATTGTGACAAATCTCAAATCCCACATTTCTTTTGCAAGTACAGGCTCTAAAGCTTATTAATTTCTCCTGCCAAAATAAATATATTTACCGGTTGATTTAAAGAGGTTTTATTCTCTCCTGCAGTACCTCATGTTGAATATCAGGTGTTAGAAATCAGATGTGCTTACCAAGAACAGTGAAGCTAAATCCTGCTTTCAATCTTCACCTTCAGAATGTCACTCCATGCTCACATTTCAAAGGTGGCACTTGGGCCATAGTCTTAATATCATTCACAAGAAGGCTGCTTGTGAATGATGTTAATCTGCTGCCTCACAAGAGGCCAGATTCAGTCCTCAGGCACAGCTAGAGATGGTCTTACCTCCTAAGGAAGTCTAACTTTGTGAACTTAATTCTGTTCCATTCTCTGTGCTGCCAAGCTTCTGTTCCAGGATACATCATCTGCTCATTCCTGCCTCTAGAGGTGTTACAGACCCTGAGAACTGGCTTTGACACAGAGCTGGATGATGGCTAGCAGAGGACTTGGGAACCTAAGAAATATTGAGAACAGAAAAAGGCCACTTATTTCTCCATTTCTGTTTTTACCCCACTTTCCTGATTTTACATTCTGTCCCTTGGTTCTCCTCCAAAAATAAATCTGGACATTTCTTCAGTTTCTGAAATGCTTTGATTTTAAAGGCTTGTTCCAGCAAATAAAGTTAGCTCCCTATAGTAAATCCTAAAGAAATTCTCAAAGATGATTAAATTTTTCAGTGTTGGATTCTCAGAATCTCTTAGACTGCCAGCTGATCATGTAGATCATGCAAATCAAATCTCACATGAATTCAAACCTAGTTTCTAGGTAGCCTGAAAATAGTTGTTGAATTTGCTCACCATTTTTATTTGGGTGGACAGTTTCTAGTCTGCAATTCCACGTGACTTTACATGTTGACCTTCCCTGCAAATGTTCTCCTACTCTTAAAAAAGCTGTTGACTGGGATCAGCTGCAGCAACAGATTTCCTGCCCAGTCTGGGGCCAGTAATTGGCTGTGTTGGGATCTGATGGTGTTGAGAAGAGCACAGTGAGGTCTGTCTGGAGAGTGCCCTTTGGACCAGAGCTGTGACACTCGCTGGTGATATTTGAAGGGAATGTTTTGAATGGATTGCAAGTGAAAAGTGGATTTACTGAACTGGACCTGATGTGAAATATTCAGGTCAACTTCACTCTTTATGGAAAGACAGTAGGAAGCACGGACTCCCAATTTGTTTCCCATGACCATCCCACTCTGTGTCCTGTAGCCTGTGTGTCATCTGTGCAGCTTTTGCCCCTTCCTAGATGAGCAGTATGAGCTGCTGGAGAAGGTGGCAGTCCAGTTCCTCTCTGTTCTGCACCCAGCTTCCCAGGCTTTGGAAGTCAAAGGGAAAAAGCATCACCTACATCATTCTTGGGGCAGTGATGTCCCTGACAATATGGAGTACTCCTCCTCCAGAGCTGCCTGGAGCAGCTCAGGATAAGGAAAAAGGAGAATGGGCTGATGGCAGATAATGTGAGATATTGAAAGCAGTTCTAGTTGGTTTAGTCAGACCAAGAGTTGAAAAAGAAGCTGGTCTGTGAACTGTGTGCTGAGTGCCCTCCCTTCTGCTGCTGCTGGCCCCTGCCCAAGTGCTCAGGTGTGGAGGGAACTCCTGTGTCCTCTGTGAGTGTCCCTGGAGGCTCCCTCTGCCCACGCTGCTTCCTCTGAGCCAGATGATGCTGTGGTACTCTGCATGCCCCTGCCTCGATGGCAATATTGGGAGAGAGAACAGCAGCTCTGGCTGCTCTAACAGGGGTTAGCTGGGATTTGTGAGGGCTCACACACTGGGGGACCAAGACCATCCTTTTCCTTCCCCTCTGCTTGCTGCACCTCAAACCCCTGGCTGGCTGGGTGCTGGCCAGGGCACCTCTGGCCTGCTGGTGCTTTCCTTGTCTAAGTCCTGTCCTGAGTAGAAGAGCGGCTTGGTGATGGAGGATCTGTCTCAAAGCATTTCCTGTGAGCTTTCCAAATCCATCCTGTTAACACTCGCTGTGAATTGATTCGCTTTTGCTTTCCTGCAGGATGGTATGACAGTGTATCTCATTGATGTGGAGATGCTTCATTATGCAGAGCTGCATTTGCTGTCTTTGTTGCTGAGCTAATGTGTGGCTGGATATCGGTCACAGCCCTCAAACCCTCCAATAGTTTTTGTTTTGCTTGACCGTGGATCCTGTGACAGTATTAATTAAAACTTAGAGGTCCCAATAATTTAGGTACAGATTCTGCCTTCAGCTATCTGTGTTCTTTTCACAAACAAGTAAGAGTTCTCTGTTTATTTTGGATTCATCTGTCCTCATCTTCCTTTGATTTTTCAGAAAGGCATTTGCTATTGAAATTCAGTGCAAAAATAAGGAACAGAAAAATATAGAAATCTCCTTTAAAATTCAGCTTTGAACAAGGCCCTGAGTTTTCCCCTTCTCAGATTTTACTGGGGCATTCCTCACTCACTGAGGCTTAGTTCCTACAATCCTCTCCAAAAAATTCAGATTTAGACTTTGGCACTCCTGAGCTATTTTGAAACCTAAAAGCACCTAAAATGGCTCAGGCAGAGTCTCCATTTGGGGATGATCATCCACGCATTCTGCATTCCTCCTCAGATTGTTTATGCTGAGCATTCTCTAATCTCACTCACTGTAGTGCCATTCTCTTTGTATAGAATAAGAATTCAGGCTCGTGGTGTTCTCTCCTCTGCCACCCACCTTTAGTCCAGGGCTCATGCTGAGTGAGCAGACCCAGCTTCAGTGATGGTGCAGAAATGCTTGGAATCTCTCTGATCTGTTTCCAGGGAACATTTCCCCATGACATGGCCAATGAGCACAAACATTTTCCTGAGCAAGAACATTT
Organism: Brachypodius melanocephalos; assembly: GCA_013398615.1. Taxonomy (NCBI): domain Eukaryota; kingdom Metazoa; phylum Chordata; class Aves; order Passeriformes; family Pycnonotidae; genus Brachypodius; species Brachypodius melanocephalos. The sequence continues at coordinate 1,377,179 of VZSR01001863.1, forward strand.
TCCTTTACCTTGCAACAAAGCTGGAGCCCTTCCTCCACTCGGGCTCCTCTGTGCTCAGGTTGTGCCTCTGATCCCAGAACATTTATGGAACACTTATGGAACACTTATGGAACATTTATGGAAGTGGAGTGAGGCAAGAGGTGATGCAGATGGTTCTTCTCATCCACTGCCATGCCCACAGAGGGGAAAAGGCTAACTGGTTCATCTATACTTCTCTGCAAAGTCAAATATTTGAGGTGCTCAGATGATGGGAAATTCAAGTGATATAATTAGAAGAATATATAGGACCAGTCCTTAAGTAAAGTTTAAAGGTGTGATGAAAATTAAGCTTCTCCATCTTTCATCATCCCAGGTGGGTAGCTACTGAGATCAATGCTTTTTAAAACCACACTGCCTTTCTAAATATTGAAACACGAGTCAGAAGCTTATTTTCAGAAATCTGGTTATGGAAACACATAGCAGAGTAATACAAATATTTTTCTTACTCCTCCTTTTAATGAAGATGACACTGATTTGCAGCTCTTGAAATTATGTATTAATGTTCAGCAGTTTGACTTCAAAAATTATTTCCTCAAGTACTGGACTGTCTTTAATACAAAAAGCCATATCCCATCCTTGTTGGACAAATTAATTTAATTACTTCTATTTTTGAGAATAAGGAGCAGAAGGATTAAAATGATTGGTCCTATCTGCTAAGAAAGTTGGTGGTAGTGCTTCAAAGAAGAAGAAATCTTGGCAATCAATTTTAATTTTTTTTAAAAAGTCTTTGGCTTCTGTCTTTACAATATTTTGAAGGTAGAATTTTTGGATAAACTATGATTTCTTTTATTTGCAGAAACTAAAATTATTCCATTCCTTTGTTTTAAATTGGAATCCTAATTGCATTTACAAGTATAAAACCCAGAACTATTTAGGAGTTTTCACCTTTTTCTAATTGGCTACCAAACACTCTTTTTGATTAAGAAGCAGAAAATGAAATAGAAAATTAAGGTTAAGGATTTGGCAGCAGGGAAGGGTAACTGCCCACAGTTGGACAATGAAAAATATCTAGGGGAAAATTTTAAAGCTGGGAAAATTGATCATTTTGTCTTATCCAATTTGCATTCTTCTGATGCTGAAAGTTTGAAAGTTTCCACTTTTTTTTTTCCTTATATTAAAAATGCTTTTCCGTACATAGAAGTTAACTGATGAAAAACAGCGAAAAGACATTTAAATTCCCTTTTTCCAAAAGTAAAGAACCTTTACCCTGTGTCCACAAACATATCCCTGCTACTCATGTCAGCTGTAGTAGTGGGTTTTCCAAATCTAATCTCACCAGAGGAGAGAGGAAATGAAATAAATTGTTGAAATCTGGGGCAATAGCAACCCAAAACAATCTAGATTCAAACTACTGCAAAATATATTAGTGCTGAATTCGGTAAATATTTCCAATTTTATGAGGGCATTAAACCAAGTTTTTCACCTTATCAGATCCCCATCTTCATTTTGTTGCCAGTTGTGGCCAGTCAGAACTTTCTGGTAAAGTCTGAGAACATCCTGCTGTAAAAGCAGGTGCTGTTCCAAGAGCACAAACCACATGAGTTAAATGAGACAACACCTCATATTGATGGATTTGGAAGGGCCATTGCACACCCATAAAAAATTTGGGTTCTATTCAACAGAGAGCAGTGGTGTAAAATGCACATTAAGAGACAATTAAAGACAATGTCATTAAAAGCAATTTTCTTGTTGGGTAGCTAATGCAGCTCTCTGACTCTGTCTTCTCCTATTATGTTATGTTGGAAACCTGATTATTCTGCTGCCAAAGGATAAAATGCTCTGGAAGTTAGACTATTTTATCTTATGTCTCAAGTGCCAGTGCCTGGCTGCATCTTCTCTTTTGACATTTAGGGTTCTGCATCTGTGGACTGTTTCAGCATCAAAAGCATCCCCCTCCCAATAAGTGGTAAAATTGGTCCTTGGGCTGGGTGCTCTAAGCACTTTGCCAGCTCTAACAAAAACATTCAATAAGAATTAATGAAAATGAGCTCCCAATCATTTCCAAGAACTGGAAACTTCAGGGTACTGAAGCAGAGGAATACACAGCTTCATACCCAGCCATTTTTTAAAGTCTTTGGCTTCTTCTGCCTGCAGGATATTTTGAAGGTAGAATTTTTTGGACAAACTACAATTCATTTTATTTGCAGAAACTAAAATTATTCCATTTCTTTGTTTTAAATTGGAATTCTAATTGCATTTACAAGTGCAAAAACCCAGGACTATTAATGGGTTTTCACCTTTTCCTAATTGGCTACCAAATACTCTTTTTGACTAAGAAGCAGAAAATTAAATAGAAAATTAAGGTTAATCCAGCTCTCTGAGCAAGAACTCAGCTCTCTCAGTTGCTAAAACCAAACTTTGAGGGGGGATATAGGAGCTATATGTTCCCTTGACATAAATCTTGTTTCACTTTTGTCTGTCTGAATTTACACCTGTGTTGGAAAACCTTTCTGGAGGAGCTTCCAGATAGGAGAAAGGGGAAACCACTTCTTCAGGTTTCATCTCTGCCTGCTAAGGACTGGGTACTTAAATCTGCTCTCATAGGTGTGTGACTTCTATAATCACAAGAGTCACTGCAGGAAGGCGCTGAGCTCTGTTCTAATCAGAGACCAAAAAAGGAAGAAATCAGGGAATAATAAAGGAAGAAATAGGAGAAGCTTCCATTAAATGGAACCTATACTTCCTAGCTATCCTGGTTAGAAGATGGAAGAAAATGTCTTATGATGTTAGGAAAGTTCACCTGTATTTAAACAGAATGTAGAAGTGATGTGCAGGGAGGATGAACAATTCCTTCTGTCAACAGCACGGGCTCTACAGCTGTTTTTGGTTCTCCAAAATGGGAAAGCATCTAAGAAATTTCAAATACATTTTTAGTTCAGTAAGAAAGTGCCACTGTTTCTCTTAGGAGAAAGGAAAATGTTTGGTCAGGACACAGAGAAAGGAAAGGATATGGAGCCCTTTCCAGAATCAAAAAATAAACATTTCTGCTCACTCTGCTCTCAAAAGGTATGTGCTCACACAAACTAGCAAGCACTTCTTTGGGAGAGCTAGGACTTGGGGACATTTTTGTGGCAAGCTGATATTTTTTGGCCCAGCTTCTGCTTTGGCACCTGTTTGACCTGGCAATTTCAGCTCCTTTCTGAAAAGCAGGGTTTGTCTCTTAACTGTGTTGGAAATTGGAATCTCAGTGGGAATTTGCGATCCCAGCAACTTGTAAACAGCTTTTGTCCTTCCACGTCAGTCCTCCTAACCCCTGCAGAATTTAAAATGTACAAGAGCCTCCTAAGCAATGGCTTGTGCCATTTCACTGACTTTTGCTCCTATCACCACCAGTAACAATAAAAGCAGTGAAATGAAAGCTGAAACAAGCTGCTGCTTTGGCATAATAGCTTGGAAGTACTTTATCCATAGTTAATATGCACTGGGTGCACTCTCAAATAAACACCCCAAGCAGGGACCAGAATAAAAAATATGCCCAATACATATCTGAAAATAGCACAAATTATCTTTGACATGATTAGCATCCTCACTACACTCTATGTGTGTTCCCCACATCTGGAATGTATTGTCTGTTGGTCATATTCCTTTGAATGCCATCTTAGACATTTGAAAAAAAAAGGAAAAATCTTCCTGCAGCAGTGGGAAATGTAAAGAAGAGTAGAGTTAACTGTTTTTAGATGGACAAACAATGACTGAATTCAGTGCCAGGAACCTGATTCTCCTACATCCTTCATGTTTTAATTTTCAGTTACTTTGTAGGAATTAGGAACAATTTCTGAAGAACTTAAGGAAAGTATGGTTGGATTTGCTGCCTTGAATCATGTTGGTTCCTCAAGTTTCTCCCAGGAATGCTGATCATTTGTGGCATCAGAAGAACATAACAACCCCAAAAACTCCACCAGCATTCAAGGTGTGCAGGGATCTTTTGGGGTGAGGAAGTAGACTCTTATTCCCATGGAAGTGCATTTTGGACACCAATCATAGCTTGTGTTCCAGGTGTTATAGATAAATTTTGCAACTCATCTTGTCCTTTGGCTTCCCCATGTGATGAATTAATTCCTCAAGTTTGGTATAGGAACAGTAAGAAAAAAATATATTTCACTTCAGAAATTCAGTTTGTCTTAAATTTACTAAAGTTTAGTTTTCAAATGGTGTTAGGAGTCATATAGTTCCTTCTATTTTTACTCATGTCTGCAGTAAGTGATAGCTGTGCATCCTCAACTTCCAAATGCAGTAGGTTGAGCTACAGATCTGACTCCATTTGGACCAGAATTATGGATTTGGATTAGAAAGATTTCTTCCTTGTTTACTTGCAAGCATTGTAGCATGCTTCTCTTTTCACTGTGCCCTTCCTGGCTGCACATTTGAATGAGTTTGTCTGCCTTAAATTACTATCGAATCTCATATTTTACTCTAAAGATAAAATTTTGCTGAGTAGATTTTTAATATCTTTAAGCTCTCAGTGCATTTGGTGTAAACCAGGCAACTTAAATAAGAAAACCTCACCTGGAATGAAAACAGAGCCTATTCTTTCACAGCTGTTACTGTGCTGTTCCCCTCTCTTTTCTCCCTCTTTGGAAAGTCATGTTACAGTGTTAAGCGAAAATTTCCATTTGGTGTTATTTTAATAAGGGTTTTCAAGCTGTTCCATTTTCCAGATTGTCCTTTGCTCAGTGATTTGGTTGTGCTCTGTAAACACAATGACTCAGATGTGTTGCATTGAGCATAGGCTTGATGGCAAAGCTGAGAAGTTAAGCTCAGCTTTCTGAAAAAAAAAGGCTCTTGCAGGTTATTTGATGAGTCAAACACAAGTGGAACTCTGACTTAGAGAATCTCCTCAGTGTTCACAGCCAGCCTGAGGCCTGTGCATCACACCCTGCCCGTTTACAACACTCACATTAGAGCTAAATGTTAATAGCATTAATTATATATATTAATAAATATTAATGTCTTGGGGCTCAAGCTTGAGGCTGGGCTTTGACACACAGAATTCATCTCATCCTCCTACTTTAAAGGGAACTTGCATCAACACCTCCAGTAGCCTCGTTAATGACATTACTATGTGTGAGTTAATTTTAAAAGATTTTATAAATGGTGGAATATTCTGTTGAATCGTTTGAGTCTATGAAGGGCTGTGTTAAGCACTGTGTCAATGGAATTACATTTTCCCCGTCCTGCAGAATCACTGCCGATCTTTGGAGAATATAAAAATCCCATTTACATAAACTTTTGACCATTCATACAATCTGATAACAGGATTCTTGAATAACATTTTAATATACAAATAAAGTGCCAACTTGACCTCATTTATTAACAATTACTTGTTCACTTTGTTGCTGCAGTTATTTCTAAAAAGAAATGATTGAATGTATCTAAGGGTAAAAAGACTTTTTTTTCAAACAAGAAATTTTTTTCAAATAAGAATATTTTTAATAAAAACTCTTTTTTGTACAGTATCTCTTTGAAAATATTTCACCAGTTAGTTTTGGGAGTGATTCGTGGTCCTGGGAATTACTAAGCCAAATTATTTAGCTCTTACATACCACAGTGTCTTAGTCCATCAGGGTTGAATGCCCTTAGCAAATATTATGGCTTTCTTGGACAGGAAAAGAACAAGTTGGAAAACCAACAGGATTGAAAATTGCTGCACACCAGACTGGGAAAATAATACTCCCATTATCACATTCAGAGGGTTATAACAGCTGGGTAGACTTTCAGGTTGTAGAAGCTTCTCTTCGCTGATCATAAAATAATGCAGGATAGATATTTGTAAAACTTTGTATGCATCTCCTCAGGTGGTAGTTTTTCAGACAAAAAAGAAAGTCTGAGTTCACTGTCTACACTGTGACAGACAAAATAAGTGAGCCATACCTCAGAATTAAGTGATGTGCTAGAAATACATCCATGCAGTGCTCACAGTGCTCAGACCTAGCCCCTCTTTTCCTAGCTCTGTGCCTTTCTGTTCCACATCCATTCCAGATCCACTCCCATTGTTTAAGTACTTATTTCAGTGTTACTTCTTTATTTTTAATTACCCCATTACAGCCCTATGAAAGGTGGCTTTACTTTGGCATTTTGCTGCAGAGGAGCAGTGCAGTTTGAAACAAATACTCTGATTGCCCACACTTTCCCCCTCTTGCCACATTTCTCATGTGTGGTTTTGGTTCATGTTAAATAGATCCTTCTCACATCAGCAGCTCTGATCTTCCTATATGTCCAGAGGATTTAAAATCCCAAAGGGAGTGTGGGGGTCTGAACCAGGGATCAGTCTGCTAGAGCACTTTACATCATGTACAGAGAGGGGATGCTTTGATCCAGGAATACAGATTAAATTTCATCTGAATTTACAGCAGAACTTTGTATGGGGGAGAGGTAGGGGCCTGAGCATCAAGTGCTCTGACCTACTGATCCTCTTCAGTTGTGTTAGAAAAATTTCTCCTGCAGACATAGTGGAAAAGAATTGGGTTTTGTACCCACGGGTTCTCGGTATTGTTATAAAACTACCACCAGCCATTCTTTTTCTCATTCTGCTTTCTACCTCCAAATGATGGGGCATTGTACTGCATTCTAGAGCTGCACTTGATGGAGGAAAATAAGGTGTGCCACAGAATAAAAAGGGAAATGTTGTCATAGGACAATAGTTTTCCATTCTTCCAGCTCTGCAGGCAAAGAACAGATATTAGCTGCCACTGTGAAACAAAGTTGAATGCCACACAAAATGCTAACACGCTTTCCTAGTGGGAGTGCTTGTAGTGGCAACAGGTAATTGCTCCTACTCCTGCTCTGGAAGGTCACTCTGGATGGAAACACAGATGCTCCCATCTCATCCTTGCTCTAAGTGCAGTTACAGAGAGAAGAAAAGGCAGCCTGCTTTGATGGGAGCCTGCTGCTGCCGAGCCTGAGAAAGGAAATTCAGGATGATATCTCTGTGAGCGTTCTGCTACTATGAAAAGAAGATTAAAGGATAAGTGGCTTATACTGTTACACTGACTCCAGACTACAAAACAAAATGGCAGAATTCTTTTCTCTGGCAGTTTTGGTATGCTGGTTGTCAATAGTGGGATAGCTTTCATCAGAGAGTTAAAGGAGCAGATGGGGAAATGGATTTTACTCTGCAGGGAGAAATTCTGTATTCCAGGGCAAGAAGTGAGAAAAATGTAGAAATTGATATCCTAACTAATTGCTCCATGAGTTCAGGTAAGTCATACTTTCCAGCATTTTCAAGCAAAATTGCCTGAAATTAGGTCATTGCAGTATTGAAGCTTGCCTTGAAAGAAAGAAAGAAAGAATGGCCAGAGCCCTGCACACACGTGGGACATTTTTCTGCTTGAGATCTTGTGGGGAATCCTCCTGTTAGAGAGAATTTGCTTATTTCAGATAAAGAAGTGGTTATGTGCTGTTCTCCTAGGAAAGCCTTTTGAATCAGCTGTTTGAAAATTCTCTCCTAAACATGCAGCAAGTTTCCTATGCAGGAGAAATGTGAAGAAATACCAACTTCTAATCCAGTTCTGTCACCTAAAATGAGTAGGGCACTACTCGGCCAGAGGGTGGATGCACACCTAATTGCCCCAAATCGCTGCTGATTTACTTCACAGGTAAGAGGCATCACACAAAAACGACCTGTAAATTTTTGTGCTGAAAAGCACTTTTGTGATGTGCATCACCTTCTTCTTGCCAGGATACTGGCATGTAATTTCTCTTCCTGCCTGCCTAGTTTTACCCTGCTGGAATCCACTTCTAAATCCCTCGCAGAGCCAAAGTGGATTCTTTCTGCTAAGCCACAAGCAAGGACTCTCGAGGTTTCATTCTTTGAGATCCAAGCATCCTTTCATTCTCTTCCTGAAGAACTGAATATATGTGTTTGCTGTCTTCACTTCTCTCACCGGGAGTACAAACATAGATTTAATCCTGCAAAGGAACACAAACTTTATTATTTTCCCCATTGTTACTGACCAAAAATGCTAAGCAAGTTTGGTGAGACTTGACTTAAATCTTCAAGCAAAATCATCTTTCAGGATAAGGACAGCTCAGAATCAAATGCTTGTGCACTGTCAAAATACTGACAGTGACGAAAGGCTCCAGCCAGTGACTCGTTGAAGAGTAAGCAATGAGTAAAATTACTTCAATATGCAGAAGAAATGTAAATGCCCTGGGAGAAACTAATTCAGACAGTAACAGGGATTACTACTTGTTTCGTGATGTGGCCTGAAAGAAATCAACCAGACCAGACCTGTCGCCTGTGTGTGCAGTAAGCTGTAGTCACAATCCAGAAAGGAAGATGTTAACCATCCATCTCACCTTCATACTGCCTCCTCCGACCTCTTCTGCCCCTCTTCTTTTCTTCCTCTAATTAAACAACTTCTTTGTGACTTCGGCCATCCCTCCCATTTCCACCTTGTACTTTTCTCTGCCTTACCTGAAAACTTACTGAGTTAATAACCTGCGAGTGTTACCCCAGGGGCTGCCTCCTCCAGTCTGACAACGTGTATAACCCACTTCTGTCTGCCTCCTTGTGTCTCTCTTCCGTAGGAACTGCCCTCATTAAGGCCTCGGGAAGTTTCCTTGTAGACAAATCTCCTGTCCTCTTTGCCACCCTGCATCCTTTTGCTTCCCTGTATCATTCCTAAGCGAGCTTTCCTCTGCTCTCTTTTCCATTCCCTCGTTCGCATCTTCCGCTTTCTGTGGCATTTCTTCTTGCCCACTTAACCTCCAGTTTGGAAAAGGAAATTGCACTTTGGCATGTCAGCCTGGGAACACTGCTGACCCCTCATTTAATTTCAGCTGTCTGACACGCTCGGCCCTCTGCTCTTTTGCTTTGCAATGTTTCTTCTGCCACATTTTATGGAAGAGAGTCAAAAGATGGAAGGATAATCTGTGAGTCACTTGTGCAGTGACGACTTGCAGATTTTCTTCTTTCCATCCTAATTTTTTTCTATCCTGCCAATCTTTTATTTCAGGTTCTTCTGTAAAGGGGTGAGAATTCATTTGAAAGGAACGTTGGATGCCTCTCAATGCATAGTATTTTTAAAATGTTACCAATACTTATAGAAGAATTGCTCCACTTTCATCTGCAGAGTGTATCTAAAGGATTTTTTTTCTTTTTGCCAGAAAACATAATCTTATCACAGAGATTTTAGAGCCCTATTCATGACAGCTCAGACAGGGAGATTATATACCCTTTGAGCTCTGTTTTTCTGATTAGAAGCTGACTTTTCCTTATGTGCTTGTGCTTTTTCTGTTCTGCCCCATGCTCCCTTCTCCCCTGCCCCCTGCCATGTTGTTTAAATTTGGTTTGACCATGGAGATACTGCAATCTGTTGATTTAACATACTGAAAAAGTATTAGCTATTGGGGATATAGGATATCTTGGTGGTGGTTGAGTGATAATTTAGCACTGCCTTGGACACTTTGGTTTTGAAATTTCTAAGTACTCTGGAAGTCACCTGAATTTCTCATTGTGGCATACACTTGCCTTGTTGTCATGTGAGTCTCTCAGTGGCTGTCTAGGCAGAGAAGAGAAACTCTCAAAAGAAATGAGAGAGAATATTATATAGTTTTATTTAAATATGTTTGCTGATAGCATTGTTTTGAATATATCTTTTGGGTTGATTTTTTGCTTTTTCTTTTTTTTTCTTTTTTTTTTATCTGCCCATGAATTAATTATTGCCATATGGTTCTATAAGTAGAATTTGTGTCATTGTTCAACACTCATCATTGGACTACGAGACTTAATAGCATTTTTAGTGTCTCCTCTTTGACATTTTTAGGATAAAGATGTTTTTGCAGTGGCTTTGTGTATTATGTAGTCAAAGCTGCTGTCAGAGCTACCCAGGCAGCTTTTCCTGGTTTGTGACATCTCAATAATTGAAAATCGTAATTTAAAATAGGGACAAGGTCCTATTAACATAGTTAGTAAAATAAAGTGGATTGTTTGCAGATAATCTCATAATTTAACAGGTAAAAGATCCTCTTTTTAACAAGGTTAGAAAATGGGAAATATATTAAAATATTATTTCAGATTAAAAAATTGTTAGATGACTGATCGACTGACATTTTGTCATTCTTCCAGAGAGTACTGGAGCTTTCACATCTCTTAGAGCATAAATCTGAAAGGCTGCACAAGGCTTGAAGATTTCTTTAAGAAAGCAAGCCTTGAATAATAAAAGGCACATGCAACCTCCTATTTTGATTTATTTCTGAAATGTAATATATTGTAATATATATAAATGTAATAATGTAATATATAATAAGTGGAATTCATGGAATTCCACAATACCTATTGCAATTGGAGTGAGTTATTTCTTCATTTGATTTTATTTTTTATAGGCTACGAGTGTTAGTCACTATAATAAAAATGAAATGTGCAATTTTTAACCAAAGAAGTTTAGCATGTTTATGTTGCTTAGCCACACATGTTTGCATGGAAAAACTTGTCAAAAGCTGACCACATACTGGGAAAATTGTTAGTCTCCAAACAGAATCCTAAACTTAATACAAATATTTTACTGCATTTATTTGTGAGGTCATCTCACACATTCTGAGACAGTATTTCATTTCTCATTGGCAATGTGAATGGTTGTGCCTCCAAAATGTTTTCTTGCCCAAGGAATCTTCTCACCCCTACACCATGCCATGGTTGCCTCATTTAATATTTTCTCAAATGAACATGTCAAGTCCAGCCTTTCTTTTTGGGTTTCTTTGTTGAATTGTAAAAGTCTCCTCCAGCCTTCCAGCACTGAGTGAAATCCTGGCTTTGATTGAAATTGGTGGCAGATGTACTGAGTTCGACAGAGTCATGGCTTCCCCACCTGAATGCATTAATTTTATATTCATTAATAATTCTAAAACCAATAATGGTCTCTTATGTCTCAAAAGTGTGATGGCTCCATTTATCATCTTTAAATATCTGAACAGTTTTGGATGAAGTAGATGTGAAGTACTATTCTTAATACTTAAGGACATATCTTAAAAATATGTCTCCATTTCTTTTGCATTTACCTAAAGGAGTGTGATGATAGTCTTAGAGCCATGGTGAACCTTCACTTATCCCATCTTCCCAAGGCATTCTCTGGGAGAATCTGGCTGCTCTTGTCTCCTTATTGAGTGAAAAACTGGCTGCATGACTTGCCCAATTCTATTTTCTTTCCTTTCTGTATTCCCTTGTTTTCATATTTTTGTGAACTGATTCTTTGTAAAGAAACTTTATACTGTGGTGTGTCATGAAGTGCCTTGCCTCCTGAATCTGAATCCAGGTGAGAACTTATTGTGTTAATATAAACAGCAACAGCACATTTTACTCAGTGTTTGTTTGGTCCTGTGCTAGCATTTAACTCTTGCTACATCACTGACGTGGCATTTCTATGAAATTAGCTAAAAAATATTCCAGATGTTTTTAGAAATGGGAAACGCTCTGGTTATAAAATAATGCTCCACTGTCGTGGTGGTCTGCAGCTGGACATGGAGCTAAGCAGGTTTGCCACGCTCAGGTTGCAGTGGCTCTATGGCTTATCTCCTTTCTCATCAGAACATTAAGGCTGGCTGTAGGTTTCTCACACTTTCATTCTCTTTGAGCAGAGCTGTTTACATGAAGCCTCAAAATGGAATTGTTTTCCTGTGCTTCTCCTTTGTTGCATATTAAGATTTAATTACCAGAAAAGATCCTGTTACCTCAGCACTAAAAGTGAGACTAGCTAAGGGACCTGCTAAATATAAAATGAAATGCACAGTCAACCTTCAGGCTGGTCATAATGCTGTTACCTAAATATTGTTCTAACTCCTATCTTGAACTCTGATTTGATTGATTTTGAAATGTTTATACCCAGAGTGTCTGGCACAACTTGTTTTTGTGAGTATGCCGAAGTCAAAATGTCTGAACTAGAGAGACAACTGCTCCTAGCAAGCTTTATTTGGGGTTTTCTTTGGTTCAAGTGTCCTTTCTTCAGAATGGGAACTCAGCTGGAGTCCAAGTTGAAATTAAACCAAGAAAAACAATTCTCTAAGCATACTTTAATCACCCATAAATATTCTCATGGCTCTGAGGACTGTCTTTCAGAGGGATCTGTTTCTGAAGGAATAGAAGGCTTTTCCCCTATGTTACTAGAAATTGTGGGCGCATAACTAAAAGGTAGATGTAGCACAGCTGTATACAGGAAAATACATAATTTTAATCAGTTTTTGTTTTGAGGTGAGAGCTGTGAAGCCAAAATTAGATGGACATTTTCCCAGTGGGATACATAAGGAATGGCAAATGAAAGGACTTTTGGTATCTGCAGCTTTAAGGATGCCTTGAATATTTATTACGACTATTGCCACAACAGTGGAAAAGGCTTTTGGTAACATGCCCTCTGCAAAATCTTTTGACTATTTTTCCCACTTAGTTTTGGTTGCTAAGTCCTGTTTCTATACATGACATCTTTCTGGTTGATTTTGTATTATGATGTCTCAGCAGCAATATTTCATCGTGGACACTTGCTTTGATACTCATCTATTAATATAGCAATGGGCATCTCACACATCCCTCTCTTTCGAATTTGGTTGTCACATCATGCTTTGGGAACACATACTAAGGCTGCTGGGATGTTATAAGACATACATCTAAACTTTTCTGATAGCAAATCAAATATGTTTGATCCAGCTTACGGTAAATTCTGAGATATGTAACTAAGATTTTGAATGTGCTTGCTCTTGCAGCTTCCAATTCGGAAACTCTCTTTGTTAGAGAGAATCACACAAGTGATTTGTTTTTCTGGTTTAGGAACAGGATATCTCTTGAGAGGATTAGGTTTTGCAACAGTTTCATGCAGTTTGCAAATGAAAGAGGATTTCTTTGTTCTGTGTTATTATTTATTGCAACATTTTCTAGAAACATTACTTGAAATAAAACTTGTCTTTTGAAAAACTTAAATTTTCCTTCAAAAGAACCTGTTACCAGTGTTTTGTTTTCTTTGGAAGAGAAAGCAAAATATTTAATTTTGAGCCTGGTTAATCAACAATTTTATTGTTGCTGTTGTGTTGAAGTGTACAGGAACATCTTCCTTTTGCTGTTGATTTCCTGGGCTGATTTAATGCCTCACAAGAGAAATAGCTGAAGTATCTGCTGCCTCTCTCCTCTGTAGGGATTAGCCTTGGTCTACAACACACTCACAGCCTGTTCTCTTCTTGTACACTGAGCATCCATCATGGGAGATCTAATCCCTGGAATGTGACTTGAAACACCACAAACACATCTACGAAGCAACATCTCAGGTTGCAAGAGTTCCCACCAATATCATATTAAACTTAAAAGAGTTTTCTTTTCAACAGATAGTGTCAAGCACAAATAGTGCAACATTTCTGAGCATTTTTAAACATCTTCAAACAGTTGCTGGAAATATTTAGTTATTAAAGCCTTAACCTTCAGCATGTTTTAGGTACCACAGTGCTGGAGGGGTGGTTCTTGTTTCTCATTCTGAGTGGGCAGGTATGGGAAAAAAATGCAAGCGGAATTGCATTTGCTGGTACGAAATCTTGCAACATGAAATAGAATGCTTATTAGAAAACCATAAATATAATTCAGATTCCTTTGACCACCACGCCTTGGCAGATAGTCTGCAATTTCTGGAGCACACAATTGCTGTTGGTGTATTGATTTTTGTGGTTGGTTCACTGATTATCTACTCATGGGACTTTTCTCTTTCCTCAGATATTTCCCGATATTATTTTTGTTGTGTATTATTTGGGTTCTCCCATTTGTTTGAGCCTTTAACTGTGTTGCTGGGACAGCTCTAAAGCTTTTCCATGTGGCAACAAAAAGAAAGTTGATAGAAACTCTTCATTTGCTCTCTACAACTCCCTGAAAGGAGACTGCAGCCAGGCAACAACGACAGGACAGAGCCTCAAGCCATGCCAGGGGAAGTTCATGAGTATTCCTCATCAGGAGGGATAACTTCATGGGGAAGACTTCTTGGAATGGACTTCCTAGGGATGTAACCACCATTCCTGGAGGTGTTCAAGGTGTTCACATCCCTGGATGTGGCACTCAGTGCCAAGGTGTTGCTGACAGGGTGGTGCTTGAAGATTGGACTTGTTCTGGAAGGTCTTTTCCAGCCTAAATGATTCTGTGATTCCCTGAGAATATATTTTCTTCTGCGTTTTAAGAGCTGTTTACTAGCTGTGGTCTGAAATGAAAAATGCTGACCCAACACTGGGAAATGCATTCAGGATTTGCTTGGGTTTGAACCCACTTGGTATTCGAGGGGGGAATGTTGAGCTTTCCATGATGCATTTTCCTGCTGTGTGCATCAATAGCTGGGGAAAACTCACTGTGCCTGATTCAAGTAAGTCTGTGTTTTCTGCCTGTTGTTGTCCTGCTGCAGCACCACTGTGTTCCTCATAAAAGAGTCCTTTTTAAAAAGGCCAGGCTCACCTGCTGCAGGGACAGATGGCATTAGTCTGCAGCCTTGTTTGGACACAAGGAGACAGATTTGAAGAGAATACATGACAGCTTCCAGCTGATCTCAACACTAGCCAGCCCAGGTACAGACATTCATAACCTTCATGTTAAAACATCAAAGGCTGCAAGTAGGTGGGCTGCCTCCCTAAAGCAAATGAACCATTTTAAATGACTTTTGCACACTCCAGTATTCCCGAGTTGGTTATATATTTGTCAATTTTCCTTATCTTCCTTTGGTCTTTTATGATTTCACTGCTGCTTTAAATTCGTGCTGGCTGTGTTAGTTGTCCTGATTCCTGCTAGCACAAAGTATGTCCTGTGCACTTGTTTTAACACAGCTCTAGTGCAATGTGATTCTGTGCATAGAATTCTAATTTTCCAGTTCTCTTGCGTGAGCTCTTCTTCAACAATTTTCACTGTCATGGTGACCTGATTCCACCCTCAGTGAACTAGATTTCTTAGCAAAACTAGAATTTGGGGCCCAGGTCTGTATCCTTTTCCAAATAGGTTATTTGGAAAATAACAACTTTTTCTATCTCCATAAAAACTTAAGAAACGCAGAACAAACAAACAAAGAACTTCTTCAACCCACAGACAAGAAATGCTTTAGTGCTTGTATATGTTATGCAAAGATCAGATTTAATTTAGGTGTTTGGAATGAGAGCATCATCTTTCAAAATAGTTTACAAACAATGTGCTCTTTGGTATTACAGCTCTTCAAATGTTCAAATTGAGCAGGAACACCTGAGATGTTTTTAGGTGGATGCCAGCTTTCTAGTTACTTTGAGCAAAAGAAGTTGAATTATTAGCCCTCCTCCTGAGACAATTGAAATGCTTGTTAAACCAAGCAAAGCAGACAGCAAGAGGGAGATTTTTCAAGTTGTCTAAAAGATCTGGAGTCCCAGAACGGATGGCTTTGGAAAACCCATCTTAAAAGTTGTCAAAAGGAAAAAGAAGGGAAAGGAAAAATAATTGTGTGAGAATCTGAACAGATTTAGTCCTTCAGGTTTCACCTTTATATTCCTGACATTCTTAACAGATTTTCTGTTCAGACCAGCTCTGCAGCAGGACAGTTTTACTTGAGGTGAAGGAGAATCCCTTGGTGGGGCCTCTTCTGGCTCATCCTCTCCCCCTCCTGTGTTTCCTAGCTGAGACCTGAGCTGCTGCATTGCATTGCATCCCTCACTGTTCCATTGCTAATTTGTGTGCAGAGTTCTAATTACAATTTATCCAAATGTTTTTCCATTTTCCATCTATCATGTTCTGAGTCTATGAAAGAGTGGGAGAGAAGACTTGTCAGTAAGTCACACCTCTTCCATTTTTCAAGCTGTATTTTTAGTTGACTGACTCAGATGGACTTTTGCTGTCAGAACATCAAAAAAGCCTTACCCAGCATGTGTGTCTCCTTCCATGATCAGTCATTTGGAATTTGGGATATGAGTTCATGAAGAGATGTATTTGTATCCTCAATTTACAGATTTATTTCAGCTTAGACATTATTTCAGCCTCCTGAAGGCTGACAGCAGATTCCTGAGGGCATGAATGTGACTTATAAAAATCTTACCCATTGTTTCTTCCAGTAGTTCCAGTAATGAGCATCTGCATTTTGTGGCCTGATTGCTGTTGATCCATAACCCAAAATTTAGCTCTAATTATATAGCATGTGCTGAGTCTGTGCTCTCTGCAATGGCAGTGAACTCTTTTTTATCTGGGATGGTAAAAGAGCTTGGAGTTGCAATAGGAGATGGAAGAGATCCATTGCTGCTTATTTGATTTCTCTCATGATTCCTCCATACCAAGCACTCTCAACACTTCTACTTGCATTTCATTTTCTCATGAGTATTGTGTTCTTTAATAATGATATGTTATGGAAAAACATCTGTAAATTGTTTTTTTCTAGTAATGATATTTTTTTTCTTATCTGTTTCTTCCCTGCTTGCATATACCCACAGTCACTGTGCATTTTTACACCCACCTGCATACAGCAATTGCACCTGCATGAGCACACACAGTTCTTTTTGTGAAAGATAGAACTGCCAGAATGCCTTCCTTATCCTTTTTATGTCAGTCATTCCACATAACAGTGTACCGTCTTTTCCCAAGATGTATTCTAAAGAGCTACTTCAAGTTCAAAGCCCAGCCCTGAACACCCTGGAGCTGCAAAAACTCTGTTTCTGATCTGAAAATTTGCAGTTTCATGTGGTCGTCAACACAGAGGCTCAGGGTGAGTCTGTGGTGTGAGGAATTGCTGCTTCCCAGAGTGTTTGTCAGTCTTAATTTCAGTCACTTCCATTATGGTCAGAGTGCTTAAAATGTAAACATCCCCAACAGGAAACAATTCATTCCTCATTGATCTTTCCTGGCAGCTTTCTTCCTCCCTCCAGTGGAGTGGAGTAGTGCACCTTTGGGTTTTCCTGCCACATAGCTGGCTATTTCAAACCAGTATTGACTTTCCTGAGGCTTTATGGAGCCTCTCCAGCGTGGGGAATTCAGGCCTGAGAGTTTCATGTCTCCTCAGTGGTTGTCACAAAGAGGAACAAAACACTGCTTGAGAGGTTGCAGGGACAGCCCTGACCCAGCTGTCACAGAGAAGGTAACAAGAGCTGTACAGTATCACTCTACCAGCTTTGTTCCTTTGATTTAATCTTCTGGGAGCCAGTGAAATTCCCCCTTTCCTCTTGTTCTGTCTTTGCTGTCAAAGCTGTAGTAAATTTCTGCCTAGCTCTGTACTCTCTCCTCTAAGTATAATTTTTCTTGCATTCACATGTGCTGAGAAATGCCTGTTCCTAAAGCCTTTGAGGTTATCTTTGTTCCACAAGGTTTCTTCTTCATCCCCAGCTTTGATGTCCAGAAAAATATGAAAGTGCAAGTCCACTTGCTGCCTTCTGTGGCACAGTGTGGAAAGCAGTAAAAGAACTGAAAACCAGGGTGAAGAAACCTCTGTCTTCAGTTCTCTGGTTCTGGAAACCACAGAAAATCACTGGAGCCACCTTGAGAAGGGGGTGTTACCTGCAAAACCTGACTCGTTGCTGAGCTCAAAAGGCACAGGTGTTGATTTGGCCAGCACAGGTTGCTCTCCTTAGAGCAAATCACCTCTAAGAGGGTGCTCCTGTGCAGGACAGGGATTCCAGACTGTTGTGGTGAGGGTCAGAGGCTCCCAGGTGTTCTTCATTTCTCCCATCAGGGGTGTGGAGCAGCCCCTCCGTGCTAGGGCAGGCTGGGACATAAGGATGGGCTCCCTGGGAGAAGAAGATTCTCCTCGAGGCTCAGCTTTCTTCCTTTCAGCCAGGCACCTCCGCATGATGTGAGTACAGCCCTTGACTGGCCTGTGTTTCTCTTATTAAGATTATTTATACCTGGTAGCAATTGTTTTATTGTATCTGCACATGTGATTTATGGAAAACCGGTGTTTTTTCCTGTGTTGTGTTCCCTCTCCAAGTGTTCCTCTGCACAGTGAGAGCACAGCTGCTTGTGTAAGCAGGGGAGGGGTGGGGGAGAGGGCACTGCACATGCTGCTGAGCACACAGTTCCATTTGCTGCTATCTAGTGGCTCTTGCAGCCTGTGTCGAGTGGTATTTTGTGTGCTTGGGTGGGAGAGCTGTGACTGCCAAAAGGTGGCACTGATAGGTGCATCTGACCTGAAAATTGTACTATAAACTGCAGGGCAGTGTATGTAGTACCAATTTTAATTAAACTCCGTTCAAAAGCTATGTAGCTCGTTAAAAATGATGGGATGCCAAATTGTCAACTTGCCAGTCAAGCTAAAAGGGTTTCCATCTAACAGAGTGGACTGGTTTGAAAAATATGGTGTATTAAAATTCAGCATCTTTGAATAATTATGTGCTAAATGGGTCTGCCCTGTAGAGCAACACCACAATGGATGGAGTTGTGCCTGGCAGACAGAAGCTTCCTGAGCTCTTTATTGCTGGGATGAGTACAGTTTGTGCATTAGGTGTGCTGAGGGCAAGGAGGGGATACAGAGTGGCCTAGCTGCAGGACCATCCCTGTGTGGGTCTCTGCTGGTTCAAAGAAATCTTTTCAATCTGTAAGTTTCGTGATTTGTCATAGAAATCAGGGATTTTAGGCTATTTGAGATCATGGCTACCTAATGTTTCTCACTAAGTCACTGACATGGCTAAATCTGTATACATCTCTGGTAATGGGATGCAGGTGTCTCTAGCTGTAGATGCATTTTAATCATGGTGTGAAACTGGAAGCTCAGTCCATTGCCAATTATTTTAAGTTTGCTAATTGAGCTCTATGCAAAAGACTATTAAAACTGTTTTACAAAGAAGGAATTCAACAGCATTTCTGAATTTAATTAACCCATTAGTAACTGCAAACACATTATTTCTGTCTTGCTTTTGCATGATCAGGGTCTTTCAAAGGTTCCATGTTAAGAGTGGTATTCAGAATTCTAAACATTTTTATATATTTTATCCTTACCTGAGGAAGAAAAATATTGATAGTCTTAAGAAGAATGGGCACTGGAATACTCTTGATACCAATAACTCAGAAATAAAAGGGGAAAATGCCTGTTGTATTTTGATAACAACTTTTGCTGATGTTTTCTGTAAAGAATATTCTCAGGTTTGGATGATTCTACTGTTCATTTGACAGACAGGAGGGAAAACAAATGAGCAGAGGTGAGCAGGAAGGCTCTGCTCTGGTAGCCAAATGCCTTTGATGTCCTTGATTTCTGACTGGGACCATAAATGCTGAACCTTTTTGTTCAACAATACAAATATCAGCCTGTTTTCAGGGCTTGGGTCTGGAAGTGCTGCTCAAACAGCTTCAGGCTGTGAAGAAGATACTAAAGATGTCAGCCCACTTGGCATAAGAAAGGTAGAGCCATCACAGCTCTGCAAATAATGAAGTATGGAATAAACCAGGAGCAGTATATGCTGAATTAGCCTTGGTATTTCCTGGATCCATTGATTTCCTACTTGTGACAAGTAGGAGTGGGTTTCTCCATTCAAAAAAAAACTGCTGGTATCTTTAAAATTAAAAAAAAAAAAAACAAAAACCCACAAACTACCAGCACTTAAGGTAATGAAGCTCTTTCAATTTGGTAACTGCAGCATTTTCACCAACATACACCTGGATTGCATCATATTGTTGAGTCTGGCTTCCTGTGTTTGCAGGCTAAGTCGGATTCTCATGTGAACTATGATCCTTGCATGAACTATTCCTGGCTCTAAGGCAGTTCCTTTGCTCTCCAAGATGTTGGAGACTTGTTACCATCTCCCAAAAGTGAACATGTAGGTGCTCAATACCTGAGGAGTGCAGCAGAGATGGACAGATGTTTTTTTGAGAACAGTGCAGCCACATCTTGAAAAAATGCTGAACAAAAAATAACATTCAGGATGTTGGGGCTGTGGAGAAGCTGAATATTGCAGGGCTTTTGTTTTCTTTGGTGATAATGGGCAAATAAAAGCAGAACTGTGGTTCAGTTATCATTTGTGGACCTTGCCAAGGAGATGCACTTACATTTTTCTTGTCTTTCATTATGTATTTCTGCCACACCTCTTGTGCAGTTCTGTGGTGAGGCAGATCAGGGTGAAGGCTAAACCTCCAGTAGAGCCATGGGTGGTTTGCAGTGGAGCTGAGGCTTGGGGATGAGGAGCTGAGTGAGCAGACTGCCCCTTTGGACCCCAGCATGTGCTCAAACATTGGCAGTGAGCCTCATGAACAGTAGCTTGAAAACTGCAGGGCTCAACCTATTTATGGTCATGAGCTGTGCTTCTCTGCAAGGTTTGGGATGTCAACCTCTCCAGCTCCGGGAAATGCATTCCTCTCTCCTAAATCCCTCTTTGGCTGGATAGGATAAGCTCCACAAGTTGTCTTTCAGTCTTGCTACACATACTCTCTTCTCTGAGGTGGGAAAGGCTTCAGTAATGGGTGAAATATAGATTTAATATTTTTCATTTAATTTTTTTTTAATCTCTTCCCTGCTTCTCAGGAGATATTGTGATGCCAATGATTCAAAGATATTTAGGAGCAGAGTGCTCTTAAAAGATGTAAGAAATCTTAGCAATCAATTGGTTTTTTATTTGCCCAGCAAAAAATTGGTTGTTTCCTTGCCACTTAGCAAAAATTCAACAGTGGAGTGCTGCAGTGAGGTCTTTTAAAAGCAAAGGAATCTTAAGTAATAAAAATATGCCCAAGGGTAATTACTATTACCGTAAGAAATGTTACCATAAATATCAGCACTATAAATGACATTTGGGAAATGAATTATCAAAGTACTTTCTGTGATGTGCATTGTGCTTGCTTTTGTGTTAGGGCAATTTGTTACTTAATGCACAAGAAAATTCGGGAATTTTCCCCATTTCATAATGAAAGAGCTGAGAAATGGCAATTTAATTTATAAATATAGTATCTGAAGGCTATAGTTTAGTCACACAGAGAAAGAAGTTCAGTGACCTCTGTGAAGTTGTACTTAGTGTCCAAGTAATGTTGAAAAAATTATAAAAATGTGCAAAAATATGAAGATGGTTTTGTGCAATGTAAATAATAACTAGATGGAAAAGCAAAAATAAATGTTTTGGGACCTGAAGTTTTTTTAAAATATAAAATGTTGCATTGTATGTATTGTATACTTAATATTTTTTAGAGTATTTTGCCACAAACTGGCTCTACCTTCATTTTCTATCATCTTTCTCATCTTGTGAAAACCAAAGTTAATTTTCCCACTTGTGGTACAGAGCTCCCCTGAAAATCTACCTTAGTCTTGGCTTTGTAGCTGAATAAACGTGAACCTTTCATCTCTTGAAGGGAAGAGGAACATAATGAGAAAACATCTAAAAATAAATTATTTGGACCTGGTTTTCATGTTTCATTCCTCAAGAAGCCAGTTCTTGTGTTCAATAATATGTTACAGTTGGAAGATTAAAAAAAAAATCTGGTGCCTTGGAAAGGAGAATGCAATACTACTCTGAAATTTTGTAGGAATATTAAATCCCCTTTCACTTTAAGGAATGATGGACATATGAAATAGAGCAGAAATTTGGGAGTAGAATATCTGTTCACTGGCATCATGCAGTATTACACACAAGCTGGAGTTATTAGATGCAGTTTTGATGTGAATATCAGAAATTTTTAAATTAAAGAAGCTTGATCATTTCAGAGGGAAGCAACAATTTTAAAATAGTAAATATAAATGTACTTTAGAAGCCTGCTGTTGGCAGAATATTGTGTTTGGTGGTTCTTAGTGGGTTTTGTGTGTTTTTTCTGTATTTTTTCCTTTTTTTAGCAATACTTCTCTCAGCTACTTTAGATAACTGGAGAACTTGCTAGCACCACCTATTGGATGAGAAATTTCCCTTAAATCTAAAAAGCTCCCGGTAATTTCTGTACCAAAAAAAAAAAAAAGGCACCGTGCATCCATTTGAAGCTGAAATATCTCCAAGCAGTCAGCTTTCAATAGGGCATTTTGTTTTGTCAGTCTTTCAATAAATACAGTAATTTAATAATTAGTTGCAGGGACTGAGAAATTTCAGTGTTTGGTTGCTGCAGCATGGGGGCTTTGGTACGCTGGGAGTGTACCCCAAGCTGCTGATTGTTTAGAGGCTGAGCACACTAATATTACAGCTGTCACCCTGGGGACAGGAGGAAGTGCTGGGAGCTCCAGGCATCCATTATTTTTTTTTTTATCAGAAATTGCTTTTTGTTAAGCCGTTTGTACTCATTTTCTCATAAATAAAAGGTGTTCGGGGAGGGGTGGGACAAACAAGACAACCCTCCTGCCTGAGCTGTTTTCTCTGACAAACCCTTACACTGAGCTCAAGCTTCAGCTCTGCAGTAACTATATTTAAAAGAGAGCTATGCTTTTCACTGCTTTTTAAAAATAGATTATTTATCCTCCCATATACACGAACACAACTGACTCGACAGGCAGAGAGAATAGTTACCTAATTCCACTCCTACTCTCTTGTTTCTTCCCTATTAGCATTATCTCCTTGGTAACACATCCCATGAATTGTGTCTATGGTATGCCAGCTACTGCAGTTTGTTTAGTGTCTTGCTACTTAAATGTATTTGGATTTTGTCTCTGAGGTGCCACCTTAAACGGTGGAATATTTTTTGTTGTCTTTCCTGAATGTGTTCAAGTGGGGTTTTTTGTGTTTATTGAACCCAGGTGTGACATGACCCCTGCCACTGAAGTGAATGACAGGAGCTTAATTCAGCCTGAATTTCTCAGAAGTTTTTCTCTCTTAATCCTACTGTAATATCTATAACTGCTCAGATGCATATTTTTAGTACAGTAATATCTCACCCAAATATATTTGTGTAGCAACTTAAAAGGAAAGACTGTCATCTCTTTTCCCCCAGCATTACTTTTGCACAAGAGCCTACAGCCTTTTGTTTTAAATATTTGATAATGTGTAATCAGAATCCATCTGAGCCTAAAGTGTTACCACTTTTAATATCAATTATATTCTCCTTTGAAGGGGGCTGATCAGACATGTTTATTTATAATTTTTTGAGAAATAGAGATTGTGTTTTATTTCTTAAATGTGTGCTTTCTGTATAGGG
The DNA here is from genome assembly GCA_013398615.1 of Brachypodius melanocephalos. Lineage (NCBI taxonomy): Eukaryota > Metazoa > Chordata > Aves > Passeriformes > Pycnonotidae > Brachypodius > Brachypodius melanocephalos. The sequence goes on from VZSR01001863.1 coordinate 1,400,187, forward strand.
CTCCTCACAGCTGCTGAAAAACTGGTTAGCTATTTGGGATGGGATAATATTAATCTCTGCAAATGCCTACCTTGACTTTGACACAAGGCTACTTGAAGTAATTGGTTTCAGTGTCAAAGAGGGAACCTCTTTAACCTCTATGGCTGAATAAAATTAATTTTCGTCCTAGAGACCCTTCTCTTTCACCTATTAAAATGTTATTAAATGGCTTCCCAAAGAAATACAGGGAACTAGAAGTTACATCCAGATCGTTAAAATTCTCCATTGGGAATGAGCTCCCTTTTCTATGAAAAATTCCAGCTTTATTGATTCAGAATTTTCTAGCAATAAGGAACACTACGATGGCTAGTTAAAAATTGACTCAACTCTGCCAAAAATCTGTGTCTTCCTTCCTTTCATAGTAATGAACAAGGGCAGGGAAGTGAGGATACTTTAGTATGGGCTCTGTGAGGTAGGAGCTCACCTCCTTGGGTGTGCTGTGTGGATACCTTTGCAATATCTTCCCAAGGAGCTCCCAAATCATTCATGCTGGCAGCAGCCCTGTCTTTGTGTTTTATAATAGCAAAATGAGGTAATAATGGGAGTAATCTGTATAAAATACATAAATATGACTAGTCACGAAGTGAAACTCCATCCAGTGCAGATTCCAGCAATGCCAAGTGCCCGAAATCCACAGCAGCGAGCTGGAGACCCTGCAGAGGGCAACTGCTGGAATTTAATGCGGAGATGATCCCGGTGAGATAACGGGGTAATGGCCCTGTCAGGGGAAAGGGCTTGGCGTGAGAAACCTGCTAATAGCACTTGTATGTCTCAGGTGCTAAAAGCAGCTTAACAACCCGCAGCTGAGCGTGTTCCTGTCCGTGCGGCATCCAGAAAATAGCAATAGTTTCTTGGCAAATAGGTGAAGAAGTCACTCCCGCGTTAAAAGGCTGGGAGTAGTGTTGTCGGAAGTGAAGATGTGCTTAAAAGAATGATTTTTAAGGCTTATGCATTTATTTGCTTTGTCATTGTCAACATTTTCTGTGCCAGGTGGGGATAAAATCACTTATTCTGATAACTTGTACACCTGTGAACACTTTTCGTTGAGTAACCCTCATTTGCTCAGTCAAAGAGAAGTTTGCTTTTGAGTTGGTAGAAATATCCTTGAGATACAAGTGCTTTGGTTTGCAGGTCTGATATTCAGCTATCTTTATGCTTTGAGACCGGCAAGGTGGTCTCTGTGCTTGGGAACTAGAGGAAGTGGGAAGAGAATGATGGACAGAGAGGAGGAACAACTTTTAGCTTTATTAATAATTGGCTTAAAGAACATTAATAAACTACCCTGGGGACAGGTGTTTAAGAAACCCATGAATATGCACCCCTAAATAGCTAAGGAGGCCAAAATTTTTGCTGGGAAGAGGGGTATCAGATTCTTTTGATTCTTTTGATGTCAGATTATTTTTGAGATGTATAAACCAGGCTCATGCAACTTGGCCACCCTGAACTTCGAGGAAGGAGCATTTGTTGAGTAGGGTGCCCAAAAATCTGTGTCAATGCTTCTCAGGAATGACTTGTGAATGACTCTGTCATCTCACAAGTAGGAAAGGAATGGGAATGGAAAGAGACATGGTCATTGCTGGGAGAAAAAAATGCTGACAATGTAAAATAAACAAGTTGAGTGTGATCTGCAAATTTTCTTAACTCTCTCTTATTTGATGTATAAATTCCTAATGCCGATTACCCACAACGAGGAGGGAAGGGGAGAAGGGGAAATTACCCCCCGTGCTGTCATCACTGAGAGCTGCACTATTGACAAGGAGCATTTCCCAGCTGTGTTTAGAGGCTGTTTCCTTCATCAGCCAGTTTGGCTGCCTTATAAACGAGACACACGAATCGTTCACACCAGCTCAACCTGACAAATACAAAGCCTTTGACGGAAAGGCTGTTCTTAGTTGCACATTGGTAGCAGGGTTTTCTCATGATGATATCAGCTATTTGGAGAGCCTGAGGGCTCCAGGCTGTGCTGCCTGTCCCCTGCCAGGGCAGGAAGGGCTGAGCAGAGCAAGCCTCAGGAGCTGGGGTTTGGCTGAAGAGCAGCACTGATGTCATGGGCCACTTCAGTCCACCTCCTGGGAGCCAGGGGATGCTGACCCCACAGCCCTGTGGGAGCTTTCTCTATTTATTTTTCTTTTTGTTTGTTTGTTTGTTTTTTCTTTGTAGGTATAAATCACCCTCAAATTTCAAGAAAACCTTTTTGGTAAAAGATACAATTTTGGTTTTTATGTTTAGCTATCGACTATTGAGAGAGAGAGAGATGGGAAGACTGATTCATGATCAGAATTAAGTTTTTTTACTGTGATTTCCAAATGCTTATATACTATTCTAGGAAGGCTGGCAATTTTTTACTGCAATGATGAATTTAAACATCACACTAACAAACTTTGACATTTTAAAACATCTCTTGCTTGCAGAAGTTGATTCAATCTTTTCCTCTTGGATCCATTTTTGATCCAATCTTCTTGTAATCTTCAAAGCTCTGTTTGTTTTTGCTAAGGCATGTTAGTTATCAAATGATGCTAATTAAATCCACAGTACCCTCTGTCATGTGTACACCAGTATCTCCTACAATTAGCTGCAGGAAAGTTATGAATGTGGCTTTCTAGCTTCACATGTGCAAAAGGTTTGCTGAGCTGTGATATTTTCAAAATTTCCTGGACTATTTAGTGCCAGGCTGAATTTTAACTTCAGCACAATAATTGCAGCTGAGCTGTTGGGTGTTACCATCAAGACCACAAGTTTAATC